>CM024762.1:131802680-131989200 GCA_014218235.1 Colocasia esculenta | reverse complement strand
TTATGTTTTGGTGGATGCACCTTTCCCAATTCTATTGCTATTAGTGGACTTGTTCTCCTCAACTCTGGAAGAGTGCCCATTAGATGTAAAATCACTTAATTCTCAATGCATTCTCCTTTGGATGCTGAAGCAGTTGTTATATGGGAATGGATCATATGGCTGCATAATCAAAAATATTCAAGATACAATCATCTCAAATGTTTTAACTCTGGTGGAAACTATCAATGGTTCTAGTAGACAATTGTGGAGGTGCTTTTCAACTATTCAGGATTGTAGACTCTCTCTCTCTCTCTCTCTCTCCTCTCTCTCCTCCCTCCTCTCTCTCCTCTCTCTCCTCCCTCTCTCTCTCTCCTCCTCTCTCTCTCCTCATCTCTCTCTCTCTCTCTCTCGGAATCTAGGTATAAGGCACTTTTTCATCTAGAAGCTTCACATTGTCAGCACATAATCTTGCTAAATGTGCTTTTAAGAATACTATTTTGGCAATTGGAATCTATCTAATGCCCATGCTTGTTTTCCAACTGTATGTACTTCTCTTTTCGAACTTTAAATTGATATGAATAAATTCCTTATTTGTCAAAAAGAATGGTGATGTCTGCTCAACCATCTGCGCCAAAGTGAGCATTAATTTCTTTTTTTCCAAGATAAATATTTAGTTCACGATGTTTCTGATAATTAGATTGGCGAAGATTACTTAGAAAGTAATTTTATTGGTTGGATTACTTGAAGAGTGGGTATTTGTTGGAGAGGAAGAATCTCATCAAAGTAGACCCAGCCCCATAAAGCCCAATAAACTAAATACAGCTCAGAAAGAGTAGGAGAACTCAAGCACTTATTCGTGGGTCGTCTAGGGAGAACTAGGCAATGAAGACTGGCCTCCAAAAAATGTTATTGAGTCCCATGATGCCACCACCGAGGAAGCCACTCCTAGATCGACAAGAGTTACAAAAAAGATAAACTAAGGCACTGGACAGCTCCAAAAACAATGCACTTGAAATGCACGAAAGGGATATTAGTTTGGGGATAGGTCGAAAATTTGACTCTTGACTAAGAAACCTTCAATCCAGGAAGTCAATCCCTCTAAGGGCTCTAGACTGGAAAGGATCAGAGATTAAGGGTCCGTTTGGTTATATGTAAAATAGTTTCAGAGGAAAATAGTTTTCCACGGAATAACTTTTCCGTGAAAATGAAAACGTAATTGTCTATTTGGTTGTTAGGAAATATAAAGTTGTATGGAGGGGTATAAGATTTTATGATCCACTCAAATGAAAGAGAGTCATATACTCTTTGTGTACTAACATTATTCATCAAAATTTTTATTTTATTTTATTTTTATATTTTAAAAAATAAAAAATTAGATAACTAATGAAAAAAGTAACTTTGACAATATAATTTAAAGTAGGAGAAATAAAATAAAAAGCACAATTTGAATGAATATGTTTTTATAGATATTTAAATAAAAATAAAAATTAAATTAACTAATAAAGTAATTAAATTTGATAAAGACTTTTTAAATAAATAGAAAAAAATAAAAATAACTCATGTGAATAGTGCCTAACGATTACTGTAGCAGCAACAGTACCCCTTTGGAAAATGGCATCCGGGGCAAAACCGTGGATGCCAAAATCCAGATTTTTGGGACACACTTTTCCAAATTTCAATTTTCAATGGTACCAAATGGTATAAAAACTACAGTTTTCCTGAAAACCATTTCCTACCTCAACTTTTCCCCTCAAACAAACAGACCCTAAACCTCTCGAGTTTTTAGCCCGGCAAGAGCAGAATTGAGATCACACCACATCTCGATCAATGATGAAGTCAATAACCACCCCAAAAAGCGAGACACAAAAGGAAAAAAGAGGACAGGGCGAGGTGTCAATCCCATGATCAATCCGCTATATTGGAACATGAACCATGCTTCGAGTGGATCTTCTCAAGAAACACTATTAGCCTATTGTACGCGAGCCATGGCCCCTACCGTGGGTCACCACACCATGAGAGTCATGTCATTAATAACCCCCTCCACATCCTACCCATACTCCTCACTATGCTTTGACATGGACCAATAGAGAAGCTGACATTTATTTAACCTCTGGTGAGCCCTTCGATGAAGATAAACGATTACAAATTACTCCAAGCCATTCCCAACTATCTTAAGCATACTTCCTGGTGGAGAACGATCTTGAGTCTCTCCCTTTCTCCTGCTATCTTTCTAATGATCATTATTGACTTAAGTATCGGATGGTGATCTTCTAAGACACATTCTCTGAGTCCCTCCTATTACTTAATCTTTCCTATGTAGATCTCCTTGGCGCGCTCAATTCATCCCCGCTGTCTAAAGTCATCCAATAAGCTGCAATAAAATTCGGGATTGACTCTCTTCATTTGTCATTCTTATATATTTATATATATATATATATATATATATATATATATATATATTTCTACTCATTCTACTGCCATATAATCAAATGGGGCCAGAGCAAGTTCATCAACTTTTGAAGTGGGTTGGATCAAATTTGGGCCAGCACTACACCAACTTGGGCTGGACGAGGCTGAGCTCGGGCTGTCGGGCTGCCCTGATTTCAATTATGGGTCTGCCCAGCAGCCTTCTCTCTCTCTCTCTCCTCTCGTTCTTTGAACATTTTATCCTTCACCATGCCTCCCTTTTTAATCTCTTCTCTCTCTCTCTGCTCTCCTCCCGTTTCTGAACATTTTATCTCTCACCATGCCCCCCTTTTTAATCTCTCTCTCTCTCTCTCTGCTTCCCACCCAAAGAAGTTACCCGAAGTAAGTGGAGGAGAGTCCAGATTCTCGGCGTACTCCGACAAGAGACTTGAAAATGTTGACCATTCTTGTTCAGGATCTTTTTACTAAATCAGAGAAGAGGTGCGTGTGATCGAGACACAAAAATATTTGCACATCATTCATATGTTATGTGCACCGTAGACCGTGAATTTTATGATAACAATGAGATAATATAATGCATTAAATCTCCACCAAAAGTTTGTAAATCAAAGGCGTTATCGCGTTTTTTATAATGACGTTTTAGGTTCCAAATCCACCTGTCTCGATTGTGGGGAAATTTGACCCATGGCTACGCTGGACGTGTTGCCCGTGTATTCCCTTCAATATGTGGGACAAATAAAAAGAGTAATATTTGTTATATATTTTGGTAAGAAGTAAGTGATATATGACACGATTAACTCGCTGTTAAGTCTTGGAAATCGACGTCAGAAATTGGCTCAGGTTGAGAAGACCCATCTCGTCTTGGGTCTGAGGCAGGTGGCCTCAACTTGTTCCTATGCAGAGGCCATAATGTGACCGCATAATTTTACACGTTGTGACTCGCGTAATGACTTATTACTTGACTATTGGGTTAATGCATGTGGATCTTGCGCATCTTAACGGTGGCCATAAAGGCGCAATGGTTACTTCGACGCGGAGTGATATCTACGAGAACGTTCGACGGTTCGAGAGTGAGTGGCATGATCTTACATATAGGGGTACATTCAAGGTTCACAAGTACGCACACTACTTTCTACTTTCTGCCACTCTTTTCGAACATCTACGTGACCGCTTTGGTACGGGGGTAAGGAGGGGGTAAGGAGGGGTACCCCGGGTTAACTCTCCTGCCCAACTTTGGAAAGTGGGGTAGAGTTAACTCGGGGTATCCTCCGCTAACCTAGGATAGCGGGGGTAACTCTACCCCACCTCTTTAGGTGGGGTAACTCTACCCCACCTCTTTAGGTGGGGTAGAGAGGGGTGGAGAGGGGTTACTATTTTTCTTTTTTAAAAAATTCTGAAAAAAAAATTGTAATAAATTTAAATACTATTCTATTAGATGTCTCATTTTTTTTATTTTTTATATTTCACATAAAAATAAATAGAGTCAAAGATGATAGTTGACTCAAAAAAATGACTTAACCCATCTCCATCTCAAATAGCGCTCAAAGTGAAAAAGATATTTTTTGAGGTTAAACTATCCTGAGTTAGTCTACCCCGGAGAGGCTACCCCTTTGCCAGTGGTCTTGTAGGTCTCAATCGTAGTTTTGAACAAAGGCTGGTTGGCGATGCAGAAGTCTCGACTTCTGCAACCTTAACTTACGCCGACCACAAGAGAGCAACCACAACAATATATATCTATATGGTGACTATAAAACTTAGGATATAGTACGGGATAATATACTATACTCTCCTAAATTATACCATCCCCATTTAGATTAATTATATGAAGATGTATTTGATATCTTATTAAGTACAACATACTCAAACATACATGTATTCATCACAATGCCAAGCGGTTTGCATGGTCGTACGAGAACATGTGTGTTGATCTAGAAAAAAAGTACAAATATATTTATATAGTGTAGTACAAGTGCTATGTTATTTCACCAAATACTCGTGTGTGTGTGTATATATATATATATATATATATAGGTAAATGCTGGGGTGCGGCGGTGCGGCCCCGCCGCACCCCAGCGCAGCCGCTGGATCACCATCCAGCGGCTGCTAAAAAAATTAAAACAAAAACAAAAAAAAACGGGGGGCAGCGGTGCCGCTGGATGGTGATCCAGCGGCAGCGGCTGGGGTACGGCGGGGCCGCACCACCGTACCCCAGCATCCTATATATATATATATATTATATATATATATATATTATATATATATATATATTATATATATATTATATATATTATGTTTACTTCTTTTTTTTTTAGTAAAGTGACATAGCGTCGTCTGCTTATTAACGGCAACATCATCTGGGACGAGGTCGTAGGCACTCGTCATTTGTCTTTTATGACAAATCAATCCTCTCTGTTCGGCATAAGAAAGATTTACTGCACTTGCTGTAATGATATAAGAGTAATACGATTTAGATGGCAACTCACGTGATATTTTGTTAGACATCACACGGGTTGCTATGTGGACTAGTAGGGACAGTGGGCAGCGTCGGTGGCGAGCAACGGAAAACAGGGGTTGATGGCGACGAGTGACGGCGGCGAGATCCAGAATTATTATTTGAGAACTCAAAATTATATTTTAGAGTTATAATTTGTGTTTTGGAGCTCAAAATCTAAATATTTTTAAACTCTAAAGATAATATTTTTGGAACCCAATTTTAAAATTTGAAGTCAAATTTAATATTTTGAAATCTAATGTATATATTTTAGAGTCCAAATATTAACATCTCAATATGAAATATTTTTAAACCCTATGAACTTTGGCAGAGAAGCTTGAGGGCCTCATCAATGGGCCACGGGACCTCTGCCCCCTTCTACTTGAACCTTTTTTTGATCTTGGCGTGTTCGTTGTTCTCTCGTCTAATGTTCTTCTATACATGTTTGTAAGTGTGATTTAAGATCTCAACCCTTTCTACTTGAACCTCTTCTGTGTTGATTATCCTCCTTGGTTTCTTCTTCGGTTAGTTGTTTTGCAATTTATCTTCTTCATCATCTTTTTATACATTATGTGCTTATGTAGTCCTGATTTCTAACTTTCGAAACCTATGATTTGATTTCACGGGCTCCTCTTTTACCTGTTAAATGCTTGATCTATGGAACTATTGATAGGAGGCTGGATGTCATGTTGGTGTTCTCTTGTACTTATCTTCCTGTTATAATATGCACTCTATATATCTTTTCCCTGTCAAAAAGAAATGCCACAAAATAGGTTTTTTTTTTAGGCTTTGTGCATGTATATGCCCCTTAATCCTGCCCCTTACAAGAGATGAAACATGTTTTTCGGTAATTTTTGTGCACTCATGTTCTTTGCCCCTTTCACACTTTGTTTTATGCATATGACATAGGTTGCATTTCCTGTAATCCTTGTTATAACGCATGCTTGTAATCATACAATGTTATAGGTTGCATTTCTCTTCAAAGGAGGATTTATTTCCCCAATTTAGATAAATTTGTGATAACTCGGCAAAGTTGGCGTCAGGAAATGGCTCTTGCAATATAAGTTTTAATTTTTGTAATAAAAAATCTTATTTCTTCAACTGTTTATTATCTTTAACTTCATATGGATGTGCTTATGTAGATGTCCTTTAATGATATCTCATTCTTTAAGTGTTGATATCTCATTTTTTAGTTATCAAATCATGTGGATTTCTCAAAATAATATTAATAAATCAGGTTGAATTATTAAGCCCAGCCCAAATCAGGCTAAATGTGTTAAAAGCCCAAAAGCTCCATAAGCCCAACCCGAATTGAACAACCAGAACCAAACTGTAAAAATTCGGTTCAGTTCAAATTGGTTCATCAAGGATCATGGTTTGGTTCGATTCAATTTTTTTAATAATTCAGTTGAGCTCGGGTTTAAAATTTGTTGGTCTAAACCAGACCGTGCACAATCCTACCTAAGGGTAGTATTTTAGAGTCTAAAATTTATATTTTAGAACTCAATCATTGCCGCCGGTCACCGCCGCCCACTACTTGCTACCGCTATGTGACACCTAAGGTGGCACCACATATGCGTTATCTTAGATGTCAACTTGCTACACTTACTGCTACAATAAGTGCAGTAAATTTTTCTCATTCAACAAAGTAGTCTCTGACAGCAGTGATTTGGGGTGCAAGGACAGACACCTTCGGATACTCCCCTCCACCCCTTCCCTTTATTTCTTCTTTTCCTCTGCTCCCTTCTTGATAGTCATATTGGCAACTTCTTTCCTCCTTCCAATCTCCTGATCAGATCCAAGTCCTCATCCTCTTTTTGCTGTTGTGGCTGCTTGTCTTTCTCCCCCATTCTCTGCATTGCCCCTCACCGATCGATTGTCTGACCACCCAATCCAGCACCATCCTGCCCCCCCCCCCCCCTCTTCTCTCTAGCATAGCATCCTCCCCTCATCTCTCTTTTTCATATCCTTTTATCTTAGGAATTTAAGTGACGTTTGATCACACTTATTTACAATGTCTAAAATTTAATTTATTATTTAATTTTTAAATCTAATATTTAAATATACTAAGACTTGAAAAAGTATTATTTGATAACTAACTTAAATAACATCTAAATAGAATGACATGCACCTAGTGATTAGAGACGACATTTGATTGCATAAGGGAGAGCGGCTAGTGATCAACATCCTAACAGGTGAGCGGAGACAGTGGCCAGGAATTAGCAGTCGAGCCAATAGGACTGACAACCAGCGGCATTGGCGGCAGACAACGACCAGGAAGTTGATGCCCGGCACTCGGTGTTGGACGATTCGACGGTCGACAGTTGGCGCCTAGCATGAGGCAGCCGATGCCGGACGACCGATGCCTAGCGGTTACGATCGACAGCTGGCTTCGGGCGGCCAGTGGTCGGCCCTGGCTATCGACACTCGAAGGTCTGACAATCGATGGTTGGCACCTAGCCCCCAGCGGTCGACAATCGGCGGTCGGCACCCAACTATTTGACGATCAGCAATCAACGCCTAACATTATGTGCCTTGCAGCGGGCAACGGGCGATGGCCGTCGACCGTCGACTGTAGGGCATCCACCACTGACTGCCTGGAGCGGAGTGCCGACCGTCGACAATTGGACTGATGGAGCCAACTGTCAGGCGCCAGACCGTTGGGTGTCGACGGTCAAGAGCCCATCATCGAGTACCGACCGTCGGACCGCCAACTGTTCGGTGCGAACCGCCGGCCGCCAACCACTGGACATCGATTACCAGGCACCAACCGCCGGCCATCGGCCACCAGGCAATGACTGCCGAACTGTCGAGTGCTAGCCACCAAGCGCCAACCGTCGGGCGTTGACTGTTGGACCGCCGACTACTTGGAGCCGACCTCCAGGCGCCTGGCAATCAAGCGTCTGGTGATCGATGGTGGGTACCTAGGTGGTGACGCCTGGCGCCCAATATTCGACACCTGACAGTCAACGGCCAACATCCGGCGATAGACGATAGGCGATTAGTGACCAACACCTAATGACCAGTGATAAGCAGTCGATAAAAGTTATCATAGCCTCACATGTCTGAAAAAAGAAAGTGACATATCCTTCACTTTTTTTAAGAGAATAGAAGTTTATTTAGACATAAGTTTAGACATTTTACCCAACAATCTAAAAGTATAACATCTTACTACTTTAGACATTAGACATCTATTAAGTGTTATCAAACGCACCCTTAGTCTTTTCCATTTTGGTCATCTGATCATCCATGTATGAATGCTTTTGCATTTTCTCTTGGGTCGCTTGATTATTCTAAGATCATCTTATTGTGGATCACTCTGAAGGGTTGTTAAGTCTCTTATAGGGGTTATTTCTTATTGCCACTTGACACGGGTAGCTCCCTACATTTCCATGTCCAAGGCATCGGGCATAGCCAATGCCAAAGTGTCTGTTAGGCCGACGAGACTCATCTTGGCTAAGGACTAGGTAAGGTAACATCGGCCTATTCCGACGTGGAGTGCACAACGTGGCCATGGGAATCCCACTAATGTGACTTGCATAACGGCCCATTACTCAACTGTTGGGTAATGGTTGTGGATAGTGCGTCTTGTAACAACGACCATTAAGGCCATGATCTCGCCGATGAGGAGTGACAGTTACGCGATCGTGGCCAGAGATCTACAAGAACGGTCGACAGTTCAAGGCTATCAGCTCAATATACATATGGAGGTAGGTTGAACACTCACAGATATGCACACTCTCTGCTCCAGACTCTACCACTCTCTTATCGGTCCATTACTGAATTGAGCATCGAAGTGTCTCCCTTGCAGGTCTTGCCAGTGGGTCGGACAACATTTCTTATTAATGACATTGATTTCTCGGCCCTCGCCACCTTGGCCCAGGCCAACACCAAGAGATCAACAGTAACACCACTAAATATCTAGATCCTTGAGTTGTGATTATGAAGTTTTTAATTTAACTCATATATTGAGATACATCCGCATACCTTTTTGACATGTGCAACATCCAAACTATGTACCTTCTTTATCTTACTGTATATATGAGTTGAATCCACCATAGACCCATGCATCTCTCTAGTATCAACAAGTTTATCTTGATCCTATCAATCAACTCAACGTCATTCACAATGTGTTATTACAAAGAAATACTTGTCACATGTGAAACTGATACAAATATTACTTGAATTTTAACCTAATTAGTCTCGTTGGTGTGTGAAGTTCGACTTCTTGATCAACCAAGTCAAGGATCTATCAAAATTAATTTCTACCCATTTCAAGGATACAAACTTTTTCTCGTTATTACGATATCTATCTATGTTTTTATTCTATGTGGGGTTCCTCCACGATGGTATTTTGTTTTTAGGTAAAAGATTTATATCAACGTGGCTGAATAACTCGATCATATCCCGGTGTGGCCGGGTGGCTCTTTTATTCGACTATGTCGGATTTTAAGTATTTTCCAAAAAAATAGAGTGACGTTTCGTTTGAACTCGTCATATCTTATTGTGGGGACCACTTCATTGCGTGTGCGTCGGGAAGCCTTCGGTCCTCACCGTGAGAGACGGGAGCGGTGGTCGTTCTGTACGTCCGACGAAAGTTTGACCGTCGTGTGACCACACAACTGCGGGGGACGGTGATCGAATCCGCGTTGGCAAATTGCCATCACATTTGACCTGCAATTTTGTCTTAAAAAATTTGGGACTTGGTCGTGGCTTTTGAGTTATAATTTACCAGTCGTAGTATACATATATATATATATATATATATATATATTATATATATATAGATGGATTAACTCTTCTAATTTAGATATTTTACTTGTAACTTCTCGGAATCTCAAGTTATTTAGTGAGAAACCTTTACAACTGTTATCTGAATTAATGTGCAGTTGTGACGGGTCATAAATGAATATTTGGATTACAGTAGCTTATCCATTAATACTTCAAATTTAAGGATTTGAAAACCAGAAATCCGTGGTAATAAGCTCCTGATAAAATTGTCCTCCTTTGTTTTTGTCTAATGGCATTCTTACGTTATAGAGTGGTTTAAAAGCACAGTTATATTAATCTCAATCAAGATGTAAAATATTTCCTATTTCAACTTATAAACCTGAGTTCCGAACAAAACCATTCAAGCAGAAAGGTCAAAGGAGTTCTCTCAACCTGCAACGCGTGAGAGAGAGAGAGAGAGCGAGAGAGAGAGAGAGAGAGAGAGCGAGAGAGAGAGGTATTAAGAGACCGATGTAGAAACAGAAGAGAGAATTTGTCATGCTAAAAAATAAAATAGTGGAAAAGTAATAAATGGTGACAATAAAGTTTTTTCTTTGCAATATCAGGTTTACTACAAACAAGAAAAACATAGTAATGATTTTTTAAAACAAATTTATAGTAAGAGCATATTATAAAAGAAATCTCTGTCGTTTAACACCCCCCTCCCAACGCATATGCAAAACCTTTAAAGTTAAATAACATATTCTGTCGCAAACAAGAGTTACAACTTACAAGACCACCGAATGTTTTTATTTTCTCATTAGAGGAAGCTAACGTTGACGATTAATTGAACGAAATATTCTTAGTTATAAAAAAAAATTAGCCAGGGTTGAACTGATCAAAGGGGGCAACGTCAGCGGCGACTTGACATGGCCCCTCGCTTTTTTGATAATTATCAGCAAAGGCACAATTTGAAATCACACATTCACAATTTGACAATAAAGTTATTTGTAGGATCGAGTAGGAACTCCTAACTTGGCCTAGGAGGATAATCACGAGAAAAAGTCATTTTTAAAATCATAAATCTAAATAAAATAGACTTTAGACGATCCTAAGGATAATTACGAAGAAGTTTGGGTCCAAAGAAAATCTTAAAACTTTTTAAAATATCAATAATTTTTATCCTAACATTTATTGTAATAGTAGGTGGTAGATTTTTTTTATTGAAGAATATTTTCATTAACCTAATAAGATTTTTATTTAATGAAATTACAGAATTCATTCAAGACCTTCTCTTTTAGAAAAAAAAGGAAGTAAACTTTCATTTTTTTTTAAGTGAGAAGGCGTGATTTGGAATCTCGCCTTCAACTCTAGAAGACATAAATGGCGTTTTATGCCTTCTATAAAATGAAGATGTGATTTCATAATGTGCTTCATGTCGAACAGTAATTGCATGTTAGGTATTAAAATAGATCGAAAATAAAGAAAAATTATTTTTAAAATCATAAAAATATTTTTAATTTATTCTCAATCTATTTAAATATCAAACCGGTACTGAAAAAATGAGGGATCAAGTAAGTGTGGATGCTTACGTGCTAGGCCAGCGCCTGCGTGGTCCCTTTGATTGTACCAACCAGACTATTTTCGCACTTAAATTTTCAAGTTTTTTATCCTTGTAAATTAATTTCTAAAATATTTTATTTAAAAAACCCTTGTTATCTTTGTATCCTCAACTAGTTGTTATCTCCTCTTTTTTTTTCCTCCTTGTACTTTGTAATTTGCTTTAATTAGTCTTTAATGGTCAAAAAAGAGAGTTTTGACCCGTCCTCCTCATGTAAACTCGTGAGGGCACTGCGTCTTCTGTCAAAGCAAATGAGGAAACCGGGGGAAAAGGACGGGAGAGGATGCGTCAACGGATGATGGTCTGCAGATGTGCGCTCACAGCCAAAACCTCGCGGTAATCTTATCAAAGAATTATCTTATAAAAACAACTTTTTTAATAAATATTTACTAAAATATGATCAAAACTTATACCTGATTCTAACATATTCATAAAATTATGTCGGAAAGGGTTACGTAAATTTGTTGCAATGTAAGTTAGATAAATTTGTATAAACTATACAAACTTGTATGAGTTAGAGCATATTTCTATAATTTATAATAAATTTATGTAAATTATAATATATTTGTGTAAAGTATCGTAAATTTATATAAATTGTAGTATATTCATATAAGCAATTCAAATATAATTTTATAAATATGTTAGAATCGAGTATATTTTATTTTACTAAATATTTATTAAACGAAGGTTATTTAAAAGAAATCCCACTATCTTACACGCACACTATATAAGAGACCCCCCACTCTTGCTCTGGCTCCGGCGGGCAGCTTCTTCCCTTCAAAGGAACCCACCGGTATGGCGATGCCACGTCCCTCCTATCCCCGGCCTTCTCGGATGCTTGCTATGCTTCCCGTTGTAGTAGCCCTTCTGCAGACGCTGCTCCTGCTGCCGAGCCATGCTCAGAATCCCAACTTCGTCTGGTGCCCCCACACTTCCAACTACACCACCACCAGTCAGTTCAAGCGCAACCTCGACCGCCTCCTCGCCAACCTCAGCACCCTACCCACCCCCGACTCCCCCGGCCACTTCCACAGTTTCTCCACCGACGGCCCTGATGCCGCCTACGGCTTCGTTCAGTGCCGCGGCGACGTCCTCCCCGCGGACTGCGCCACCTGCCTCCGCCGGGCCGCCTCGGTACCGGTGGTCGTCTCCCACTGCCCGCTGGGCCGAGTCGCCGCCATCCGCTACGAGGACTGCCTCCTACGCTACTCGGACGAGCCCCTCCTCGGCGTCTTGAATCACGGATACTTCCTTATGGTCTGGAACACCCAGAATATAACAGACAGGATCCCGTTCAACCAGCGGCTGACAGAGCTCGTGACGGAGATCACAACGGCGGCGGCGGCGGGGAGCTCCAGGTTCGCCGTGGGCGTCAAGAACTTCTCGGAGTTCAGAAACATCTACGGGCTGGTTGAATGCACGATGGACTTGTCGACGAGGAGCTGCGAGCAGTGCCTAAGGGATCTTACCGATCACCTACCGAGGGGGCAGGTCGCAGGATCAACGCTCTCCGCGAGCTGCTTCCTGAAGTACGACACCAGTCCGTTCTTCGCGCTCTCGATTGTCCCTCCGCCGCCCCCGCCGCCACTGCAGCCTGTGCTGGGTCCGCCGCCGACGAGTTCGACTATGGTCCCGCTGCCGGCGGATGGCAGCGGCAGCAACAGCAGAGGTAAGGGCCCACACTAGCGCTCTGGCGAATTATACACGAATTAGTTGAATTATTGAAAAAAAAAGACATATCTTCGCTGGTATAAGTTTTGGTATTTTACTGCTATAATCTTTGAAATAATTTTAAACTTTTTTATATATCTTAGCATATTTTAATAGTATAAGAATCTGAAATTCATGTCTAATTATTTGTATAATTAGAGAGTCAAAGAAGGGTAGGTGTATAAAAATCCATTCAAGTTTTCTTGGTACTTTGTCATAAACCATGTTTGGGCTATGTAAGGTTGGCCGAACTATTATCCACCACACCAATTTAGATTTTTCCTAAGTTGGTACAATACGGTTCGTGCCGCCGTGAGTCACCCCACCCACATGTCCTCTCCTTCACTTCTCTTCACGCGTTGCGTTGCCCCTTCCACCTCCGATCGCCCCCTCCCCCTCTGTCTCACAACCCCCTCCCACCTTTGGTTACCACCTCTCCCTCTGATAGCCCCCTCCCCACTATCTCGCATCCTCCCCCCCCCCCCAGCACCCCCATCTCCAATCCCCCCCTGTCGCTCCCCCTTCGGTCGCCCGCCTCTCCTCCCCCTCCAATTGCACCTCCCTCCACATTCAGTCGCCCCCCCCCCCCCCCTTCCCCTTCGTTTCACACCCTCCGCACACAACCTTTCGTCGCACCCCCCCCCTTCGGTCTCCCCCCTTCCCCTCCGTCTTCCACCCCCCTCTCCAGTTGCACCCTCCCCTCCTTCTCGCACCCCCCTCCACCTCTGTTTGCGCCTACCCCTTCCCCCACTCCTCTCTATCTACCACTCTTCCTATGCCAACCGTACACTACAAGAAAAAATGCTTTTAGAGATCGATATTTTCGGTCTCTATTCGGTCACTAAGTAGACTAGAGACCGAATAGTGACCGAATAGTAACTGACAATGTCGGTGAAGAATTTCTGGTCACAAATCTGTGACCGAAAATTTTCAGTCACTAATCAGTCTTTGATAGTGACCAATTAGTGACCGACTACGTTCGGTCGCTGATAGTCGTCAACAGCGACTGAAATGGTTCAGTCGCTATGTCGATCACTAAATAGAGACTAAATTAGTAACCAAATACCTCGGTCGCTAGTAGCGACCAACATGGTTCAGTCGCTAATTCGGTCACTAAAACTGTGACCGATTGGTGACAGAACTTTTCGGTCGCTGATAGTGACCGACTTTGTTAGTCACAAATCGGTCACTGTATTAGTGACTTAATTAGTGACCGAATCATGTCGATCGCTAATTCGGTCACTAAAATAGTGACCGATTGGTGACAGAACTTTTCTGTCGTTGAAAGCGACTGACTTTGTCAGTCACAAGTCGGTCACTGTTTTAGTGACCAAAGTAGCGACCGATACATGTCGGTCGCTAATCGGTCTCTTTTTTTATTTTTTTATAAAATTTATTTTTTTAAGAAAAATCACCTGCTAAAAAACTCCACAACAATAACATAAACATCCACAACAATAACATCATCCACAACAATAATAAATGTCCACAATAATAATAAAAATGTCCATAATAATACATAACAATGAAATGAAAATCATGAATCCTCATCCAGGTGCTCGTCCTCGTCTCCTCCTACTTCACCCGATGAAGGAACTAGCAATACATATATAACAATAATAAGTTAAATTTAAATACTACTATAAGCAATAATTAAACTAAATTAACTAGTTTAATGTGAATTTGAGCGTCGAGCTCAAACCGGGAGTCCGAATTGAACTCCATCAGTTTCCACAAGTCACAACCATCGCCTTGGCCGTGCTGGAAAAAATCGGAGGTCAATCGGATTAGTATTTCTAATTTTGGACCCCCAAACATGGCTAAGTTCTTCAGTTTTAAACTAAAGTAATTTGCTTAATGTGAATTTGAGCGTCGAGCTCAAATCGGGAGTCCGAATTGAACTCCGTCAGTTTTCACAAGTCACAACCAACGCCCTGGCCGTGCTGAAAAAAATCGGAGGTCAATCGGATTAGTATTTCTAATTTTGGACCCCCAAACCTGGCTAAGTTCTTCAGTTTTAAACTAAAGTAATTTTCTTAATGTGAATTTGATCGTCGAGTTCAAACCAGGAGTCCGAATTGAACTCCGTCAGTTTTCACAAGTCACAATCATTGCCCTGGCCGTGCTAGAAAAAACCAAAGGCCAATCGGATTAGTATTTCTAATTTTGGACCTCCAAACCTAAGTTCTTCATTTTTAATCTAAACTAAGTTGCTTAATATGAATTTTGAGCGTCGAGCTCAAACCACGAGTCCGAATTGAACCCCGTCAGTTTCCACAAGTCACACTCATCACCCCGACCGTGGCAGAACAAATCGGAGGCCGATCGGATTAGTATTTCTAATTTTGGACCCCCAAACCTAGCTAAGTTCTTTCTTTTTAACTAAACTAACTTGCTTAAGATGAAATTGAGCGTCGAGCTCAAACCGGGAGTCCAAATTGAACTCCGTCAGTTTCCACAAGTCACAATCATTGTCTTGGTCGTGCTGGAAAAAATCGGAGGCCAATCGGAATAGTATTTCTAATTTTGGACTCTCAAACCTAAGTTCTTCATTTTTAATCTAAACTAACTTGCTTAATGTGAATTTGAGCGTCGAGCTAAAACCGGGAGTCCGAATTGAACTCCGTCAGTTTTCACAAGTCACACTCATCTCCTCGACCATGGCGAAACAAACCAGAGGCCGATCGGATTAGTATTTCTAATTTTGGACCCCCAAACCTAGCTAAGTTCTTCCTTTTTAACTAAACTAACTTGCTTAAGATGAAATTGAGTGTCGAGCTCAAATCAGGAGTCCGAATTGAACTCCGGCAGTTTCCACAAGTCACAACCATCACCCTAGCCGTGCTGGAAAAAATCGGAGGCCAATCGGATTAGTATTTCTAGTTTTGGACCCCCAAACCTAAGTTCTTCATGTTTAAACTAAACTGACTTTGCTTAAGATTAATTTGAGCATCGATGAAATCAAAGTAAACTTAAACTAACTTGACTGTTAAAATAAAAAAGCTAAAATAAAATCAATTTACTCACATGAGGGGCCTGTGCTGATGTCAATGGTGCTGCCTGAGGAGGAATGTTGACCTGGGAGAGGGCCTCGGAGATAGCCTGGGAGAGGGCCTCGGAGAGCTGGGCCTGGACTGCGTCGGACATCTGCGTCTGCATCTGGACCAGACGAGTCTCCATCGTCTGGACCAGACGAGACTCCAAACCAGATATTGTATCTGCAATGAAGCCCATCATCTCACTGGGAGAAGTACCTGGAGCACCAGTTGGTGTGCTGAATGCACTAGTCTGTGAGGCTAAACTCGAGACACCAGATAACACCCTGCTCGTGTCCATACTGTGCCCAAAACCATACACATGGCCTTTCTTTGGGGCACCAGATGCCGCAATCCATACCTCATGATCTAACTGCGGCTGCTCCTCCTCCCCGGCGTACTTCTCTGTCATATGTTGGCTATACGACTCCTGCAAAAAAAAATATAAAAAAAATTGACAATGTAATATTAATTTGTAACGAGAAAAATAAAATAGTGAATACCTTGTAAATACTTACCGCAACCTCTCAGGTTCTGTCGCTAATGTATTGATCCGTTCCCTTTTTCTTATGTGTTTTATCAAACACCTCCTGAAATGTCAGAGGCCGTTTTAGCTCATTTTCCTATTTCACATAAAAACATGACATAAATGAGTACCTATATGAATAAAAGATATCACAAACGGACAAATTACTTACCAATCTGGACTGATGGGTCGCAAAGGAGACAGACCCACTTGTATGCATGTTGGCCTCTGGATTGGCAGCCCGATTCACTTTCATTGTTGTGGATGTTTGTTGCCATCTCTCTGCAGCCCATATGTTGCACAGACTTTCCCAGTAGTCTCTTCTCATCCATGTCGGTGCCTGCTCCCTCCAAAGAGTCGGGTCTGCACTCTGAGAAACTTTCTGTGCATTTTTCCTCGCATTATACAACAAATGCTTAAAATTTGATCGGGCGATCATCGTCCATACTAATTAAGACCGCACCTTGTCTGAACGACGCGTGAATCGATGATTGCTCTATACAGATAAGAGTTAGTTAACTGAATGTAGGAATAAGAAAATAAATAAATTATAATAAGAAATTACATACCATGAACATCTGATACAACAACTCCTAGACCTCCATCGGGAAATCATTGAATCTATGAATAGGCCCAGGAAAGTGTGCCTGAATTGTTCTTGTGATAAATTGAGACGCTTGGGCGGGCTCTATTTTATCACTGAAATTATGTAACTTGTTAGTATGAATTTTTGAACTAAATATATCTCCTTAATAAAAGATACATATAAGTTTATTACGTACCCATTGATCCACACCTCCCGCAGAGTGCTATCATAAAAACTGCCTCCCCCCTCCTGGAGACTAACAGCATCCTCTGGCACCGGACCTGGACAAAAATGCATAACGAGCAATGTAATGTATAAGAATATCAATAATGACTATACAAATACACTGAAATTTAAATATACATACCTACTACTGTATTAGGAGAAGGTGTAGACTGACCCGAGCCTATAACATTTTAATGGCATAAGAATCAATGCACAATGAAAGTACAACTTTAAATATACATACCTACTGCTACAGGAGGAGACACAGAGGCTGGACTAGCAGCTGTAACAAGAATATATGGAATAAATAATGAGGATGTGTAAACTCACCAAAACCTGTAAGAATTTTATGGCATAAAGATCAATGCACAATGAAAGTACAACTTTAAATATACATACCTGCTGCTACAGTAGGAGACACAGAGGAAGGACCAGCAGCTATAACAAATTTAATGGCATTAATAATATCTATAAATAATGATTATACAAATACTTCCAACTTGAAATATACATACCTGGTACTCTAGGATGAGGAGGTGTAAACTCACCCGAACCTGTAAAAACTTTATGGCATAAGGATCAATGCACAATGAAAGTAGAACTTTAAATATACATACCTGCTGCTACAGGAGGAGGGACAGACAAAGAACAAGAAGCTGTAACAATTTAAATAGCATTAATACTATGTATAAATAATACACAAAGAAAAATACACTAGAAAAATATACATACCTGATGCCGCCAACAAACCCCTCCCATGGCTGCTCCTCCCAGAACTGGAGCCCGATCGTCCTCCACGCACCATATCTTCATAAGGAACATAAAAAATTAATGTTCATTAGTCAATTGCCTATATTGAAAGTCGGCTACTTTCAATATACTAAACAGATGTGAAAAAATTCTACCCATTTTTAAATGATATCCATTTCCTCCTCAGATGATGACGATATATCTAATTCAGCCCCATCTTCATCATCATCTTCACATTCATCACTGGTATATTCCTCCTCCTCATCAGAACTTTCACATTCAATATATGTTCGCCTTCCGCTACTCCATTTTATCTCATGTGGATCGACTTCTTCGACCTCATTTCCTTTAGACAAGGAAATTGGCGCTTCAGATTCGCCTTCTCCAATATGAGCTGTCAACTCTACATTTTCAATCATGTCTTCTTGAAAGAATTCTGCGTTGACCTCTTCAGGTGTCTGATCAGTCATGTCCAATTCATAATCAGATAATAGTCTTGACTTAACTCTGCAAACTACCCACCAATCATTTTGTTCTTTGTTTGTAGATGATGGATAGCTTGTATAGTACACATGCTGGGCTTGTGTGGATAAAATGAATGGCTCATAAGTATTCAATTTCGACTTATGTTTAAGCTCGACAATCCCATGCGTTGTGTCATTTCGAATGGAATTTGGATCAAACCAATGACACTTGAACAAGAATATATGATTGTCTTGTCCTAGATATTACAACTGTAAGATCTCTTCTACAATACCATAGTAGTCATATTCACTTTCATTGTATGTACTTCCTTTAACACATACGCCACTGTTCATGGTAGATTTACTCTGCCCATAGTTTTTTGTATGAAATCTATACCCATTCACAATAAATCCAGGATAGTTCTGTGCAATTTTCGATGGGCTATAGGCTATCTGACGAACTCTTTCATCAATAATTAAACCTTGTTCAACCTGCGTATAGAGAAGACTAGTTAAAAAGTGAACATAACTTATCTTGAATACTCTTTGACCATGTACACTTATGTGTTTTCTTAGCCATAAGGCCAATGACTTCTCTCGTTCTTTTTCAACCTCATAATCAGTGAGATGTGGATTTCTTTGAATTATTTCTGAATCAAATTGTCTGCAATATGAATAGATGAACACCTTCAATAGCTAGAATAAGGGCAAAGAAGTTATATACACAATAAATTGTGAGTTTAGCACTTACTTAACATAACACTCTAGCTCAGCACAATTTAAAAGAATATATATCTCTGCGGCGCATAACTCTCTATCATCCAGCATGCGAGTTGAAGAACGTCCGAAGGCACGTCCAGGGTGATTAAATATGGAGAGTCGATCTGAACACATAGATTCCCCCCCCCCCCATCATCATTACGTGGAGGTTGAGTACGACGAGTTTGTATGTCTGTTTCAAAGTACATCGAACAAAAGTTTGAGATTTCCTCTATAATGTATGCCTCAGCAATAGAACCATCCACTTTTGCTTTATTTCGAACTTTCATTTTGAGGTCATGCATACACCTACATCAACAATGTACAAGACAATTATGAAACGTATCATATGTAAGGTGCAATTCTAAGAAGAAAAAAGTTAATATTTGCATATACCTCTCAAATGGATACATCCATCTATATTGTACTGGCCCTCCGACTTTAGCTTCATATGGTAGATGTACGAGTAAATGCACCATCGAATCGAAGAATGCAGGCGGAAATATCTTCTCCAACTTGCATACGATGGTGACCACATTCTGTTCGATAGTTTGCACATCCTCAAGCCTGAGTTCTGATGCATACAGAATCATGAAAAATTGACTCAACTCAGACAATGCTCCCCATAGAGGCTTCGGTAACATGTCACGAAATGCAATAGGAAGCAACCTTTGCATGAATACATGGCAGTCGTGACTCTTCATTCCATATATTTTTCCATCACTAACGTTGACAGAATGAGCAATATTAGACACATAATCATTAGGAAATCTCAACTGTTTCAGCCACTGACACACTTCCTTTACTTGTCCTCCTCCAAGCACATAAACTACTTTTGGTTTAATTGATTTTCCATTTACTACAACAAGTTCTAACTCTGGACGTTTACAGAGCATGGACAAGTCCAAATGTGCATTCCCATTGTCCTTTGTTTTACCTTTTATGTCCATAACGGTGTTGAACACATTATCAAAGATATTTTCTCGATATGCATCACGTCTAGATTGTGCCACACAAGAAGAGTCGACCAATAAAGTAGCTCCTAGAAAATACTTCTCATCACCCAATTGTGCTCCTTCCCAAAACCTGAAAGGTGTCGGGTACTGCCCATCAGATGTGTGATATCTGGCAAATTTTCTACATGTGCTGCCATATGATCATCAGACAATCTCTCGAATATAACTTCATCTCGTTCCATTCTGTTCTTTATGAATGCATCTTTTTGTCTTCTAAAAGGGTGATCAGCTACTAAAAACTGTCGATGACAATCAAACCAGCAGGACTTCCCACCATGTTTAAGTACAAATGATTTGGTATTATCCATACAGTAAGGACATACTAGCCTTCCATGTGTGCTCCAACCAGATAACATTCCATATCCAGGAAAATCACTTATCGTCCACATCAATGCTGCCCTCATGGTGAAATTTTGCTTTCTAGATGCATCATAAGTATTGACCCCCTCAGTCCATAATAATTTCAATTCATCAATCAATGGTCTGAGATAGATGTCTATATTTTTTGTAGGAGTTTTTGGACTAGGAATCAATAAGGACAGGAACAAATTCTCTCGCTTCATACACATGCTTGGAGGAAGGTTGTATGGTGTCACGAACACTGGCTAGCTAGCTGGAGTAGGAAGCCACGGAACCTCCAAAAAGATTAAATCCGTCAGTGCACAAACCAAACCTCACATTACGCGACTCCCTTGAGAAGATAGGATGAGCATGGTTGAAATGAGTCCAAGCTTCGCCATCTGCAGGATGACTCATAATATCCTCGTCTCGACGTACTCTTTCTGCGTGCCACATCATATGTCGAGCTGTCTTTGAAGACATATACATCCGCTGTAGCCTGGGTGTAAGGGGGAAATATCATAATGACACATAAGATATATCATTTCCCCTTGAATTGGCCCCTCTTTTAGGTTTAAACCTATCATGATGGCAAACTGAACAGGATATTATCTGCATCCTCTTTGTCATATAACATACAATGATTAGGACATGCATCTATTTTCACATATCCAAGTCCTAAATCATTGACCATCTTCTTGGCATGATAAAAAATTAGAGGCAGCTTCTCATCTGGAGGTAACATGCTCTTGATGATAAGGAGGAGACGATCAAAGCAATTCTCACTTATATGAAATTCAGATTTCAAGTTCAACAACTGTGACACCGCTGACAACCGAGTGTGTTTTTGACAACCATCCCACAATGGCTCATCAGCATCCTTAAGTAACTGATAGAATCTTTCGGCTCCCTTGTTCAGCACGTCTTCAGCGTATAAACTAGGATCCTCATGTACACTGAATGTCGGACCAGCAGCATCTACAACCATATCCACGTACGTACTTGTGCCTTCCACATTACTGGGCTCGTGCGACCAGAGCTCCTCACCATGACATGTCCAATTCATATAACCTTCAACAAACCCTTTTCTGTATAAATGGCATTGAACCTCCCATGGTGAATTCCACTTCAATTTTTTACAAATCATACAAGGACATCGGATGCCACCTTCGCTGTCTACTGTTGCATTTGGATTCCCCAATGCAAACTGAATGAAATTCTCAACTCCGACTCTAAACTCCACAGACACCACATGATCAACTATTCTACGATACATCCATGAACGGTCTGAAGCCATTTTTTTCCTGCGCCCAACTAATATTAACAGACAAATAACTTTAAAATTTAAACTCACACATCCTTCGATGCAACAGAAATGAATAGGAATGATATATTATTTAGATTATCACTTTTTACCCATCTGTGAATATTTGATCGCACTCAGATGGCCATTTACTATGTGTTTGTATTATTTGCTAAAAATTTCGACAGTATCTCCCCACACCTCTCTGATATACCAAAAATATTTATTGATTAAGATATTTTCTTAAACACTTACTAATAAGTGGTTAAGAAAATATTCTAAATCAATAAAGGTATATCAGAAAGGAGTGAGTAGACGCAACCGAAAATTTCAACAAATAATACAAACATATAGTAAATGACCACCTAACTGCAATCGAACATTCACAGACTGTCCAAAACGGGACAATTCAAGACTTTGAGTTAGATATACACGTTCTCATCATTGAAAATAAGACTCGTGCACATCAATCCCAAAGTCTTGAACAGGAAGGTTCATTGACACGGGCTTAACACGCTCTCGTGAGTGTGTACAGTGATAAATTGTTACACATGCATACATCAAATTTTAAAAACCACATAAATATGAAAGGAAAATGAAAACAAAATATTACACCTACTTACATGGCAACCAGTAGCTGACAAGAAAAAAAAAGGAAAAAAAACGGTGCACTGGCCTTGTATCCTGAATTTCACCTACTTACACGACAACCAGTAGCTGATAGGAAAAGATTTGGGGGAGTCAAGTTTGGAGAAATGGAGAGGGACTGCCTACTTGCCCATGGGGCCGCTGCAAACCTTCACGAACGCCTATTCACACTCAGTGACTCTACACAAATGCATGTTTGCCAAACATCTGTGAAGAGTCACTGAGTGTGAATAGGCGCTTGTGAAGTTTCGCAGCGGCCCCATGGGGAAGTAGGCAATCCCTCTCCATTTCTCCGAACTTGACTCCCCCAAATCTTTTCCTATTAGCTACTAATTGCCGTGTAAGTAGATGAAATTCAGAAATACAAGGTCAGTGCACCTTTTTTTTTTCCTTTGAAGTTGTTCAACACCTTGCAAGAAATATTACAATTAAACAAGTGCAATATTAAACAATTACATTAAAAGAAGAAGTGCAATACTAATCATTAAAATGAAAGTAAATAATTAAATGTAAACTAAACTAATATCTAGAAGGAAAAGTTTGTACTAAATTTTTTTTCCTAAATTGGGATGTATACCTCAATGGATCCAAGGGAGTTGGGAAGGGGAGAGGATTGTGACTTTCTGCACATTAAACTAATGCCTATCACATGGCTCCAAAGGAGTTTGGGAGAGGATCTAACAAAAACCCACTTTATAAGGGATAAAACTTTTATTTCTGTTTTCTTTTGTTTTTTCTATTATTTTCACCTTAATTATGATTGTTCTAAACTAATTCCCTAGCTATGTACATGTAATATGACATTGGAGATATCACAATAAAGTAGAAATAAATAGACTTTTATATTTACTTAAAATCCAAATGTAAAGGTCACTTATTGATCCAGTGAAATTTTCAAAGGTAAAATATTATGTATTCAATATATTCATTTATATTACGGTATTTTCACTTTTTGATGAGAAGGAGAGGACAAAGTATAATTTAGGATGCCATGGCAAGTCATATCATCTTTTACATAGCTTATGTTTAAGAATGCTATAGCTATGGCGTGTGGGTTTAGTTTTTTTTCCTCACTTGTGAAAGAAATAAGTATATAGTTACTTAGAGTTTATTCTTTAGAATGGCGTGGACTAGGGCTTATAATGAGAAACTAATTAGATCATAGGACCTCGTTTCAACCTTTATAATGAGAAACTTTATAGATACACTCTGCAACTGCAATGAAAATGATCTCCTGGAGAAGAAGAGAAGAAAGAAGAGGCCTGAAGAGAGAAACACATAAAATAGATGTATGGCTATTCACCGTACCAAGTCCCACACTTCTCTTATTTAATTAACCTAATACAAAAAGAAGACTAAAATGCCCATTGGTGCAAGTTTCAAGGGTGATAATTTACTGTTAAAAGTAATAATCCCTTTGTATTTGCATTATTTATTTGTTTGATTATTTAATCTTCCTTTTTTCCTATTTGTCACTACTGCTTTATCATATGGATTGTCTAATGTTGTCATATTTGGTGGGTGCCTGGGGTTTGGAAGGCCATTTATAAATAGTTATAGGAGGAGGCACATTGTATGATGATCACCCAAAGGTATTTTTGATAATTGTCTCCGTTAAAGAAAATGTAAAGTTGCTCATTCTCCCCCTAAAATGTTATCATCAAACAAATATGCTGATTATCCTTTATGGTTGCATCTCATGTAAAGTGAATCAACTCTTAGCTTGCATCTCATTTTGTTTTTATCCAAATAACAATGTCTATGTTGTGTTTTCACCATACCACTTTAACAAAGGGGACTTTTTTGTTTCTTGATACCTTTCTCTATAGTTGTACATTCTATTCACTTCTCATTTTATAATTTTGTGTTGTAATCCACCTTAAAAAATGTATACTTAGATATGTTGGATCAAGGGCACCTAGTAAGTAATTCTGTCTGTAAGTAACATCCCCTAACTCTGTCAAACTGAGGTATTTCTAATGCTAGAGTGATGGGGCATGGCAACATATGGTTTTGATATCTCTTCAATTGTCAAACTAATCTATGTGTGTTACTTGGAACCATATTTCCAACAAATTGACCCCAAAGCTTGATTTTTAATTTTCAACAAGCCAAAAGGGTGACACATTGTTTCTGAAATATGCCATTTTTGTTCTGTTGTTCCTCAAGAACTATGTCATTCTAAAAATAGCATATGATGTTATTATTTCATTAACATTACTATCAATGGTCATTACTTTGTTGTCATCTTGTTATTGGTCGTTAATAATTATTACCACTCATTGTCAATTGTCATCATCATCGTTATTATTAGTCTATCTCTTATTAGACATTTGTCAACCCACCATTACACTCTTAAGTTAATTACTTCTACCACCACACCATCATTTTCCACACATTGTCATGCTATAACAAATTGCAGAAAATTAAATTACAAAAAAACTACATAAAATAAAATTGCAAGAAAAACTACATAAAATAAATTGCACAGTGACCACAGTCATGTGACTATGTCACTGAGAGACAGTCACTCTTGTGACTATGTAAGCACAGTCATGTGACTATGCTTACTGGTGGGGATGAAAGGGAGGGAGGGAAAGGGACTGGCACCCATGGGAGACGAGAGAGTGAGAGAGGGAGGGTGGGAGCAGGAGAGCAGGGAGGGGTAGAGGAGGATAGGGGGCTGCAGGGGAGGGGTGGGGGGGAGGAGAAGGGCGCACAGGGGGGAGGGGTGGAAGAGGAGGAGGTGGCGCAGGGGAGGGGCTGGAGGAGGACAGGGGGGCGCAGGGGGGGGGGGGCCTTCCGGCGGGTGGGGGGGGGGGGGGGGGGGGGGGAGGAGAAGGAGGGCGCACAGGGGAGGGGGGGAGGAGGAGGGCACGCAAGGAAGGGGGGGGGGGATTCCGGCGGGTGCGGGGGGGGGGGGGGGGGGGGAGAGGAGGGGGCGGCATAGGGGGTCTAGTGGGGGGGAGAGGAGGGGGGGGCGAAGGGGAGGGGGGCAGGGGCGGACGCAGGATGAAATATAAGGGGGGGACAAAATAAAAAGATGTGAAAAAATAAAATATCGTAAATTAATCACATATGATCTATCATAATAAAGATCTTGATTTTTTCAAGTCACGAAAATCATCTATAATTAAATCTATGTTAAAAGTTTCAACAATTTTCTTCCCAAGATGATCAACCATTATGAAACAAAAAATTTCTCAAAATTAACAAACAATAGTAACTCATATCATATAAAAAAATTATCATTAAATTTAAAAAATATAACTTGATACAAAACACACCGATAGACGAAGAAACTCAATATTCTGAGATTGAAATCTAAATAAAAAGTGATAAAGTTACAGTACCTCCTACAGATTCGACTGGAGAGATTGTGAGAAAAAAAGGGCACCCGCGTGTTAGAATGTGGAGCCCGAACTCTGAAGCAGATCTCCATAAGGGTCAGGTCTCTAGGGGTAGCGCCCCCGGAAGCTAAATTTTGACTAAGTGTTGCAGGCGGACTCAACATTCGACTGCCACAGCCGAAGTCAGAAATGAAGCAGTCGATTGAATGATTCGACTCATGCAGTCGAATGTCAACATGAATGATTCGACTCATGCAGTCGAATGTCAGATGTGAATGATTCGACTCATGCAGTCGAATGTCAACATGAATGATTCGACTCATGCAGTCGAATGTCAGATGTGAATGATTCGACTCATGCAGTCGAATGTCAGATGTGAATGATTCGACTCATGCAGTCGAATGTCAAGTATGAAGCATTCGACTCCCTCTTACCAGGACATGACTTTGCAGTTCTGAGGCGATTCAGAGGCAGGACCATTTTGCCCTTGTGTGTCTCGTTTGTGGCGCCCCTTCCTCCTAGTATATAAAGGGGGGTTTTGTCCTCTTTGTATGTGTGTAAGTGTGTATTTCTTGCAGAAGAAGTATTGAAAGCTGCTGTGGTCGTGGACGTAGGAAGGCTTCTTGCCTCCGAACCACGTAAAAACTGGTGTTCCTGTGTTCTTCTTCCCACCTCCTTCTATCTCTCTCTGGTATCTACGAGTGGGTAGTGTGAGAGAGTTGTCGCTGGTCTGAATGTTGTCCTCCCAACACCGCGTAGGTGGGCTGCCCACTGCCAGTCAAACGAAAAGTTTCAGAAAAAAATAAAAAATAAAAAGATCAATTTTTTATTAAAAAAACGGGGGATCCTGATCCGCCCCTGGTTTACCTGCAAGGAGGAGACGGGAGGCAACGGGCCAACGGCGAAAGCGGCAGCCAAGGATCCACGGGGAGAAGGACGAAGGCGAGGCAGCACTGCAGCAGGTTTTTCTTCCCTACGGTGTGGGGTCTGAGCACAATCAAATCAAAGAAACTCAAATCGGAGTACTCCACGCATTTATTGGAAACTTTCTATACATGCATATAAAAACAAAAAATTTGGTGGGCACGAAAAGGCGCTGCCAGGTCCGCCCCTCCTTTATATGGGCCATTTATATAACAAAATCAGCACATTCCATTATAAAGCGATGGATATACTCATATACACCTTAAAAAAAAAAAATTGGGTGGGGGGGGCCATGGCCCCCCCCCCCATACATAACGTATGTCCGCCCCTGGAGGGGGGCTTCCGGGGGGGAGGAGGAGGGGGCGACACAAGAGAGGGGGGTTACCTGCAGGCGAGCAGCGACGGGGGCGTTGGTGGCACCGGAGGAGGCCGACGAGCTCGGGTGGTGCTGGGGGCGACGGCGACGGTGACGGCGACCGGTGGCGGCGTCGGCGAGGGGGGTTCCGGCGTCGGCGAATGAGAGAGAGGAAGAGAGAAGAGAGGAGAGAGGAGAGGTGGATCATCGCGTGAAAGGGGGGAGGCAACGTAAAGAAGAAATAGCGACCGAACAAGTTCGGTCGCTATTCGGTCGCTAACACCGCCACACTTTTGCGACCGCCATATATCTGTCACAATTCGGTCTCAATTCAGAGACCGATTTGTGACCGATAAAATTCGTTTGCCAAAATACTCTCATAATGGCGCCAGGCGAAAAGATTTTAGCGACTGACAATAATCGATCACTAATTAGTTCCCGATTAGTGACTGAAAATAATCAGTCACAAAAACTTCTATACTCGGGAAAACGTGAAATTTTGTGACTGAAAAATAATCGATCACTAGATAGTGACCGATTAGGGACTGAAAATATTCAGTCGCAAAAAGTTTCTTCCATTTTCTGAAAATGAAAAATTCAATCACCGAAAAGTCAGCAGTCACTGTTCGGTCACTAATTAGTTACTGATTAGTGACCGATCTGAATTCAGTCACTATAATAGTTATTTAGCGACTGACAAGTTTCAGTTCTAATTCGGTGACTAATTAGTGACCGAATAATGACTGAAAATATCGGTCTCTATTTCGGTCTCTAAACCTGTTTTTTATTGTAGTGATACTTGATAGTGGTACTTGAGACTGTAAAATCACAAGCATGGTTCGGTACGGTTGTGCCATTGCAGATTTTGCAATTCGCAACAACACGGCCAACCTTAGAGACACATCTAAGACAATTCTGTCCATAAATATAGGAGGCATACTTGACTCATATAGAATTGATGGATACAGTCGAACCGCACCAACTTACGTGGTTCAGTCTGGTACAGTAGTACCAATCCGGTATGTTATCAGATTAATTCGAATTGTGCTGAACCGGTACTGCGGTTCAGATCCTTTTATTTTAAAAGTCATAATTTTTAGCCGCAGGTGGAATTATATGTGTTTTTCTATGTTATTCATAGACCGATTGAATATATGTGTAAGTCTATTTTTTTTTATAGAGAAACAATTTCGTAACACCATTTGATAACATCACTATTAAAACTCTACCTCATCAGCAATTAAAATTAAAAAGTTAAAAATATATCATAAATGATGAAATTATGGTACACTTTGATTGGTGTGTTATTTTAATATGTTACCAAATAATATTACTAAACTATTTTCCTTCTTTATATTACATTGTGATCATGGGCACCCAAACGTGGGACAAGCGCAGACCCACCTGGGGACCTTTCGAAGTCCTGGGGACCCAATGAGATTTGTCCATTTTCTTTGTAAATTAAATTTTTGTCAAGGGATTTGCCTCTTGAAACTACAAGGGGTGGTGTTGCCCCGTGACCTCTACAATTTCACTGCTTACGTTGATCCACATGCATACCCACACATTAGAAAATTTAGGGTATCAAATTCCAAAATCTAACATTGTCACAATCTATATTTAGATTGTGAGCATTGTTATTAAAAAAGTTTAATGATTCTAATGATTGTACATGAATATTATTTCTGATTGTTTAAAAACGATTTAAATTTATTATGTTTCTAATATTTTTGCAGTGAATAATAAAAAATAACATTAATTTTTGAATTCTGCAAAAAATAAGTTATGTTCTCAAAAACAACTAAAAAATTTTTGGGTCGAATCGGATCAATATGGCAATGTAGAGCGTACTATACCGTCTCATGAGAATCAAGTTTTCGATAGGATAACCCGGTTCCGCCAACCTTGCCATAAATACTTGTTTAAAGGGCATATCAACGATGAACTATTGTGCATGTATGTACATCATGCACGATTTTTACTGCATGATGGGAATGCTAGTATTTCTGACTGGAAGATAGAGCATTTCAAAAATATTCCAAACCGTGGCATGCTCGATCTTTGGATATTTTTCAATCTAAAAAAACTGGAGTACTCTGCCGGAATAAAATACGTGCAAATTGAAGGTTTATGATCCTAGGATGGAATAAGGCTTAGCAAACTTGAATCGTAAATCGTACTATATATATACTGATGGAATAAGGCTTTACAGAAAAGAATAGGATGCGACGTCCTTGTCATTTCGCATATACAAAGCCTATCTCAAACCAAGGCCTGCATGGTATATGCAGAGCAGAATATTCTGAAATCTTGTGAAAATGTTTGAATATTACAGCGTGGATGGAATATTTATGGTTTGATTATTTAGTTAGTATTTGTGATGCGTGTCTTTATTGAATCTATACGTGCATGACCTTGATTGCCATATACTTGACAGGACAGAAAAGCAAAACGGCAAGAATGCTTATTATAATTATCATCGTCTCAGTGGTTGCTGCAATTGCCTGCCTCTTTGGCATGACCATTTGCTTCAAATGGAGAAGATCAATACAAAAAACACAAAGTAAGCTTGTTCCTCGTCATCATATAATAGAGTTTTATGCATGCATAAACGTACGTCTCATAGCTAGTTTGTTTGCAATTGTTCTTCTCCTCAGAAACCACACATGAACCACCCACTGGAATCTTGGTTTCCCTGGTTTTTGACCTTAAAACACTGAAAGCAGCCACAGGGAACTTCTCTGATGCAAATAAGCTAGGAGAAGGTGGGTTTGGACCTGTCTATAAGGTATATCCTGCTCTACATTGACCCACGCATTGGGTATAATAATTATTACTTTATGTCAGCTTCATCTTTATTTAATTTGGGTAACTTAATGATGACATAATTTACACAGGGAGTTCTGCCAGATGGACAGAAAATAGCAGTGAAGAAACTGTCAAGTAGGGCAGGTCAAGGGCTAACGGAGCTGAAAAATGAGGTGGGGTTGGTTGCTAAACTTGAACATAGAAATCTTGCAAGGCTTCTCGGCTTTTGCATAGAAGAAGAACAGAAGATGGTGGTCTACGAGTATTTGCCCAACACCAGCCTTGACAAGTTCTTATTCGGTATTACATCTTGAGCATTCATCTTTTGTCTAATAAGGTCCTAATAAGCGCAAGAGAAAAAAAGAAGATTATCGCAACGCGCAATAAGCAAGTTAATTTTTCTCAAACCCAACCAAAACCTTATACTAGATGTCTATTAATCTCTGCACAAACTCACTATATACGTAAATGTTGGGGGGGGGGGGGGGATTACTTTCGTAAGTTCTCTAAGACTATGTTTGATATTTGAATAGACTAGAGATAGAGAGTGAAAATATTTTTAAAATTTTGAAGATATATTTTGAAGATATTTTCACTCTATCTCCAATCTATCTAATATCAAACATAATCTAAGTCAATTAGATGCACCATAGATCAAGAATCGAGCGTATTGTTCATGTTGGGGGCTCGTGTTTCAATTCTCAAACGATCTTTTCGACTATTTGTTATGAGCAGCATGCATCATATATATATATATATATATATATATATATATATTCTCCTCTGTCACAAAAAATAATATTCACAAGAAAGTCTTCAGTCTTAGAAGGGAAAATACATGCATGATTATCTTTGACAAAAAATATGAAAATTTGACCAGCTGGTAATTAATTATTTTATCTGATGATAATACAGATCCCGTCAAACGATTGCTACTGAGCTGGGAAAGGAGATACAATCTCATTGAAGGGATTACAAGAGGGCTTATTTACCTTCATGAAGAGTCCCAACTCCGAATCATCCACCGTGATCTGAAAGCAAGCAACATATTGCTGGATGAGCACATGAGTCCTAAGATTGCGGATTTTGGCCTTGCGAAACTCTTTGGTGCAGATGACGTCACTCATGGACACACCAAGCGGATTGCTGGGACTCTGTGAGCTAAAAATCCTCCTATTTTCTTAAATATATTGCTTGCTAGGTTAATTCTCACACACTACTTGTGTGCATGCATGGAGTCCTTAATTTCTTACGCATGATTATTAATTATTATTACTCATTAATATATATCTGGAATGCAGAGGCTACATGCCGCCGGAGTACGCGATCAATGGGCGGTTCTCAACAAAGGTGGATGTGTTTGGCTTTGGTGTGCTAACACTAGAGATAGTGACCGGTCGAAGAAATGGTAGTCTCGACGAGTACTCCGGGAATGCTTCGAACCTAATAAGTTATGTAAGCAACCTTATCCATTAATTACCTATTCAGAAATGTTGCTAATGTTTAAATATTTGAAACTTATTCTTGTCTGACACCACCGAATTAAGAACGCTCATTAATATAAGTTACTGAGATCGTGCATCAGGCAGGGATCGATCGATATATATGGCAGACTGCTGACCATCTCTTAATTTGTAATTGGTGCATTAATTCATAGGTATGGTGTCATTGGAATAAGGGGTCACCATTAAAGGTACTGGATCCGACTCTGGAGAGGTATCAAAGTCACCAAGTTATAAGATGCATCCACATTGCGTTGCTCTGCGTCCAACAAGACCCATCAAAGAGACCAAGCATGTCGACAGTGGGGCTTATGCTCAGCAGCAGCTCTATGATGGTTCCTCCTCCCTCAACACCTGCATTTCTCAGTGGACACAACGAGACGAGCGGTACTTCTAATACGCATTTCAGGGATCATAATGGCTCTAGTACTGTTTCAAAGAAGAAGAGACCTCGCCAAAATATGGATCATCAAAGAGTTCTGTACTCTGTAAACGAAGTGACAGTTACCGATGTAGACCCACGCTGATTACAATGCGAGGTGCCGCCATTAATTAATTGATTTCCAATCAAGATTGAAGACCAATCGATAGCTCATGTTAATTTGGCGTGACAAACTTATTGATTAGAGACATGTTCTTGACATTCGTAAAGTGGTTGTCAAATAAGTGATGCTTAATTACAAAAATGAATGGGTGAAGTTCTCTTGGTTCATTCACCATATGCTGGGTTTCCTGGTTCTTATGTGACATCATGTAAGGAACAGGAGTTTTCAATTCCCTCTAATTTAACTATAGAGCTATACTATCTCTCTCCACACATTCTCTCTCTCTCTATCTCTCTCTACACACACAGAGAGACATATATCCACGTAAGGCCCACGGATGTGGCCTAACATTGAATTGGGTTGCCACTCTTCATTAAGTCCGCAAACTTTTGGACGGATTTAAAAACCTAGCTTGTTAAAAATTTAGGCTGAATTTAGATTTTTCTATTCGATCTGAACAGGCCTTCAATCTAATCCTTTCTTGTTGATTAGATGCTAAAATTTTGTTCGAAGACGTGAAAACGAAGAGTTTGGACTGTGTTTGCCGGCTTTGCCTTCTCCAAGGAAAGAACATCAATATTTTAGTACTAGATACATTAGGTTTCGTAATTGTGCTGATCATATGATTGTTCTCAAAGTAATCAAGATTTGTACTATTATATCTATGTCTTGAGAACTTATCCAGTATATATAAATATTTGTATTTTGAAATTTGAATGAAAGTAATGAGTTGAGTTGTTTTTTTTTTTTTAAGTTTGAATGAAATTAATGATTTTGAATGTAAACATATAGATAATGTTCAATTGCAAAGTTTATACTCTTACATATATTTTTTAACAATATGAATATTTTTATTAAATCTTCAAGTCGTGCCGAGCCGATGTCGGATTTTATAATTTGGTGAATTAGTCGAACTCGACCCAATCTAATGTCACTCGGGTTTGGGCCGGATTTGGACTTAGAAAGTGTGGTGTCCAGCTGGGTCTAGTCTATTGACAGCTCTAGATACAAGTCCATTTATTGGCTCATTCATTATTTCATTAGTTTACAATGATTTTTAAGTAGTTTATGTCAGTTTGTATGAATTTGTTGCAAAAATACCTTCAATAAAGTCTATTGATGTCAAAATTTTATCTTTTATATTAGTGTTCATAATTTATTTATCAAAATGACGTCAAAAATATCCATTCAATTAAGTATATGAGGAAGTTTATTGTAAAACTCGCTATCTTATCTTTTATATTATTGTTAATGGAGAATTAATAATTGCTCCCTAGCAGATGACTAATATTATTTTTTAGTCTCTGTCAGATTTTTTTTGAACCCCATGGTCCTTGCTTTTTCTTGGGACTTATTTTTAGATCCCTAGTATTAACTAATGCTTCACATTTTTCATAAATGACAAAACTACCCCTAGCCTCCTCTCCTTCCTCTTCCTTCTCTCCTACAACAGAAGCGTCGCCTCCGCAGTTGACGACAGCCTCCAGCTATTCGACGTCAACCACTGCGCCTCCTTCGCCGGTGTCTCCAGCCACATCTTCTGTTGCAATAGTTCTGACGGAGAGCCACCAGTCGGCCTGCGTCCACACCATGGCGACGTCCGTGGGGTTGCCCACGATAGCGCTGACACCACCAACGAGGAGGCAGGCGACAATCTTACAGTGGAGGGGCGGGGCCCGCTGACGGCGATCTTGTAGGGGAGGAGGCCTGCTTGCATTACAAACTTACAAAGTCACAGACTTGCATTATAGATTTACAAGGTTACAGAGTTATAAACTTACAGTTTGATCTGCATTATAGACTTACTAACTTACATCTTGATCTGCATTATAGATTTACATAGTTATAGACTTACAGCTTGATCTATATTACAGACTTACAGAGTTACAGACTTACAACTTGATCTGCATATGGACTTACAACTTGATCTACATTATAGACTTACAAAGTTACATATATAGTTACAAAATTACAACTTGATTTGCATTACAAACTTACAGAGTTACAAACTTACAGAGTTGTAGAGTTATAGACTTACAAAGTTGCAGAGTTACAGACTTACAACTTGATCTGCATTTATAGACTTACTACTTGATTTACATTACAAAGTTGCAGAGTTACAGATCAAGCTATAAGTCTATAATGCAGATCAAGCTGTAAGTCTATAAGTCTGTAATACAGATCAAACTGTAAGTCTGCAACTCTGTAAGTCTGTAATGCAGATCAAGTTGTAAGTCTATAAATATGTAATGCAGATCAAGTTGTAAGTCTGTAACTCTACAACTCCAAAAGTTTGTAACTCTGTAAGTCTGTAATGTAAATCAAGCTATAAGTCTATAACTATGTAACTATGTAAGTCTGTAATGTAAATCAAGTTGTAAGTCTGTAAGTCTGTAAGTCTATAAATACAGATCAAGCAGTAAATTTGTAAGTCTGTAAATCTATAATGTAAATCAAGCTGTAAATCTATAACTATGTAACTCTGTAAGTCTGTAATGCATATCAAGTCGTAAGTCTGCAAGTCTATAAATACAGATCAAGATGTAAGTCTGTAAATCTATAATGTAAATCAAATTGTAAGTTTGTAACTATGTAAGTCTGTAATGCAGATCAAACTATAAATCTGTAAGTCTATAAATGCATATCAAGTTGCAAGTCTTTAACTCTATAAATCTGTAATGCAAATCAAGTTGTAAGTCAGTAACTATGTAACTCTATAAATCTGTAATCCAGATCAAGTTGTAAGTCTATAAATCCATAACTCTATAACTTTGTAATGTAAGAAGGCCTCCTCCCCTTGCAAGATCGCCGCCGGTGGGCCCTCGTCCCCCCACAACAAGATCGCTGCCAACCTCCTCGTCGACGTGGTGGTGGGCAACCTCATGAACGTCACCATGGTGTGGATGCAGGTCGACTAGCGGCTCCCCGTCAAAACTGCCATAGTTGGAGACACCAACAAAGGAGGCCTAACGGTCGGCGCTGGAGAGCTGGAGGCCATCGTCAATGACGGAGGCGGCACTTTTTCTGAAGATAGGATGTTGGGGGTAATTTTGTCATTTATAAAAAGGGGTAGCATTAGTTAATACTAGAGATCTAAAAAATTCTCAATAAAAAAAGCAAGGACCATTGGGTTCAAAAAAATGACAGGGATTAAAAAATAATATAAGTCATCTACCAGAGAGCTATTATTAATTCTTCTTATTGTTAATAACCAATTTATATTAAAATGACGTCAAAATACCCATGCAGGTAAAGAAACGACGAATACTACGATCTCATGTACAAAATGAGGGTTTGGGAAAAATATCACTATGACCGAAGAATCTTTGACCCAATCATTGCGCCAAAGCATGAGGGCAAGAGTTAATGAGAGAGAGAGAGAGAGAGAGAGATCCTCTTAAGTTTAGGGTCCATTTGTTTCCCTGTAAAACCTCCCACAAGAAAACATTTTCCAAAAAAACCTCATAAAATTGATCATTTGGTTGATTGAAAACTTAATACATGAAAATATTTTCTTTAAAAATCCCATATTTTGGCATCCGAGAAAAAATCTCAGACGCCGTTTTTGGTCCCAAAAAATGGACGGCCCAGGCGAAGCCTTGGTCCAGTCACCGACGGCGCCATCGCTGTAGTCCCTGTTCCTGGCCTCATCGTGGCGGCACGGGGGCACACACCCAGTCGCCCTCCCGGACGCCCCTCATCACCGGGTCGAACCCAGGGGCGCTCCCGGAGTCGTACCGCCGCTACTCCTCCCGCCAGCGCTCCATGGCATACCGGACGTGGCCTTGGAACTCGCACTGCAGGTCGGCGACGAACTGTAGTGCCTCCCGCGTTAGGATCCCGACGAACCCCTCGTCGTACCTCCCCCTGATGTCCATCCCCTCGGGGACATCGTACGCACCCATCAACCTCGTGGCCATGGCCATATTGAGAACGGAGATCACCTCCTTGAAACAACTCGAAGGACCCGACAGAGCTATGAGCACTGAGAAGTATGTGTGAGTATATGTGTATATATAGACGAGAAGCGGTGCCGGAGATAGGAGAGGGGGATAGAGATGAGCGTGGCAGCAAGGTGGTGGTGTCGTGCGGAAAGAAGGAAGGGCGGGAGAAGGGTGGAGTGATGGATAGGAACGAAGGTGGGATGGTGAACAAAGACCGCATGCATGGCGTTTTGCGTGTCAGCGCTTGCCGGCAGGTTTCCGTGGGCGGCTGCCTCGCGTCGGAGCGCACCATGCGTCTGCAGCTTGAGGGGGGCGATGGGGAGAGCAGCGACGTCGCCGGAAGCAGAGGCCCGCGCCGGAGGAGGGACGGGATAGAGCTAGGAGGTTCTCTGTGGGGAAGTTCGCCTTTGAGGGGGAGGTCCGAGTGGAGATGGGGTTGAGGGAGGTGGAGAGGCTGGGCCAGGCCAATGGTGGGTTGGTGATGAGGGGCGTGGGAGGTGCGGCCCAAGCGCTTCGCCGCCAGGAGCAAGCGGGAGGGGACGGCCAGGGTCAGCTCAGTCCTGTGTCCCCGGTGGGCACTGCCCAACGTCGATGCCTAGCCCTTCTTCGCCACCACGCTGGCACTGGGGGACGCTCCAACTCCTTCGTGGGAACAGAGGAGTACGTGGCGCCGGAGGTGCTGCGTGAGGATGGGCCCGGCTTCGCCGTCGCCGCTGGAGGTACTGGCCTACCAGATGGCCTATGGCCGCACCCCCTTCTGCGCAAAGGTGGCATGGCAGCCCTTTCTCGTGTCTTGCGAGAAGACGACGAGGAAACAAATATCCGAAAATGTTTTCCTAACAACCAAATAGATAATTATGATTTTTATTTTCATGTAAAAGTTTTTTCATGGAAAAATTTTTCCTTATTAAAATATTTTACATGTAACCAAATAGACCCTTAATTAAAGTTTAAAATTTAACCAAGGTTAAATAAAGAATTTAATGCTAATTGACGGTGATATCAAGGACTCTTTTGCAAATATTGTGATATAGGAATATTATTATGAATAATGCACAAATAATATAGAAAATCCTGCAAACAAAGTTGAAGACAGGTTTTTTTTTTCAAAAAAGAGACCTTTAAAAGCAGACCCAGGAAATGGTCCCCCTCCAAGTCTGACGTCTCTCTCTCTCTCTCACTCTCACCCCATACTTTTTTGGGCAATAAAGGCTCCATTCATTTCATAGATAAGACGAGTTAGAAAGCCACAACACTAGGCGATCAACCCGCAAAGTACCCTACCATGGAGAGATGAAAACTAAACAAACCACATCAAAGGGAGTTGCTGAAGTCCTAAAACTCAATGCACAAGGAGAAATTCCAAACTAACAAGCATGATAGCTAGACAAATCACAGGATTATAAAAAATAATACTACAAGCCATGAAACCCGACCAAATAGATGCTCGAGCAAAGATCAGAAGAAACCGAGTTGAGAACTTACTCTTGAAGAGAAGGGCGGCAACACATGAAAACGGCAAACCAATAAAAATAACTCGGATAACACACATTTCGAGCAGATGTGTGGATAAACCTCATAACCCCGAGCAGATTTGGCTACTAAGCATTCTCCTTTATAAAATGACCATCAAAGAGGCGATGGTTCATCATCATCTTCCTTTCACAAGTAAATCAGATTCTGATATTGCGGAGAACTTTATCCGGATACTCGAAGCAATAGAAAATGATAAATTTTTATTACACTTGAAAATTGGACTTTCACATATATTTTAACTTTTTCATTAGTCAATATATTAGGGGTATATTGTGTTCTTCTAATGAAAAATTAAAAAAAAAAGTACATAAAAAGTACAATTCTCAAGTACATTAAATTTCCTCTTCCTCCAGTAAAAAAGTTAACCAAACACTACTTGCCATGAAGGAAATTTTCTCTTCCTCCAGTAAAAAAGTTAACCAAACACTATTGCCATGAAGGACAAATGTAAATTTCACTTAGTATATAACGAGATCATGGTATATCTCTGTACAGATCTTCTATTTAATACCCCATCACCATTGCCTACAAAAAAAAGAGATCATGGTATATATAAAAAATTCACGAATTAGCATTGCAACATGAGTAATTGCATGTCTTTCTTGCACGGCAATGTGACAAAATATTGACATATAAGTCCATTGTAGTCTATCCATGTCTTCTCCCAAAACACTCCGTCAAGTACCGACAAATGACATTAGTTGCATCACATTCTCTTCAGATATTATTTAAATTAGTTATTCAACAACTTTTCTTTCAAATCTTACTATATTTAATTTTTTTTAATTTCAGATTTAGATTTTGTGGAGGTTTTTTCCTTGTTGGGCCGGAGCCGCGCAAGCCAACACTTGTGAAGGGAAAATGACAGTCGCCAGAGGCGGACGAAGGTCCTGCAATCACCAGAAAAGGCGTCAAGGGGGTCCGGTTGAAGAACCGGGGAGAACTCTCCGATGCCTAAGTCAGTAGATGATTGAAGAGGTGGGGATTCTCGTGCGTGAGGGTGTATTCGCGTGAGAGAGAGCGTACCCCCGCATAGCATTATACCTGTGTCTTTTATAGGCATGGACGCTGAGGTGGACGGCCGTAACGCCTCTGGATCATGCCTGGAAGGGCGCGTCGGTTGGTGCGCACAACGGGGGGTTACACACCCGTACGCCCGTTGGAGTGCTTGGCAGTTAATGCACTCTTGGATCGTGGGGCGGGTGGCCTGCGGCAGTTACAACCGCCGTGAGGATGCGAAGGGCTGCTCGGAAGCCTTTGGCGGAGGGCACCGAGCAGGTAACCCGTAAGAGAGCTTGAACCCGCTGTTCGGTAACCGCCACGGATGTTCGGTGCGCTGGAACCGGCAGCCTGTTCGGCAGGAGAAGACCTATTCAGGACAGGTCGTGGACGCCTGGACTCTTGCTCGACGGGCGGAGGCCCGCTCCGAATCAGTGGAGTTGTTCGGAGACATGCCGCTGGGGGGGAGGGGGGGGGGGGGGGGGGGCTCAGTGAAGCCCGATCACGGGGGTCACGCCTTGAAGGCCCCTGAACGGTCCTTATAAGGACGTGGCGCCCTGAAGAAGGGCCACGCCTATTAACGAGACCTTAGAGGGCCGTAATGGGCTATGATGGACCTAGGTGGCCAGATTTGGCCACCACACTTGCCCCCCATGCCCTCAAGTGGCTTGGAGACATGGGCACTTCGAGGGCGTCATTTTTGCATTTAATGCGATGGTTCGATGTAGATAGCCACGCGATGCCATCACTTGGGGGCGAAGACGGGAGCCACGCCTTCAAAAAACCCTCTAGTGTTTGAGCCTTCGAGTTTTCTTGCCTGCCAAGCTTCCCACCTTCTCCTTCGTCTTCCCTTGCTTCTGCTTCTTCCTGTAACTCTCCGGTGATGGCGGACAGAGGGAAAGCCGTTGTCGGGGCGAGCGGAGTGACGGTGGCGGTTTCGAGCGGACGGAAGCTCTGCCACTACGAAGGCCTCAGAGAGAGGTTCCGCATCGGCGACGAGTACGAGATCATCGACACGAAGGAGGGGGAGCAGTGCACTGGGATGAAGCCAGGGTGCCTGACCCTCTCCGTCGATCTGATGGAGGCAAGTTTTCGCCTGCCGCTACCGGAGACGGCGAAGGCGCTGCTGAACTGGTGGGGGATCTCGCCCATCCAGTTAACCCCTAACAGTTGGAGATACATTTGTATCTTTGGGTGATCTGCGGGCTGAAGGAGATCCGAGGCTCATCGGAGTCTTCAGGTAACTCAGCTTCAAGTTGTCGGCCTCCGGTCCTCGGCGCTGCTCACGTAGTGCCTCAAGCACCTGTCACAACGGATTAACATCTGACTGTCCAGCAAATATTCGAACAATAAAGGCTGGTCAGGGAGATTGTTCTTCGTCCGACGTCGGAACGGTGGTGAGTGGGGGTTTCTGACCACCATCCAGAAGGCGCGGCAGGAAGTGTGGCCGAACTTGATCCAGGACGAGGCGCAAGCTTCAAACAGCCTGCTCCGGGTAGGTGTGAAGAACGGCGATGGGTATCTGACAGAATATACCCTCGTCGAGCATGGTCTCAGAAAGCCATGGAGTAAGTAACTTGCTTTCCACTGCTCAGACATTGCAGCTACGCTTTTTTTCTAACCCATACCCTTTGGATTTTGCAGCTGCTGAGGAGTTGGCTGCTGGCCGGAAACTGGAGGCCAACGAAGATTTCGCGGAGAAGATTCCAATCAGGCAGCAGATCGTCTTCGAGGGGGACGATGCGACAGCGGTCGGGGCGCCTTCCGAGTAGAGTGGCTACGGCGGTGGCCGTGGCGGTGACGACCGCGCGTGCACCGAGCCACACCGGGGGCCGACTGTTACCCGGGTCTCGGAGGAGAGACCCGGGAGAATCCGGTTGAAGAAGAAAGCCACCAGTGTAAGGGTGGTTGAAGCCGTGCCCTCTTCCACGGAGGGCGGAAGTGCCAGCCGAGCTCCTCCCCTGGGGTGAAAGAAGCCCAGGCTGGTAGAAGCCACCGAGGAGGAGGAGGAGGAGGACGAGCCCCATGCTCGGAAGAAGAGGAAGGCTACCAGGGCCGTGCCTCGCGCCGAAGAGCGCGTCGAGGAGGAAGAGGAGGAAGAAGAGGAGGAGGAAGAGGCCGAGCGGCCGATGCTGCGGAGGAAGCGCCAAGTGACGGGAACGTCACAAGTTCCGGCCGTGCAACACACTGAGGCCCCCGTTCGGACTGTCGCCAAACCAAGCCTCATCGAGCTGAGCGACGGGTCGGAAGGTCCCGCCACGGAGGAGGTGAGGGGTTCCACCCGCTCCAAAGAGAGGGAACCTTAGGACGCTTCCAACACCGGTGGTGCCGAGCAAGGCACCACCAGAGATGCTGTAGAAGCTTCTTCCCGAAGGAGCGGAGGGGTTGAGGAGAACCCTCCGTACGTCGAGGCGCCGGAGGCGGATGCCCCTGGGGAGGTGACAGCTGCAGCAACCGCCAACGCCGAGGAGGTCGCTGTTCCGTCCGTGGAGGCGACTGCAACCGAGGAGATGCCAGCCGCGCAGAAGGAAGCGGTAGGAGGGACGCCGGACCCCCAAGGGAACGCTAACATCGCCGCGGCCCCCTTGCCCCCCACCGAAGTGGTTGCAGACGAGGTGTCGTTGGCAGCCACTTCTGTCCCCTTGGTGGTTGGAGAAGCAGCGCGAGGGGTGGTGGAGACAACTCTGGGGGCCGTAGGCCATGAAGGGGTTGCTGCTGCCGACGCCGCCCGGTCAGTTAACACCGAAGAGGACTGTGGGGACGACCAGCGACCTCTTTCCGAGGTGCTGAGGAGGGTCGCCCCCGAGGTGCCCTTAAGAGAAGCGCTTGCGGCCGCGCTGGGGCGCTTGGGGGAACAAACGCGCAGGGAACTTCCTCCTTGCCCCAGCGCATCACAACTCGAAGTGCTGGCTAGATGCCAGCAGGCGGGCCCCGACCGCACTCCGAAGATTTCTAGCGGGGGATATCACCCGGGGAGCCGAGCCCAAGAAGATGATGGCGACAACGTCGACCTCGAGACGTTGATGGACGGAGTCAGCAGGTCGTTGGAGGTGCTGCGAAGACTTGCAGTCCAGGCTCAGAACCACAAGCCCCAATGGGAGGCTCAAAATGCCTACTGCAGGGACATGGTGGCGCAGCACGAGGCCCGCGAGGCCGAGCTGCAAGGTGAGGTCAAAGGCCTCAAAGCTGCCCTCCAAACTGCTGAGCTGAATCTCGCCATGGCCCGGGCCGAGAAAGAAGCCGTCACCAAGGTGCTATCTGAAGCCAAGGCCCGAGGAATAGCCGAATACAAGGCTGGGGCCTATTTCAAGACTGACCTGGAGCAGTTGGGGCCCAGTGTTACCAAGTGGCCTCAAAGCTGGTCGGGAGTACGCGGAGAGGTTGTGTTGCCCAGCTAGCTAGCCCAGAGGGGGGGTGAATGGGTATTAAAACTTCGATCTCTGATTAAAACCTGTTTACTGAAAGGATTGCACAACTTAATAACAAGGTTAGAGTTAGAGCAAACAAGACAACAATCACACAAAACACATCACAAGACACAAGGATTTTTATCCTGGTTCGGAACTCCTCTCCACAGGAGACCTACGTCAGTCCCTGAGCAATACCTCAGGATTTTACTACCAAGGGTACAATCCCCCTTAAGGATCCTTACACCCAGCCTCAACTGGTCTTCCTTCAGCCTGAAGGGAACAACAACCACCCTGGATACCACCAGGTCTTCCTTCGTCCAGAAGGGAACAACAACCACCCTGGATACCACCAGGTCTTCCTTCGTCAGAAGGGAAACAACCTAATAAGAAAGAGGGTGAAAACAGGCTTCAGACTCTAGTTGACCAGCTACACACTGAAGCTCCTAAGCCCCCGAGAGAGAAAGAGATTTAACAAGGTTTTTCTCTCCAAGGACCACACAGGCTCTTACAAATGAGAAGATTCCTTTTGAGCACAGAGAGCTAAGAGCTTAGAACAAGGTTTGGAGTGGAGGCTTCGCTCTTCTTCAAAGTTCTAAAGATTCTAAGAGAGGATTTCTTTCTTCTTCTAAAATCAAGCGTTGTTGCACAACCCTTTCTTTTCCGTCTTGAGTCTTCTATTTAAACTGCTGATTCAAATTCGAACGTTGAAGTGTCCGTTGTCTCTTATCCTTGTGTACGTTAGACTGGTCACTGAGGAAGCTTCTGATCGTCAGTCTTTTATCCTTGTGTACACGCCAAAGAGATGTCATAGAACTTTGTATCTTGTGTCCAATGTTGTCCAGATGAGTCTTGTCAGATATCTGTAAGCATATCATCAATAAATAGAAGACAGCTAAGACTGCTGTCTATTGTTAGTTGAGATGGAACAGATATTGCAGTATATAGCAAGCTCCTTTCTGTCTAAAAAAGTACGTAGACAGAGTAGCATAGAAATGGAAGATATTGTCTGCATGCATGGGAGATACGATCGGAGAGCATTTAATGCATAGCAGTCAACGGACAAGATATGACTTTGACTTTTCAACGCTATTAAAAGGCATTATACTGATGCATCAAGAAATTCGATAAAAAGAATCTTGCTGACTTATGAAATCGTTATGATTATAGCAAGTTGTTATGAACTGTAAGGAAATCGATGTGATAACTTATGAAGTCGTTACAACAAGCAGGTCGTTGTGAGTTCTGAAGAAATCGTTACAAGAAATCGTTATGACTATCGAGTTGTAAGGAAATCGTTACACGAAATCGTTGACTGTCAAGTTGTAAGGAAATCGTTATACGAAATCGTCATACAAAGCAAGGCGTTATGATCAGTGAAGAAATCGTTATGACTGTCAAGTTGTAAGGAAATCGTTATACGAAATCGTTATACAAAGCAAGGCGTTATGATCAGTGAAGAAATCGTTATGAACTCCAAAGAAATCGTTATGAAGTCTAAAGAAATCGTTATGACTATAGAGTCGTTGCGAATTCTAAAGACGTTACGAGGTCTAAAGAAATCGTTATGACTATAGAGTCGTTGCGAATTCTAAAGAAATCGTTACGAGGTCTAAAGAATCGTTACGGCTAGAGAGTCGTTGCGGTTCTAAAGAAATCGTTACGAGGTCTAAAGAAATCGTTACGGCTAAGAGTCGTTGCGAGTTTCTAAAGAAATCGTGTACGAGGTCTAAAGAAATCGTTACGGCTAGATAGTCGTTGCGAGTTCTAAAGAAATCGTTACGAGGTCCTAAAGAAATCGTTACGGCTAGAGAGTCGTTGCGAGTTTCTAAAAATCGTTACGAGGTCTAAAGAAATCGTTACGGCTAGAGAGTCGTTGCGAGTTTCTAAAGAAATCGTTACGAGGTCTAAAGAATCGTTACGGCTAGAGAGTCGTTGCGAGTTCTAAGAAATCGTACGATATCGATTTGTTTTTGAGTTTTCCGGTCAAAGAGGAATCGTTCTAGCTTATCAGAAAGTCGATACAACGACTTGGATAGAAGTGATGAGACTTCCAGATTGTCTTGAACTTTCATTTTCTTTTATTTCCTGTACTTAAGGCTCAAGTAATCCATTAGTGTTATTTTGTTAATCATCAAAATTAATATATAAATAAATGAAGATTTAGTATGGGGACAGTTTGGTCATCAGTTGTCATGGCAGGAGCGTGCTCGGGAGGCATTTAAGGCAGCCGTGCGGGAGTGCCGACGCCGACAGGGGACGCCCGTTGGGACGTGTCTGATTCGCCCAGTTTCAATATGGGCAGATGCCTCCTGCCGGCGACGCTGGCTTGGTCCGAGCAGGGTCCTTAGCAACTTCCTCGCCTTGTGCTGCCTTTTGTAAATCTGGCCCGAGGGGCCCTTTTGTAAAAGAAAATTGTGAAATGATTCTATTTTGTCTATGGCTTCACTTTTTCTATCTCCTTCCCTTAGTGTTGTTCCTGTTCGAATCGGAATTCGCCAGTTTATAAGCGTTTGCATGTAACGCGCACGTCATTGAGAACCAAATGGGGTCTCAGCCGGGGGTGAATGCTAACACTTGTCCAACCATAGGAACGAGGAGAAGAGAAGTAGGATGCCGATCAAAGGCGTTTATAGATAATAAGCCTTGAGATTAGATACATGCCAAGTCCTGGGTATGGCTTCGCCACTAGGAGTAGTTAGCTTGTATGAGCCTTTCCCAAGGACTTGTGTGACCTAATAAGGTCCTTCCCATTTTGGGGCGAGCTTGCCGACCGCTCTTCGGGGATCCGAAGCCGAGCAGCGGCGCAGGACTAGATCTCCCACGTTGAAGCGCCTTTCCCGAACTCGTGCATTATAATATTGCGCGAGCCATTGCTGATAGGAAACGAGACAATGTTGGCGTCGTTCTGTCGTTCGCTGAGCATGTCAAGGTTTTCCCGAAGAGCACGTTGTTGGCGGCTTCATCGAAGTGGTTGTTCGAGGGTGGGGAGAGCTACTTCCAGAGACACAACGGCTTCTTCGTAAGCCAAGTGGAAGGGTTGTTCTCCCGTTGCTACCCGAGCTGTTGTTCGGTGGCACCAAAGCACGTTGGAGAGCTCGTCGATCCATGAACCTCCTGCAGCCTCCACCCTTGTGCGGATCCCGTGCAGCAGTGTTCGGTTGGCGTTTTCCACCAAACCGTTTACCTGGGGATGCGCCACGGAGGTGAAGTGGTTGTAGATCCCGAGCTCGGCGCACTTTTGCTTGAAGAAGGTGCTATCGAACTGCTTCCCATTGTCAGAGGTGATCACCATTGGGACGCCAAACCGGTAGAGGAGGTTCTTCCAGACGAACTTCCACGCGGCTTGTTCGGTGATCGTGGCAACAGGCTCGGCTTCGATCCACTTAGTGAAGTAATCGATGGCCACAATCAGAAACTTTTTCTGACCTTGGGCCTCTGGGAAGGGGCCCAAGATGTCGATGCCCCATCTGGCGAAAGGGCGCAGCTCGAACAGGTTGTGAAGCTGCTCGGCAGGTTGCTTGATAAGCTGCCCGAATTTCTGACATTCCGGGCACCTCCGAGCAAAGGCCATACAATCCTTTTGCAGAGAAGGCCACCAGAACCCTGCTCGAATGATACTGCGGGCTAGCGTTCTGCCCTCCAAGTGGCTTCCGCACAGCCCTTCGTGAACCTCTTCGGTGGTAGCGAGTGCTTCTTCGGGGTTGAGGCACCGTAGAAGATGTCTTGAAAGGGACCGTCGGTATAACTTGCCTTCTACGAGAGTGAAGCACTGAGAATGCATCCTGATCTTTCGAGCTTCGCCCTGCTCAGGCGGAAGCTCATCTCGAAGTAGGTAGGCCAGGAGAGGGTCCATCCAGCTCGGAGCCGGTGGGCCTGTCTTAATGGCAGCGACGTCCACTTCGGTGCTCGGCGAGGCGAGCTCTTCAATGAATACGGAACGAGAAGGGGCGATGTCACCTGAGGAGGCCAACTTGGCCAGTGCATCGGCTCGCGCGTTCTGCTCTCGTGGGACATGTATAACCTCGAAGTGAAGGAGACCCTCTGCTCGGCTCTCGACCTGCTGAAGGTATTGAGCCATGCGGGGCTCTCTGGCTTCAAACTGTCTGTTCACCTGGCTGGCGACCAACTGGGAGTCACTGAAGACTCTAAGCCGAAGGGCCCCGAGGTGCCGAGCCATGCGAATTCCAGACAGTAGTGCTTCGTACTCGGCGACGTTGTTGGAGGCCGCAAAGCGAAAATGGAGGGTGTATTGGAACTCTAGCCCTTCCGGAGAGGTGAGAACCAAGCCTGCTCCACTCCTAGTGACACAAGAGGACCCATCCACGTAGAGCTCCCATGGGGGCTCGTCGGCTAATGGAGGGTCCTGCTCAGTAGGGAGTGTGCATTCTGCAACGAAATCCGCCAATGCTTGCACCTTGATTGTTGTCCTTGGTCGGAAGCTGATGTCGAACTCGCCCAGCTCTATGGCCCACTTGATGAGCCTGCCGGAAGCCTCTGGCCGCTGAAGGATAGACTTCAGTGGTTGGTCGGTGAGGACCGTCACTGAATTGGCCTGAAAATAGGGTCTGAGCTTCCGAGCAGCAGTGACCAGAGCAAGGGCAAGTTTTTCTGCTCGGGGGTATCTCCTTTCGGCTTCCTGGAGGACCCTGCTGATGTAGTACACCGGATGCTGCGCCGTTCCCTCTTCTCTGATCAAAACCGCGCTGATGGAGTGTTTAGTAACCGAAAGGTATATGAACAGTGGTTCTCCGAGCACAGGCTTTGAGAGAATCGGTGGGGCTGCTAAGTATGACTTCAACTCAGTGAAGGCAGCTTCGCACTCCGCAGTCCATCGTACATGCCCCCCTTGCTGTGAGGCACCTTTAGGACCTTGCAGCAACTTGAAGAAGTTAAAACTTCTTTCCGCTGCTCGTGACATGAACCGGTTCAGGGCGGCAAGGCGTCCAGTAAGACGCTGGACGTCCCGCACCGTCTTCGAATTGCCCATCTCAAGTATGGCCTGGATCTTCTCTGGGTTTGCCTCTATCCCTCTATTCGAGACGAGGAAGCCGAGGAACTTACCTGAGCGCACTCCAAACGCACACTTGGACAGGTTGAGCTTCATGTTGTACTTCTGCAGAGTTGCAAAAGTTTCTTGGAGATCGGAGATGTGGTCGGTGCTCGGAAGCGTCTTGACCAGCATATCGTCGACGTAGACCTCCATGTTGCGCCCAATCTGCTGCTCGAACATCTTGTTGACCAGCCGCTGGTACGTTGCACCAGCGTTCTTTAGACCGAATGGCATCCTGGTGAAGCAGTATAACCCTAGGTCTTTGACGAACGTGGTGGCGTCTTGGTCCGGGGGATGCATGCTAATCTGATGATAACCAGAGTAGGCATCCAAGAAGCTAAGAAGCTCGTGCCCGGATGTTGCGTCCACCAACTGGTCGATGCGTGGCAGAGGGAAGTTGTCCTTGGGCGTCGCCTTGTTGAGATCTTTGTAGTCCACGCACACTCGCCATTTGCCGTTGGCTTTGCGCACGAGGACCACGTTGGAGATCCATCTTGGGTATTGGGCTTCTCGGAGGAGCCCAACGGATCGGCTTTTGACGACGTGATCCTGGATGACGGTCTGCCGTTCTCGATTGACAGGTTGCCTCCTTTGCTGAACTGGGGGGACCCGCGGGTCCAACCGGAGGCGATGCACCATGACATCAGAAGAAATGCCTGGTAGCTCATCATCGGACCACGCGAACACACCCAAATTGGCTAGCAGGAAAGTCCTGTAGCGTTGCTGTTCGGCATCCGTTAGCAGAGCGCCAATGTAAAGTACATGCTCGGGATCATCATCCACCTGAATAGGTAGCAGATTTTTAGCAGGCGTTCCTCGGCTAGTGGAGGGTTGATCGGTGGTTGGTGGAATTTGGTCTGGGGCCGCGAGTGGCTGCTTGTCTCTTAAAGAGAGGACATAGCACCGTCGAGACTCGCGCTGGCACCCGAGCACCTCGCCGATCCCGCTCGGGGTTGGAAACTTCATCTTCTGATGAAGAGACGAAGGTACTGCTCTGATTCTTCCGATCAGGCCTCTACCGAGGATGGCGTTGTAGCCTGGCATGTTCTTGATGACCAAGAAGTCAACTACCTTGGTCACAATCTTCGGCGTTGTCCCTAAGGTGATTGGGAGGCGAACTCTGCCCATGGGCTGTACCGAAACCCCCGAGAAGCCGAACAAGGGCGACTCTACCGAGGTGAGCTGGTCGGTTTTGAGACCCATGAGAACAAAACAGTCGTAGGCCAAGACGTCGGGGGCGCTTCCATTATCTACCAAAATCCGACGCACATTACAATGGTTGATGGTGGCCGAAATGACCAGCGCATCAGTGTGTGGGGTAGCGACCCCTACAAGGTCTTCGTCCGAGAAGGTTATAGCCTCCTCGGACGGTGTGCGTGCAGGACTGGCGGGATATGGAGCTGGCCTAGGCATCGGGGGCCTGTCCACGACGTGCACACGCCTTGTGTAGTCGCGTCAGCTTCGAGTGCTCTCTCCGCCTGCGCCGAAGCCTCCCGCGATCACATTGATTTCTTGCCCGTTGGGCTCGTTGTTGATCGGCTGCTCAGGAGTTCGCTCTCGGCGTCTGGGGCGGTCTTCATTCCGGCGCACATACCGCCCGAGGTAGCCACGCTTGATGAGGTCTTCAATTTCGTCCTTAAGCTGGCGGCACTCGGAGGTGTCGTGGCCGTGGTCACGATGAAAGCGACAGTACTTGGCTTGATAGCGCCTCCGAGGGTCGGAGCGCATCCTCTGTGGCCACCGAACGAATGGTTCATTCCTGATCTCCGCCAGGATCTGTTCGGGTGCCACAGTGAGGGGGGTATAGTCGGTGAAGGGGCATGGTCGGCACGGCGAGTCTCCATTGCGCTGTCCTTTCTTCCGATCACGGTCGGGACCGTTGTCGGAGGGCCTCTTCTTGTCCGATGATTCCCCCTGCTCTGCTCGGCCTGCAGCTAAACTTTCTTCGCAAGCCGCATGGCGCTGTGCGATGGAAAGTAGCTCGGCGAGGGTTGCAGGCTGCTGGACGCCGAGAGTCCTCTGCAGGAAGCCGTCGCGAGTGCCCTGGATGAGGGCACTGGTGGCTAGAGGGACGTCCAGGTGCGAAATGCGAAGCGCCTCTGTTCGGAACCTTTTGACAAAGTCCCAGAGCGATTCGCTCTTCTTTTGGCGTATGGCCAGGATGAAGCCGCCGTGCGCGGCTGCGACTTGCCGCCAAGGAAGTTATCCCGGAAGGATTTCTTCAGCTGGCGAAAGGATGAGATGGAGCCCGCTGGCAAAGTCTCAAACCAGGCTCTGGCGGTCTCCTTGAGAGTTGCAGGGAAGGCTCGACACTTGGCCGCGTCTGATGCTCCGTGGAACACCATGTGCGACTCGAAGCCGTGGATGTGGTCGGCCGGGTCGGTGGTGCCGTCGTAGGGTGCGATGGTAGGCAGAGGGAATTTGGGAGAGACCCGAGCTTCCAGGATCTCCCCACTGAAAGGGGAGCGGAAGTCCAGGCCGTCTTCCGCCGGGGCTTTTCCCTCCGCATGTTGGATCATTGAGTCCACGCGGCGCTCCAGGTCGACCACACGACGGAGGCGTCTGGCGAGCTCCGGCTCGGAATGGACGGAGCCTTCTCGGCTGGTGCCATGGGAGTTGGCTCCCACAACCGAGTGCGGCGTCCGGGGGGCGACGACAGAGCGACGGGGCGAACGGCCTCAGCGCTCCGGTGCCCGCTCCTCGGACGAGGCTCAGTGCGACCGGGGCGGTGAGTCCACCTGCTGGTCCTGGGGCGCAAAGGGGGCGCGAGACCGTCGGTGTGACGCCTCTGCCTGCCGCTCCCGCGGCAAGGAGGCCGTCGGGGCTGGCGGCCCAGCCAACTGAGCCTGCAAGGCTAGGCAGATGCCCGTCAACTGCTACATCTGTCCCCAGAGTTCAGCCATCTCCAGGGCGGTTGCTGGCACAGGGATGTCATTGTTTGCGCCGGCAGGGGTGATGTTGACGTCAATAGGAGGGGATCGACGGCGAGATTCCGCTCGTGACTGGCAGGATCTCGTCGCCCTGCTCCCAATGTTCTGGTAAAAGGATCGTCCGCGAGCCATGGCTGTGTCCTTCCCACAGACGGCGCCAAAAGTGTGGAGGCTTTTTCCTTGTTGGGCCGGAGCCGCACAAGCCAACACTTGTGAAGGGAAAATGACAGTCGCCGGAGGCGGACGAAGGCCCTGCAATCACCAAAAAAGGCGTCAAGGGGGCCCAGTTGAAGAACCGGAGAGAACCCTCCGATGCCTAAGTAGATGACTGAAGAGGATGGGGATTCTCGTGCGTGATGGTGTATTCGCGTGAGAGAGAGCGTACCCCCGCATGGTATTATACATGTGTCTTGTATAGGCATGGACGCTGAGGTGGACGGCCGTAACGCCTCTGGATCATGCCTAGAAAGGCGCATCAGTTGGTGCGCACAACGGGGGGTTACACACCCGTATGCCTGTTGGAGTGCTTGGCAGTTAATGCACTCTTGGATCGTGGGGCGCTGGGGCCTGCGGCAGTTACAACCACGTGAGGATGTGAAGGGCTGCTCGGAAGCCTTTGGCGGAGGCACCAAGCAGGTAACCCGTAAGAGAGGTTGAACCCGTTGTTCGGTAACCACCACGGCTGTTCGGTGCGCTGGAACCGGCAGCCTGTTCGGCAAGCGAAGACCTGTTCAGGATAGGTCGTGGATGCCTGAACTCTTGCTCGATGGGCGGAGGCCCGCTCCGAATCAGTGGAGTTGTTCGGAGACATGCCGCTGGGGGGGGGGGGGGGCTCAGTGAAGCCCGATCACGGGGGTCACGCCTTGAAGGCTCCTGAACGGTCCTTATAAGGACGTGGCGCCCTAAAGAAGGGTCACGCCTATTAACGGGACCTTAGAGGGCCGTAATGGGCTATGATAGACCTAGGTGGCCAGATTTGGCCACCACAGATTTTAATTAGCAGTTGCTTTCGCTTCTCAATTGTTGGCTCTATTAAGACAAGAATGACATTAGATACCTCTTAATTGAGATGGGGAAAGAAATTTCAGTCAGAATATTTATTCATAACATGTAAGCCTGACTAAAAATAGTTTAAAAAATTTATGTAGCAATTATCTTTTTTGTCAAAAGAACAACAAAGTTTACGTTTAACCCAACAGATGAAGATTTCTATTTCTAATATAAGAGCAATTTAGAGGAAGAATTCGAAACAAAATAAACCTAACGGGTGAAAGACCCACAAATGAGTTCCATCATCCTATGTTGTAATTGCTATTAAGTACACCCCGTCGGAGGTACCGTTGGGAATCTATTCTTTTCTTTTATAAAAATATATTTTAAATTATGTTCTGACACTTGCATATTTAAATATAATCCAATCATTGTCGGACTACTCAAATTTTTTTTAAAAAAATCATACATCTTAGCACTTTGAACTTATTAAGAGCTATGTGATCTTTACTGTCGAATGTAACCCAACAAGAAAAAACACCTATAAACAGAAATGACGGTGCATCGACTGATGCAATCGGGTGGCTAAAAATTATGTATGTAAGTAAATTAAAAATCAAATAAGATCCAACATGACCCCCAAAAAAAATTTAAAAATTTTGCCGCACCAGGGTCGGGCGCCAAAGGAAACTCTAATGATTATTGCCAACAGAGACTTGAACCTTTGCATGCAAAGCAGTTCAATCACTGGATCTAGGCTAGTCCGCCAACTGTTTAAGTTTCTATACTAGAAAGCTAGAATCCAAGAACAACAGCACTGTATAAGAAAAAGCGAAGCAGTCTAGAAAGTTTATGCATCAGGGCATGTGGAGCCATGTGCCATAAACTCAGATTCACTTACTAAAACCAATAATAATCACCAGATCACCGCTCACTAGATGAGCAAAAGTACTAGTGTCACCGTGCAGCTAATTACAAGCCTAGACTCCACTTGAAGCACATCTTTCCCGAGCAAAATGACCGGAACAATGACAGCCTCCAACAACAGCTTCACCAGATTGCTTTGAAGAAGTTTCTCCCATTCATCGCATGGCTTGGTTAGCAGGGAAACATGGCGCTACAACTCGATTTGCAACACGGCGCCCTGGACGATCATTGAAACCCTGAAGTTCGATTGCGTTCCAGCTTGAAGAGGAACGTACGGGCAGCTTCTTCACAAGTCTGTCATATGCAGGCTAGCTCGTCAAAATAGCCATGGGAAAGCCCCCGTAGATGAGACTAAGATGAGTTGGAGGAGTGCAAAAGTTTGCCTGCCCAGTGCCCACTTGAGTGCAAAGTGCCTTAAGTAACTAAACCATTTAGCAGCCTGGGTAACAAACATTCCAGCCCGTTTGCGGTAACTTCTCAATGGCAGCCACTTAATGGCCTATGAACAGTCCACCAGCTGAAAGAATTAGCTCCATGGGCCTCGGGACTGTATAGCACTGGTGCAGGTCGGAGACCAGTGGGGGAGAGTTCACTTCATCCTTCCCGAAGGATGTAACGACCTGGTTCCCTCATTCCTTCCCTTATGGTAGGTGTTGGCAAACTCGGGGAAAACTTGCTTAGGAAAATTCTGCCTGTGCTTTCATGTTGTATTGAGATGTTTTGCTTCCAGGAAAAATTTACTCATGTTAGTATATGTGTTTTCTGTCTCCCCAATAAGGCAAACCAAGAAGCTAGCATGCAATGCGAACAAACAATGCATTCATGGGGTGGATGTGGACCACATTGTAGGTGATGAAACTAAACAGAAGTGTTCCAACCCATGGCGAACACGTAGGCCAGTAAACGGAGGAAAAAAACTGAATAGTTCTTCCGTTAGCAAGCAACAGGACAAACAATTAAAAAGACAACACAAACTAGCACGAAGGTACACCACGTGGCATTACATCAACCTCTGACAGCTCCCCTGTATTGATCAAAGTTCAACCTGCCACATGGCATTACTTTTCACTTTTTCCCTCTGACCAGTGTAACCGTTCGGATTGTGGTTTGATTGGCTAGTGAGCCAATGTGTGTGGCCATGGGTTCAGTTTTGAGATTTGGTAGGTCGTGTGGGCTGTGGGTCGGAAATCCGGACCCAACAGGCTCATTGGATCTCTGTTTGAGAACGCGGCCGGGGAGGGCGTCGCGTTCAAAATGTGTCCCCCCGCCTACGTCGTGTTCTCACTGCCGCTTGTTTCCAGTCTTCAGCTGCATACGTGACGCGTGGCACTTGCATGGCTGACGCATGGCGTCGGTTTCCAAACCACGTCACCCTGGCATGTCGCGTTCTAAACGCGACGGCCTGCTACGTCGCATTCTCGATTCTGACTATTTAAGTGAATTTAGGTCGACCAAACAGAGCATGAAGCTCTGTTCGGTCGAGGGAAGGAGTTTTGTAGTTTTTCTGGGCGATTTCGACTCCAAAGCTTGTGGTTTGATGTGTTCTTGGCGCGAGGAGGTTGTACGAAACGTGGGAAATATCGATCGGTTGGAGTTCTTCACGTTGGTAGAGAAATTCTCTTTCGTTGATCTTCGTTTTTGTATAGTTTGATGGATTGGATGCATGATAAGAGGTTCTAGTAGGTGTATGCATGGTAAGGTAACGGTTTATGGCGTTGTAATTGATCATAGCAAATTAAATAGTGAGTTTTGTGAAGTTTCTGATGCAGGTTTTCGGACCGACGTTCTATTTGTGAATACGACGGATCCGATGGTCGTGTTTTGAACGCGACAGACCGACCCGACGCATTCACATCCTGAACGCGCCATATCGGGGCGTTGCGTTCTAAACGCGACACCTGATCCCGACGCGTTCATGTGTTTTGAGGCTTAATGGTCATGTTTGAGGATTGTGGGTCTTTTGGACCATGGTTAACAGTATATGGCTATTAATAAAGGTTCATGGTCGTACAATAAAGGTATTAGACATCGTGTTTACGTGGTTTAAGTGTGACATTGGGCTTGGTAGTATGACACTTACCGTGGTTACCTCTTCAGTCGGGTATCCCAAGTTCTTTATTAGCCAAGCATGTGCTCGGGATTTGTCCTAGTACTGTGTGTACCGTCAAGGTCTGTGTCATCTTCCTAGACACCCTCACTCGTTCGTCAAGTTGTACATCCAGCTGAAAGAAAGACGGCAGTGGTACAGCGACTTGTGATGTGGCTGGTTCTTTACTCAGTCGCTTGTAGCGTGCTCGTGGTTGAGGGGGACGGACACCAGTAGACGTACTGGTCTCCAACTAGTCCCATGTTCCACAGCCTCACTCTAAGGACACCAAAATCCCTAGAGGTGTGTCAGACGTGGGTCTGCAGCTTGGTAGTTAACAGGTGGTGTTGGTTTGACTCCACAGTTCTTATTCTTGTAGAGGTGGAGCCACAATTAGACTTGTTGTCTGCGACTGCAAGACTGAGAGATTTTCCTATGTAGTTTGTCCAAGTCAATAAATGGTGTCGCGAACCAGATTTCGTGACCTGAGTGTAGCATTGTTCTCCTTTTAACTCGAACCATGTACGTGATTTGTTGTTTATTTATTAGTGCTCAGTACTACTGTTCAACTATTTATCTACCATTAATTTCAGTATATAGTTCAACATATGTTTAACTCTATTAAATGATTAGTTATAGTGGTTCACTCATGCTCCTCTTGTGTTTTGCATAGTGTTGATTTTGGAAATTTTTCCCTACTGAGCCAGTGACTTGCGAGACTCACACCCCTACTTCCCCCTTTCAAGTGACGGAGAGTAGTAGGGTTCCCGTCCCTCGTCTAGTTCAAAGCCGCACCGTAGCGGAGGCGGACCTACTCCACCAGCAGTGTAATTTACTTTCTATTTCACCTTGGGGTATGTCCCAAGTTGCTCTACTTTGTTTCCTTTGACTTTAGTTGAGAACTGGCCATGTAAACTTCATGTAAATATGTGTGAAATTATATAAAGTATGCAATTTTATGTGTGTTTAATGGGTTTTCTTTTATGTTCTCACGGACTCGAGTAATGGTATCCCTACCAAGGCTTCGGCCTATTCGCGGGAAGCAGAGTCGTTTCGGACTCATTATTAGGTTATCGGGTCTGAACGGCGAGGACCGCTACAACCATCCACATTTTATTTGCATAACGGCACACTAATTGTTAGATAAGTGATCAAAACATACAGACTATATCGTGCGTAAGAAAGCTTAATTGACTAATAAATGGTAAAAAAGACAATGCCAAAGAGAAGCATCCAATCTCAGAGCACAGCATACACACACCAAGATCTAGCACATTTCCCTACTTGCTTGAGCACCACCTAATTGAGGCAATTCCTGTGTGACTGACAATATGTGAGATTTCTACTCTTACGGCAAACACATCCCAATTCCTGGCAATTTCTAAGGATTAAATTTGAATTTTCCAATGCAATGAATGCAATCCTCTAAATTATCGTTTCTCCCACCTTTCATAATTCAAACTTTTGCATAGGGAATAAGCAAACGCATACAACCTTACATCAATTTGCAGGGTATATGATTCTTTATAATGTTTTTCTGACTTGCCAAGGCATTTGTCTCGGGCATGTTCCCTTTTCAATACCTGAACACACATGTTACTACTGCTTGATTCTTATTGGTGATTTCAATTCTATGTCAACTACTTTTGAGAGGCCATATGATAGTACCTTGTCACTGTCCTGAAACTGTTACGAAGAACGCATATCACATATCAAACTTGCTTCGTTCACTCTTTATCTGTACCATTTCCAAAGTCTAGAGAACCTATGATTGTTGTTCCATGTTTGGATAAGCATAAACTGCAATGAGATAACCATTTTACCTGTCAGTAGTCTCTGACTGTCTTGGGATTTTGACCAAGCATTTTACTCTGTTGTCTACACCACGCTGCATAGAGTTTACACCAACTAGGAAGTTGACTGTAAACTCTGCCAAATACTACAATCATAGACCCACCCAGCCTTTGTTTGATTGGACAAGGCCACAAGATTGGTGATGATAATGGTGAAGACAGTAGTGATCAATCGCTGCAAAAGCTAACAAGGAGGCAACATTAATCCAAACCCACAGGTACATGACCACGATTGAACAGACCAAAGATTGGTTTCATCTTGTCCAATATTCATTTGGTGATTCCTTTATTGACTGAAATGTCATGGATACCTCAATATATACTCTCAAACATTATTCCTATACTGTCATGTCCCTAAAACCAAAATTTTGGCATTCGGTATATACATTAAATATGTCAACTTTGACTTGTAACATGCATGTCTGGCCAACTGCAGATTCACATTCACTGACTAACATTGGTGGTGACTCATGATAAGTATCACTATTAAAGTAGACAAGGAGGCAACTTCCCCCATGCATGCAAAACTCATATGTAAAGTGGAAAAGACACCCGCCGACCAAAGGTGATAATACAATTTGGTGGCTCATTCTGCTACACTGTGGATGATTTGAGGGGAGAGGAACAATCGTATATTCTCTAGGGTTGCTCGGGATGCTGAGACTCTTTTTGCTGGGATTTGTAGCAAAGTCAAGGGATGGGCGTCTATTGTTTGTAATGTGAATCAGTCTAATTCTACTCTTTTTGTTTTGTTGGGGGGATAGAGCTTGGCTATCCATACGGTGTTGCATGGAGGTGTAGAGGCAGAATGGGCAGTTTTCGGGGCCTTCTTTTTAGCCTATACTTGCACATTCTTCCTCATTTTCATTAATGTACTAATGGTATTATCCACTATTCAAAAACTGTGGAATTACAATGTGACAAGCTATATGCTGCTTTCATCTTCTACATTTGGTAAATTCTTTACCCATTGCATATTGACTGATTCTTCTTGTTACAATGGATCACTATTACTGGCACATTGTTAGCACCCTTTATGTCTATATGAAAACTTAGCACACATGTCCACACTACTCATGGACAGAAAAGTCATCAGGATATCATCAACGAAAATGATCAATCTGCAAAATCTTTTTGAATTCTACTAAGCCAGCTACCATAATAATCCGGAAGAAAGGTTTGCTCATTTTGCCATCATTCTCACTAAAAACTGATAAACTGCCTCCTAAAGCAATTTGAATGGAAAACCAGATCCCCCTTCCACCCCATTCTTATTATGTCTCCTACACCCACTCCATGCTGATCCCCATAAATCTACCTTCCACACAGTGTTAGTTTAAATTACACCAATAAAAACCTTCATGAGGTTTGGCACCCATAAAGTGGCACTTTCAAATACCTGCAGAATAAGCATGAAAAGAATTTGACTACCTCCTTCTAATGTCTTTGTTGTCACAGATTGAAGCCTAAAATGAAAATTAGAAACAAAACACAGAAAACATCCTATCACAAACAATGGAGATGTGAAGCCAGTAAGGAAATGAGTTTTTCATAGTGACATACCATTAACCTGTTGGAGTCTTTTGGCTTTGCTGGGCCTTTAATGCAAGTTGATTGTGATTTTGCTATTTTGACTACGGGGACATAGAAATTAACTCATCTCTGCACTCTCTAATATTTATCTCCATGACTTCATCAGTTGTGGAAGGAAAGATGTCACAGCACTGTCGTCTCAGAAACTGCAATTCATGAAGCTACTATTAGAAAAATACGCAGAATTCATACTCACACCATTCGTCAAGGCAAACTTAGCAACAAAAAAATTAGCAAAACTGACGACCATGAAGGAAGCAAAATGTAACATGAAGATCACCCTCTATGACAGATAATGAGGTACCTGACCACTGTGAAGGCTAGAGGAGACCTTGATCTGTTTCAACTTCTCTGATGCCTTGTTCTGTGGGCAGGTTCCCATGGTATGCTTGCTATACTTACTATATATTCCATTTATTTCTGAAGCAATACTTTCTAGGAAGAAAATGACAGGTCTCTTGCAAACATCTTTAGGAAACTCCCTAGTATTAAACATATAATGACTGGAAGAAGCACCAAGACCTCTTTTCCATGGCGTAAATGTCCGCTGCCAAGACAGAATATCAGGTAGAAGAATATTTCCATTGAAAACCTGGACAGCATAACCCCAGGATATTGATACTGTATGCAATGCTAACTGATCATAACAAACTGTCTGCTGCAGTATCCTCCCTGGATCAATTCTCACGGCTTCAAATAAATGTTCCAATGCTTGCACACGATCCATTCCAGGGAAGATTGGTTCAACATAATCCAAATGATGAAGCGATACCAGAGGTGTTAGCGGATGGGCAGTCAACATGCCAAAGATATCACCACGAAGATCAACCTAGTTAATGAAGAAAGGACATTAAACCGGTGGATTTGTCTTGATTGAGAAACTCGCTTGTATCTTGAATTAAGTAGAAACATGAATTAAACAATCACAGCATGTACCTCTCCATTCCACACTTTCAATTGCAAGGCTACAACCTGAAAATACCGAAATGGAAACACAAGAACAGGGAGGCACCCCCTTCACTCGAAAACCAAACCCAAAAAACAAAATCATTTCTTTTCTAAACTGGAAAATTAACAAGCTCTAAAATTTCTGTGCTGTTCACCGGATACAACATTTTGTCTTCCCAGAGAGTAACACTGAGGCAAGGAAGCTACTCTTATAACAGCAACATCACAAAACGTACACAAGGATGGTTAAGGCCCTCCAACCTACATCTTACGGCCTAGTTTCAAATCCCGTCCCCACACTTACCTACCCAAAAAAAAAATTTCACAAAACGATCACAAACAAGAATGTGAGACAAACAGAAAACCAAGAAGAGCCGGTAATCCAAGACGATAATGGCCATGCAGACGATCTAGAAATGGTAATGATTAAAGAACGATTTCCTACAGGAATGAACAGGAAATCGTTATGATTCCACGAATGTAACAACGAAGATGCGAAGACACACATGGTTATAGATGAAGAGGTAGATTTTTATGTCACAACCTGATGGAAGCCGTGGTCCCTCGTCATCCCCACCCCGAGCTCCGCCAGGCACGAGAAGACCCTGGCGTCGCTGCCGTAGAGGTGGGCGTACCGCACCAAGCATGAGTCTAGAACCCGGGCCAGCGCCCGGGCCAGCGGCCAACTCAGCGCGAACCCGCCACCCCCGAAGGCCATGTCGAACGAGTACTTCTCGTTCTGCTCCACCGCTTCGGAGCTCGCCCCGACGTAGTGCCACCGCTCCCAGTCGCGCCTGCGCAGCGACGCCGCCAGGTTCTCCGGGAAGAACACCGTGTCGTCGTCCCCGAGCACCACCCACCTCACACCCGGCAGCCCCTCCGCAGCCTCCACGAGCTCCCGCACCACCCGCGCCACGCGGACCGCGGACCGCAGCCCACGGGGGAAGGAGTAAGGCAGCCAGGAGGTATCATTGGAGACCCGGAGCGGGGGGAGGCCGTCGCCGGCGTTGCCCCCGGGAAGCGGGGAATCTAGAAAGACGAAGCCGCGCAAGCGAGCGGGGTCCCACCAGCGGCGGAGGTAACCACTGCGCTGGGGCAAGGACCGGGCTGAGGAGGCGATGCCGAAGACGAGATGATCGAGGGTGGTGGGCGCCGACTCGGAGGCGCTCCCGGCGGCGGCAGCGGGGCGGCGGTACAGTGCGGGCGTACAGAGGAAGCCACGGGGTGGACAGGCAGGGAGGCCGAGGAGGAAGAAAGGGAGAGAAAGGAGGAGGAGGAAGGTGGCGACGAGGAGGGGGAGAGTGGCGGCGCCGGCGAGCCTGATGGAGGGACCCATGGGTAGTGAAGGCCTCGGCGGTTCTGCGATGTTTGGTCACAGTTATGAAGTATGGACCGGCTGGGTATATATGCATCCGAGCTTGTCTTTGTGCGTCAAGTATGGTATGGTGTGCTAAGAGGTCTCCGGTTGGATCGGTCGGTTAGAACTCTTGCTTAAAAATAAGAGGTCTCGAGTTTAATTTTTGGGGGGATTTATCTGATTTACATGTAATTCTCGAGGTGTGTAAATTCGGAGTTTTTTTGGTCAAATGGGGTGAGGATAATACGGGTATACGGAAAGTAGGAGCTGCCAAATCCTGATCTTGGAGTTCACGAACACTAATTCTTGAGCTCACAAAACCACACGGGACGAGATTTTCTCGTTATCAAAAAAATAGTATGGGTGTGCTATTTTTTATCATGAGATATTATAATAATATTTTATATTATAGTTATTTAATTTTAATAATCTAAATGGCACATTTTCATAAAATATGCACCGGTGACTGAGCATTTCTCTATGCATACGCGATCATATAATAGTAAGAGCTGTGACGCCATTCGCACGTGTCATCATCACGGATCTCTTCTTGTCCGCCACTGTGGCACGTCTGTTTTCTCTGTTTTCCATGCGTACAGATTGTTCCAAGTGTGCGTTCCGTTATTTGACGTGCAATTATTATTTTTCCTTACTAAAAGATAGTTATTTCTGGTGGAATTATTGCAAGGACACAGCGTGGAAGGCATCTCCTCACGAAGTTGGACTCCGTTTATAGAGAATCATATTTAAATTTTTAAATAAAGGAATATATATATCAAATAATATGTATAAAATTAACGAAAATATATCACTTCAACTTCTTAAAGATGGAAAATTTTGAGAAAAAAAAATATATTAAATCTCTCATATATATCTAAGATGGCATATTATTATTAAATATGTCTATTTTATACACATCAATTGGTGTGTATTATTATCGACAAGGAGGATGATTTATTTTGATGATAATTCGAACATATGATCCGATGGCTTACCCAATAATGACTAGATTTTAGTATATTTGTTTATTTGATGTTGAGGACTCCCCACATCCGAGCATGTCAGAATGTCGGCACGTGTTGGTTTCTACGAGGTTGCCGAAGCGTGACACATCTCTTGACTTTTGGCAACTTAGCCTGCTTTGGACCATCTCATCCGGGGAAACTCTTGTTGCAACAAATTCACCATTCTATCTTATTGGAGAGGATGATGTCATTGGGGGTGGGCACAGTTTGGGGTTGGATTGTACCCACCCCCAATGGGGGCTGCACTAAGTAGCTCTCTTTCATCCGTTTCAAAGACAGATAAAGACTGGGGACGGGTGTAGGGTTAAAAACTCAAATATATGACCTTTATAATAAAATAATATGTTAAAATTTAACATTTATTATTAACAAAATATAACAAAAAGAGTATTAATTTTTTTTCAAAACTGTTAACAAGTACTAAAAAGATGTACAAAATATTTTTTTTACATAAGTCAATGGCCAAAAGTCGTTTAAAATATCGATGGAACCACCCAGGGGTCCTACTAATCTACTAATCATTGGAGAGAACTTGAAGTTCTATTATTTGTGATATATCAAAATAGAATTTTTTATTTTTTTAAGTCATGAAAATCATCTAAAACTAGGGCAGCAATTGTAAATATTTTTGGGTGAGATTTTAACTGTAAAATCTCTAATAATATCACGGCGATTTCAAATGTAATAAGTTGCTTCGACTTCAGTGCAATCTCACTTTTTGTAGGGAGGAGAGAGATAGAGAGAAGCATTGTCTTCTCTCTTCGCTACCGAAAAACGGGTGAAACTCTATTTTTAGAGATTTTGACGAACGCGACGTAAAAAATAATAATATTTCACTAGTCTTCTGCGAGCTAGTGCAGACGATGAGGATGGTAAATTATTATTTTTTATTTCACTCATCTTTTGTGAGCAGGAGTAGACGATGAGATCTGATCTCTCGCACCGCGAAAGAAGCGGGCACCGAAAGCACATCCATGTCTACGCAAGTCGTGAAATTGATTTTTATTGATTTTCACTTTTCTAAATGTGATTCCAAACATCGTCTAAATCTTATGTTAACTTTTTTGGCAATTTCTTTTTAAATATATATGACTAGACCATCAAACGAGTGCAGTACGGAGAGCATGGTGTTACAGGGGGCAGTGGACGCGATGAAGTGGGAGAGAGAAAAGGGAGTTTTTCCTCATATATTATCTCTAAACAGTTATATGGGTATACATATTTTTGGTAAATTAATTAAAAGTCTCTATCAGATTTTTGACTTATTTGTTAGTCCCTAACAGAGTTGTAACTTATTACAGTAAGTGTTATCACCGTTACAGTATACGTTAAATCCTGTTACAGTAAGGACCTCCATGTTACAGTCAGGGACTTCTAATTAATTTATCCCATATTTTTTAATTTTTATGTCGATGAATTATCAAAAGTACCTTTATGTTAAAAAAAAGGATTTATCAAAGGTACCTCAAATACTCCTAGTATAATAAGATTAAGATGGATTGTAAGAAAAATAATTCCATTAATTTAAAAGAAAGAAAGAGGGATCACAATTCACATCAACTTTATTATAATAATAATTTTACAGTAAACATTTCTCCTAAATAAATAATGACAGGAAAAAAATGTGAACATAGGCAAGGAAAAATACTCACATCAACTTTATAATAATAATAATTTTACAGTAAACATTTCTCCTAAATAAATAATGACAGGAAAAAAATGTGAACATAGGCAAGGAAAAATACTTCTTTTTTGTCTGGTCGCACTAATATCATCAATTATATAGAACTTTTTTTCTCAAAATAAAAGTTTAATATTGAGAAAAAAATTGTTGCACTTAAGAATTATATTTTTCTCATACACTTCTTATTTATTATTGGATGGGTAAAATAAGTTCTTAAAATGGTACAATTCTTAAGTACAATAATTTTTTTCTCTCTAATATTTAACTTGTAAATTAAGAAAGAGATGGGAGGGGTTGATCACTGGGCGGCGGAGCACATCGAATGCCAAAGAACATAGGAAAATACCCAAATATAAAGGGAGAAAGAAGGGACAGACCTGTTACATTCTCATATCTTAAATCCCTTCTTTGGCATCTCCTTTCTAGAGAAGGAAGAAGCGCTAGGTCATGAGAAAATGTTTATTACCTTACTTGGTCCCAAATTTGATCGGTCAAGAGTTGTCTCATTTTTTATTTTTTTTGGCACATGAGATATTGAGATCCGATCCCCAAATAATTAGGTCGGGAGTCAAGTAATATTTATTATCTATTTTTACGGATAATAAATAAGATAAATTAATTAAAAATGTTAATCAAATATTAATTTATTTTTTAATCTTTAATAAAATTGTAATTTATTACAGTCATTATTATAGTATACTTTAAATTCAATTATAATAAGAATTTCTTCTATTATAGTCAAAAATTGTTAATTAATTTATCTTAATAAATATTTCTGTTGGGTCATATTTAGTGCCCCTGATCGGTGATGGCTATGTAGATAGAAGAGAACAGCAAACATATGAGAGAAAAATGGGCGGTGGATAAAGGAGATCTTTGGCTCTCATGATGTAGAACCATGAGAAAGGGATGAAGGGTGCATGCGTTTGACAAAAGGAAAATTATCCGAAGCCACTTTTACCAAGAAAAATACAGACTCCAGAAATTGTTAATTAGTGATTAATAGCTATAAAGCTGAGAATTACTCCAACAACTTTGTTTTTACTCCAATCTAAAAAACTACAAATTGGAGCTTCGAATTAGGAAGTCACAAACGACTTTAAAACTATATGAATGACTTTCAAAACTTCATTACTATCCAAAAATGACTAGAGACTATCAAAAATACTTTTAATTTTAAATTTTGATACGGGCGGACTGGAACGTTACGCAGCGATTCGGACCAGATCCGAAACAGTAGCGAAACTTGTGGGGGTACGTACGTGTTGATGCCTTGGAAGGAGCAGAGGGAATGTGCCTTTTTTGACCGAGTTGGTGGGAGCATCATCGGAGGCTCAGCCCCTCCCTCACCAGTCACCACCTCCACCGCTCTCTACTTTATGGTGGGTCTAGTCCAATTTAAACAATGTTCGATCGACTTGCCTATTTGCAATAAAAAATTTGTTCATATGAATAATTCCGTTAAATATCTGTTTTCATACGAATCTTCCAAAGAATTAGAGTGGGATGATGTGAAGCTAGAGTTTTTCTTGTCCCATCTATTTATCAAAAGAGAAAATTTTATTGTACTTTTTTTATTACACTTTTAATATATTTTGAGCATCTCTTATTGATCAATATTGTGCCCACTCAATAAAAAGTATAAAAGTACAATAACAGTGTAATAAAAAAAATGTCTCATTTATCAATTTTAAGCTCACGTGACCATTTGATCTTTGGTAATACCAGATTAAGGTTCTTCTTTCATTAGTCTAAGATAGCAAATTAGATGGAAGGGAAGGAGCATGGTAACAAGCGAGTTGGTAAAAACTGTGCCATCAGGCACTTGTTCCTTAAAAAAGATCATAATTGCGAAGGTCTATGGCTTGAGGGTGACAACCTGAAAGTGATAGAAGCTATAAAGAACCCGCTATAAAATTCGAAGCATTGTTCTCAAGCTGGTGTCTAGTTGGAAAGACATCAAGATGACACACATCAACATGGCAGCTAGCGGACTGGCTAGCCTCACAAGGAGGAAGATGAAGACTGGGAATGCACTGGACAAACAGCTCTGCCCCAAGAACTTCAACTCATTTTGTAACCAAGATGTTGGCCTCCAGCTCCACCTAGGTAGCAGATGGACCACACGTACCCCCCCCCCCCTCTTAATGCACCGTCGTTTCTTCTGTTTAATAGAGTAATATATAGAATGCAATAGTGAGCAGATTTCTCCTCCTTATTCTCCCCATGTAGCTGGATGTTGTAATAGTTCCTACGGAGGTGAAAGATCAGGTCGCTCTATTCAAGTCGAACCATCCGCCCCTCGCATGGGTCAAAATGGGCTGGGCTTCCACCTGGCACTTCCCCATAGTCATGGCCTGCAAAGAACAAGATGGGCTCAAGTCCACAAGTTCAGCGTGGCGTCAACATTGAGTCCTCAACTTTAGAGGTCACAATGTGACCTCCACTTGGATGGCATATGACATCCTACTCTCACCACTCGACATGTCTCTGTCACACTGTGGCATGACCTAACGGCCCTAGAATCTGCCCCATAGTAGGCTCCAAATGCTCCTCTCTTACACAACCCTCATTGTTTGAAGCCATGAATTACGCCCCTCAAAAGGAGCCAACAAGCCCTCTCCGCAAGCACCAAGATACACCTCTCCACCCTAAGAGAACGATAAGCAACCTTGATTGATAGAGATTCTCTCAACTCTCCTATCGCTCATTACATAAGTGGGAGATGGGGGACACATTCAACAATCTCATAATAGCGACATCATCTCCTACTCTTGAACAACTCGTCTACATGGCCGGAAAATAGGAGATCACATCCGGAACCCCCCCGCAAGAACACTTAAAAAGGATTCTCTAACCATGATAGGAGGAGGGCAAGCCCAAGCCACAAATTCTCTTCCACCTCTTTTTTTTTATATTTTGTTCAGATCGTTAATTTAAGCGTCAGAAGATTTTTCCCTAATGCTACTCCTAAGATCTCTTGACTGCTCTGTTTATCTTACAGGTGGTGTCTTTTCTTGAACAAACAAATTTAAAAAATCGTAAGAGTTGGAGTCGGGAGATCCATCGATTATGACTACAATTCTTATGCACTTCTTCCCTTGTTTTAATTCGGAAGCATCAGGCCGAGCTTCTCGTTCCCGTCAACCTAAAAAACAAAAAAATCTGATAACTCTCCTCAAATCTGAGTCCTGACAAGTGTTTCATCGAGTAAAGCATGTTTCACACACAGCCACAGTCCATGAACATGTACATTGTGGGTGATGTAAGAAACATCTGGTAATGTCTTGCTTGGGACAATGACACTAATGTGTGCCCACTCTCATCTTCCACAAATCACCCTATTGTCGAGGAAGCAGCCGCCCCCACAACAATCCGTAAGGACCATACTCCCACCAATCCATATGATGTGAGTTTAAGCCACTAGATCAAAGCAATTTATATGGGTGTATAGTGTTAGCATGTGCAATCGGCGGTTTTCTTGTTTTGCCAGAAAGGCTTAAAAGGTGCGAAGTCACTCAACATGCTTTGTAAGGACCACAGCACAGCGCCATCTTTGTCCATATAATCCGAGATTTGAAGGTTTAACCTACTCATGATCTGATCAGTTGTAATACCTGGAGGGACAGGAAAGAGGGCCTAACTAAAGCTAATTATTCGCCGACACGAATGCTTCACCCGTACCATTGGCTGTAGCCAGTAGCTATGTGCTGAACGTGTTGTTAAATCTGATGAAGGCTAGAGAGTCTGGACAACATCAGAGAGCTTTTTCACTTAATTGGACCGTGAAAAAGTTGGGGGATTACATGTGTTTAACAAATAAACAATGGTTAATAGTGGATTTTTTTTTTCAAGTGCTATACATGCCTCAAAGTTAATATTAGTAAATGGCATTTTATTGAGAAGTTTGACAACCTGAGGAAGCAACTCAGATGAATCACAATTTCAGAGATATAGTTACGACCATAGAGAACATTATTCGATAAAGGACGAAGAATTGCCACCTCGAAATAAAGTTTACAATGCCAAGCGACATCCTAATCCCTGGATGGGCTTCAAAACACACAGTACACGTACAGCTCATAGAAACCCATTCTTTTCACAGAGTAAATTCTTCTGGAAACCACAACACGTATACTGTGTTCAAGTCTAATCCAAAGCCTTGCGATCTTGGTAGAGGTATTCAATAGGAACATTCAATCAAGAGCATCGTGTGAGAATTTCTTCCAGCTGGGAGACGAGGCAGCGAGTGTCAAACGCCTAAGAGAAAAGAATGGTAACATCTAATCATCACATCTAAAGAGGTACTTGGCAGAATGAGATGGTAATAACTTCTACTTGTCCTTAATTGTTCACTAATAATAGGTGCTTCAATAATCAGAAACGGACACTTATCTGGGACTGTATTCATTAAGATAATTTTTTCTATAATCAGATAGAAAAACCGGGATTAACTCTAATATCTCGGCAATAAAAGTCTGGCAACTTCACCATTTCTATGAATTTAACCATCCCACTAGGTAAAAAGTTTGTAACTAAAAAAGTGAAAAAACTCAAGTCTTCTAATTGTTAACTTAATGTGCCTTAAATCCTATTCGTTTATCGAAGTGCCCGTTAAAAATTACATATGCTATAAAAGTTATCATTTTTTTTCTCCTTTTGAAAGGTATAAATCACCATCCGTCGTAGGCGTTATCCCCACAGTCTGAGATCGGCTAAGATCCTGTATTCGTCGCTGACTTCGGAAGATGGGCCGTCAAACATGAGAGCAATTGGCATGTAGGGCGCAAAGTCAAATTAAATGCAACCAGAAACCAACCCACTCAGGGTTTTCTAGCGCTGTGGCAACATTGAGAGAGAGGAAATGAAACGAATTTGATGCTATGAATATGGACGACTCTGGTCAACGTTAAGCATCAAATATCAGCCAGAGTAAAATGGGGCATAATCCTCTTGAACACTTGTGCCTTCAAACACAAGTTGAGGTATCAATGGTGAAGTGGCCAACCGCAAATATTACAAACATCTCAGCATTATCTGCTCGGTGCAAAGAAGGGGGGAAAAAAACAGGCAAAATTTCAATATCTGAGTTTCCAGCACAATAACATGGTGGGGAACTCCTTTTGCAAATGGCTGACTGAGATGGAAGTTCCCTGCAGCAAATCAGTGAAAAAAGGATCAGTTTCTGTATCTAACATAGACATGGAAAGAGAAACTACAGACAGTCCCTTCTCCTTACCTGGCAGCTGGAGTGTTAAATATCAGATATTCTTCTTTACAGAGGAATCCAAATTACATTGTTCCTCCAGTATGAGCCTTCTTTGCACAATGTTGTTAGAAAGAAATTATAAATGTTGTAATGTGTAGCTTAACAGATAGCAAGCAAAATCCGCCTCAAACCTGCAAATAGTCCAGTTCTGTCTAACAATCATATGTTTACACATCTATCGATGGATAAGATCCAACTCCAGAATGAACACCATTCCCATTAGTATCCATGCTCTGGTGAAGTGGGGATGGCTGCTCCCCTGAATGTGATGACTTCCTTGACTTTGGGTTCTTTGGTGAAGATGCATATGGTGTGCGGAAATCACTACTTGTTGGATAAAAGGATGAAGATAGCCCAGGGATCTTTGGCAGGCCAGTTGGATCGGGACTCAAATTGAAACCTTTCGCAACAGTTTCTGCTTCAAGGGGCAATTCGTCCAGTGTCTGACCAGAAAAAGGAGGAAAATATCTAAATACTATATTCAAAGTATGCAAATATCACAAGAAAAGAAAGAAAACACCTGCATATCACAGGCTTCACAGCTTTAAGTCCAGATCAAAATACTTACCCGGAATGCCTGCTGCAAAACACGAAGTGTTTCACGAGTTCGTTTCCTTTTAGCAGTTACATCATCTGGCTCCCTCAGCATTTCTTCAAAAAGGTTTTCCCTGCTTAACAAACACAAAAAATGAGATCATTAGTCTGCTGCACAGGTAAATCGACAGTGAATGGCACATGAAATTTTCATTCACCGTACCTGTAAAGTTTCCTAATGAAAACATTGTGCAATTCACGTTTTGTATGATTGACCTGGGGATGAAAAGAATTTCAGTAACCTAATATATCGCAAAAGAATTAAATTCAGAAGAGCAGAAATCAATATACAACAATTGGTTTATGAAATATATTGGCATCTTCCTCATAAAAATTGCAAAAACCTCTCCTCGAATTACAGCCAGATGACTCATGTCAAATGGTCAGGTCAGAGGAGAGAAGGGAAGGAATATCTAGTGTCATTAGAAACAGCCAAAGATAGGAAAGATGTTCCCTAAATTTTTTATCCTTTCGCTATTACTCTGCAGTTGGCTGAGAAGCCTATCTGCAGGGCTTGGTTTCGTCACCCTTAACCAGCATGCATGGGAAGCTTCATATGTGCCCTGGATTTCTAACCTTCAAATGCCACACATTCAAGGGCCAACGCTCTTCACACAGCTCAAGTATGACCCAGTTGTGACAAGATGTATTCCTGCCATCAGAGGAATATTTACGTCTGTGCAGAACATAGGCATGGGTCTATTCCCTTCTGCTCTCAGCTTTTTCTCAGCTGATTGAACACATAAAATGTATTAACATAATGGATGTCCGTTCTTCAGTAACAGGAAATCCATTATAATATTAATGTACATAAACATGTATATATATATATATATGTATGTATATGCATATACATACACATACTAGCCATATTACTGTGCAAATGCAAGTGTCATAAAACAAAATGTGTCTAAAATACTTATACGTGAACATAACATATAATAGTTAAAAATTGTAAACAATAAATGAAATAAAACTAACGCAAGTAGAACAGTACATAGAAGAGAAGGGACATGAATTAAAAAGAGACTGAAGAGGGGAAGTTGTAAGCTATCCATTAATAGGACGACTCTGTGGAAGGAACAGAAATGAATGACTGCTATTTAATGAGGTAGAATAATTGATGTAGGGCAATTCGTCGAGCACCTGCCGTGCAGCCTATGTGCTGTCCTTGGGCTAGACCAACCACCAAAAACCTGGAAAGCAGCTGACAATCAGAGATGAAATGCTCAGACTAAATGGCATTTCGTTGAACACCTTGTGTGAGCCAATAGAAGGGCTGGGCCAGTGCTGTAGTGGGGCTGGCGACAATCACTGGGCGGACCCAATGGCTCGCTGACATGCCTGGGGAAGTCAGTTGGTGATTGGCCTCAGTGCAGTTGCCAGGTTCACTGATGCCAGCATGCAGAAGGCTGGGCTAGGCACTCATACAGGGACATTTTCCGAACATCTGTTGTGCAGTCGGCTAGTCGGCACATGGGTGGCTGTCGTAGACCTATTCATGAGAGTTGGGAGGTGCATGCTCGACAGGGACGCATCCGGTACTGCTGGGTGGGTCAGCCAGCATTGGTCGACACATGGAATGGATGCACAGGGGCTGTGATGCACCAGTCGCATGGCTGGCTGGCGCCAGTTCAGATTGAGGATGCCCCCAAACAAACCCAGATGGGTACTGGTGACTTCGCTGGCTGCTGCTGGTGGCGCTGCGACTCGTCGCACCTGACTGATGAAGTGGGATAGCCGGCAGTAGGTAGGTCTGAAAGCTGCTGGGGAAAAAGAACATGTGGTTGGTGTGGCTGCTGCAATATAGAACAACCATATGGCCCTGGCTGAGTAGGATGGCAGCGCCTGGGTTCCAAAGCAGCCAGGAAGAGCAGCAGCAACACCGAGGGAGAAGAGGTGGTTGGCAGCGGATTTGGATGACGTGGTGGTGGATGGCGGTGCTCTCCAGCCGAGCTTCCCATCACAGCAGCACTGGATAGAGCATGGATTGAGGAATCAGCCAATCCGCATGAGAATCGGCCATAGCCGATCCAATTCCGCTCCAAACAGGCCGATCCGAATCTCCTCAAGCCATATCCAGATTCCAGCAAACCCATATAATTAAACAAAATCCCGACCGATCCCCCCCCCCCAATCCGATCCGATTCCGAATCGGGATCAGGGGGGTCCGATCCCGGACCCCGATCCAATCTGAAATTCCTTTAGGTAGAGAGAGAAGGGGTGGCACATAGCGATGGCGGAGCAGCACTGACCGGTGGCGGAGCTAGGCAGCAGTGGCCCACGCACCACTTCACTAGGCCTGATCGGGCTCTCCTTCACGGAGAACCAGAATGAGAGAGGAGATTTGGGGGGGGGGGGGACACCTTTTGTCTTTTCTTAATTCATTTCATCAACTTCTGCCCAAAAGAAACCTGATACAGCCCTTTTTAATGGGTGGGGGTAACCCTAAGGCCCCTTAATGGGCCAATTCACAAGGCCCATGGGCCACATGGAAACTAAAGACACAAACTCATCATGAGCCTTATCCCATTATTTGGAATCGGCTACATAAATTTTTTTTATACCAAAAATTTCTATCAAATCCTATATTCGTGTTTAAAGCTAAGAAGTCAAAGTTCTTCCTAATAACATCATATCAGCTCATTTTAGGCATTCTCTTAGCTCTTTTACTGGCATCTACTAAGATTTGATCACATCTTTTAACCGACACAAAATTAAGCCGTTAGTGCACGTGCCCAAACCACCTGAGTCTATTCTCTCATCTTCCTATCAATTGAAGTTATCCCCAATTCCTCGCAAAAGCACACATTCCTAATCTTATTTTTCCTAGTCTTACCATACATCCATCTCAACATCATCTCTACTACACACATTTTGTTAACGTGTTCTTTACGCACTGTCCAACACTCGGTACCATATAACAAAGCAAGTCTTGCAGCCATTCTATAAAACCTCTCTTTAAGTTATACAGATGTACGACGATTGCAAAGGACTCCTGATGCATTTCTCCATTTTAACTAGTATGTCTTAATCCTGTGTGCAACATCATCATAAATCTCTCCATTCTCTTAGATGATAGACCTTAGGTATTGAAAACTACTACTCTTAGAAATATTTTGTCCATCGACTAGAGCCATATCTTCCTATAACGTCCTCACATTACTATAATTACAATCATAAACTCTGACTTGCTCCTACTGATTTTAAAACTTTTAGACTCCAAGACATGGCTCCAACTTTCTAACTTAATATTTAAACCATCAATACTCTCATTAATTAAAACAATATCATCTGAAAATAACATACACCAAGAGATATCATCATATAATTGCTTTGTTACTTCATTCATAACCAAAGCAAAGAGATATGAACTTAGTTCAGAACCTTGATGTAGGCCTATAATGATCGAAAATTCACACGTCTCTCTAGCAATAGTTCTCACACTAGTAGTAGCATCTTCATATATATCCTTGAGACTCACTTCTTTGTCAATGTCCACCAAATCAATTCTCTCAGTACTCAATCATACGCCTTCTCCAAATCAAGAAAAACCATATATAAATCTCTTCTCATCATTCTATACTTCTCTATTAACTACCGTAATAAGAAAAAAACTTCTATAGTAGATCAACTCGACATAAAACCAAACTAGTTTTCTGATATAGTCAGACATCAAATCGCAAAGTTTCGTCGTATGATTCATAAACTTAATTTCACGATAATTATTGCAACTTTAAATATTCCCTATATTTTTATAGAAAGGAGCCACAACACTTTTTCTCCATTCTTTTGGCACCCTCCGTTCCTTCAAAATTTTATTGAAAAGTTTAATTAACCACTTAATACCAATGTCTCTTAGGCCTTTCTACACTTCAATAGGTATGCCATTTGGTTCTAACACCTTACCCATTTTTATTTTTCTTAAAGCATCACCCACTTGTGACATCTTAATACGCCTGAAATACTAATATTTATCAAATTTTGTTAATTCTTAATAATTTTCTAAAGAGAAATCCTTAAAGTAATCTCTATTAAAGAATTTCTGAAAATATTTACACCATCTCTCTTTAACCTCTAAATCCTTAACTAAAATCCTTTGTTCTTCATCCTTGATGCAACGAACATAATCTAAATATCTACTTTTCCTTTCTCTTAATTTAGATATTTAAATATGTTCTTTTCAACCTCTCGGGTTCCTAATTTATTATATAATTCTTCAAATGCCCGAAATTTAACTTCATTAACTATTTTCTTAGCCCTCTTTTTAGCTATTTTATAAGCTTCTAGGGCTTGATTATTTTTGTTAGTTTGCCAAGCTTTAAAACATTCTCTTTCTACTCTAATGGTATTTTGAATTTTCTCACTCCACCACCAAGTCTCTCTTTCTGCATTCTTTTTACATTTAGATTCACCTAACAGAATTTTAGCTACATTCTTTATATAATTTGTAACATTATTCCACATTGCATTAATTTCTTGATCTAAATTCCAAATATTTTCTTTTACTATTGATTTTTAAATGTTTCCTAATTTTTTTACTTTTCGAATTCCACCACTTCATCTTAGAACAGTTATTTGTGATGGCTTTTCTTTTGAATTTTAGGATAAGCACATCCATTACTAGCAACCTATGCTGTGGGGCTAAACTTTCTCCAAGGATAACTTTATAATCTTTACAGAAAGACTCAAACTGAAATACATAAAAGTATAAAAGATACCCATTAATCCTAAATGTATGCTACTGGGCCTGTATAAACATGTACATACTTGATACTTAGCCCCACAAGACATCATAAGCCCAAGACAAGTGGGCCTACATACGAAGGAGGGCCCAGTTGTGCTCCCGCATCAATGATCCTCAGTAGATGCACAGTTTTATTTGCGGGGAGGGGGGGGGGGGGGGAGGGAGCATGAATGAAATTAGAGAAAAGAATTAGAATATCTTCAAGTTGACTTACTATACAAGTTCAATAAAAAAATCAAGTGTTTTAACCCATTGTCTGCATATGGCGGAAAAAGAATAAAGTGCCTTGTCCTTATTCATTTGCCTAAAACCCCATAATAGTTAAACCATTGCTACTGAATCACAAGACAACTTGTGAGTGAGATATGTCAAATACTTGATGACAAAATATCATGATTTGCTTTTTGTTAATATATGATAACATTAATCAAATATTTGTATGCCTTATTAAAATAATAGATTATAATTTTTTAGAAATGACAAGGTCATTTCTTGGTAGAAAAGATTGATTATCCCTCTTTAGGAGGCAAAGGGTGAAATAAGTTCCATTGGAGGGAGCATTTCATGCCCATTTTTACTGGATGATGTTACATGTAGGGAAGATAGAGTGAGTTATAATGAGATGATAAGAGCAAAGAGTCCATGAATGTATGTCAAATGGTCGATGCATTACATACAAGGGTCGGTAAGCAAAGTGAATGACAAATTGGTGGCTGGGATTAAGATATCAGACCCGATAAATGTTACATTTAAAAGTTAATAAAAATTCAACGGAAGGTCATATCACAAGTTTGCAACACATAATCTGACAGCTGAATTTCATGCAAGGGGGGTGGTGGTGAAGGGAGCATGAATGAAATTAGAGAAAAGAATTAGAATATCTTCAAGTTGACTTACTATACAAGTTCAATAAAAAAATCAAGTGTTTTAACCCATTGTCTGCATATGGCGGAAAAAGAATAAAGTGCCTTGTCCTTATTCATTTGCCTAAAACCCCAATAATAGTTAAACCATTGCTACTGAATCACAAGACAACTTGTGAGTGAGATATGTCAAATACTTGATGACAAAATATCATGATTTGCTTTTTGTTAATATATGATAACATTAATCAAATATTTGTATGCCTTATTTAAAATAATAGATTATAATTTTTTAGAAATGACAAGGTCATTCTTGGTAGAAAAGATTGATTATCCCTCTTTAGGAGGCAAAGGGTGAAATAAGTTCCATTGGAGGGAGCATTTCATGCCCATTTTTACTGGATGATGTTACATGTAGGGAAGATAGAGTGAGTTATAATGAGATGATAAGAGCAAAGAGTCCATGAATGTATGTCAAATGGTCGATGCATTACATACAAGGGTCGGTAAGCAAAGTGAATGACAAATTGGTGGCTGGGATTAAGATATCAGACCCGATAAATGTTACATTAAAAGTTAATAAAAATTCAACGGAAGGTCATATCACAAGTTTGCAACACATAATCTGACAGCTGAATTTCATGCAAGGGGGGTGGTGGTGAAGGGAGCATGAATGAAATTAGAGAAAAGAATTAGAATATCTTCAAGTTGACTTACTATACAAGTTCAATAAAAAAATCAAGTGTTTTAACCCTTTGTCTGCATATGGCGGAAAAAGAATAAAGTGCCTTATCCTTATTCATTTGCCTAAAACCCCAAGAATAGTTAAACCATTGCTACTGAATCACAAGACAACTTGTGAGTGAGATATGTCAAATACTTGATGACAAAATATCATGATTTGCTTTTTGTTTAATATATGATAACATTAATCAAATATTTGTATGCCTTATTTAAAATAATATATTATATTTTTTTAGAAATGACAAGGTCATTTCTTGGTAGAAAAGATTGATTATCCCTCTTTTAGGAGGCAAAGGGTGAAATAAGTTCCATTGGAGGGAGCATTTCATGCCCATTTTGACTGGATGATGTTACATGTAGGGAAGATAGAGTGAGTTATAATGAGATGATAAGAGCAAAGAGTCCATGAATGTATGTCAAATGGTCGATGCATTACATACAAGGGTCGGTAAGCAAAGTGAATGACAAATTGGTGGCTGGGATTAAGATATCAGACCCGATAAATGTTACATTTAAAAGTTAATAAAAATTCAACGGAAGGTCATATCCCAAGTTTGCAACACATAATCTGACAGCTGAATTTCATGCAAGGGGGGTGGTGAAGGGAGCATGAATGAAATTAGAGAAAAGAATTAGAATATCTTCAAGTTGACTTACTATACAAGTTCAATAAAAAAATCAAGTGTTTTAACCCTTTGTCTGCATATGGCAGAAAAAGAATAAAGTGCCTTATCCTTATTCATTTGCCTAAAACCCCAAGTATAGTTAAACCATTGCTACTGAATCACAAGACAACTTGTGAGTGAGATATGTCAAATACTTGATGACAAAATATCATGATTTTCTTTTTGTTTAATATATGATAACATTAATCAAATATTTGTATGCCTTATTTAAAATAATATATTATAATTTTTTAGATATGACAAGGTCATTTCTTGGTAGAAAAGATTGATTATCCCTCTTTTAGGAGGCAAAGGGTGAAATAAGTTCCATGGAGGGAGCATTTCATGCCCATTTTGACTGGATGATGTTACATGTAGGGAAGATAGAGTGAGTTATAATGAGATGATAAGAGCAAAGAGTCCATGAATGTATGTCAAATGGTCGATGCATTACATACAAGGGTCGGTAAGCAAAGTGAATGACAAATTGGTGGCTGGGATTAAGATATCAGACCCGATAAATGTTACATTTAAAAGTTAATAAAAATTCAACGGAAGGTCATATCACAAGTTTGCAACACATAATCTGACAGCTGAATTTCATGCAAAGAATTTTTATAAATGAGGGAGACTGTAAATTCAATAACCAAGATAGCAAGAAATGAGGAAAGCAAAACATGATCCATCAGTCGTAACTCAGAGGAAATCCATACCACAGTACCACTACATTTGGACAGATGGATATGTATGCTATATAGGGGGCATCCATTGCCACCATGGGTCACTCATCTGGACAATCAAAAAACGTCCTGGTTTGGTCAGGATGTATCATCATACACGCCTGTGCAGCATGCCCAGATTTACACAGGCATGGACAATGTCAAAGAGGTGTGTCAACTCACCAGTTTCACACAGCGGCGAGGTCGGCAGGGCCACATGATCAAGATCAGGCAGTCAGGCAGCCTTCTTACAGTCTGCTGCCTGTGGACAAGTCCGCGAACTTTTTATTAATAAATGAGGCTGCACAGTCTGATTTGTGTTATCAAATTTGGTATGGGATTTAGCCGATATCCATATTACATACTGGACTTAGCCCCTTTATACCCCCAGTGATAAAATAGGCATGGATTTCTCTCACCAAAAACTTATACATGATTCCATCAGTTGAACACATTACAAATGTGTTAGTTGTTTTAGAATCAGTTTAGAACATTTGCTATGAGATTCAGCAGTAGATGCTGCAGAAATACAATATAAGTAACAAAAATGACAAGTATTATAATACAGCAGCAACAACAATAACGATAACCAGATAGATAAATCAATGGTGAGTAACACTTGCCAGGAAGTGCATGATTGCCTTTGGTACAGAATCCTCAATATTCTTCCTCACAATGTCATAATATGATCTCAACAATAATTTCGTGACAGTTATTTCTATTGTCTCCTGTTCACTATGATTTTCTGGTGGCTTCAAGACAACTGGAGGCTGCCACAATGGATAAGAAGCCAATGTTTAGCGGATCAAACCACATTTAATCTGTATGCAAACTAACACAGAAAATCTTACCTCCTTCAGTTGGATCGTAGAGAGTGCATTTTCTATGCTGTGGATAAGTTCATTATGAGATTTGCTAACTGAAGGGTCTCTAATAGATGAACGGTTTTCACTGCCACCAAAGAATGATGAAATTCCCCAACTACTTCCAGAACCACTTCCTGATAACAGCATTGAAATTAGTATATGTGTGTGATATTTCATGATTCTTTTTTTCTAAACTTACATATCCCATGATGGACCCAAAAACAACCTACATATCTCATGGATCCAAAGAATTACTTTATTTCCATACGATGAAGAAAACATGCAATTCAGTTACAAAGTTCTAGGGACGAGAGAGATTATTCAATGTTATTGTCACATGATCAAGCCAGAGAATTTAAGTATGGCAGTTACCAGCAGAACTTGGTCTCTCAGAATCTGCAGCAGGCCGAACTACCTAACCATCATCCAGATGCAGCATTCAAAACAAGTCAAAATCCATTCAAATGATACCCTCTGATGAATGAAAATTTACATATTGTACGGATCTACAGACTGAGCAACAAAACAAAAATAAAATTAATAACAGTAGATAGACAAAGTTGAAATGTTCCAGTACCTGATCAGCAACAGTTCCATTAGCAGCAGATTTAGCAAGAATAGCTCGAGATTTTGTGCCTTTTTCTGACATTTGAAGTTTATCAGGATCCACCCCCTCCTGGAATCATAATTTACTTTGTTAACTTTAAGGTCTAGATAATATCATAAAAAGCAACTATTGCAAGTACCAAGACAAGTCTAATTATTCTGTGCATTTCCAAACATAATCTGCAGCAAATTCCAAAGCCAAAGATAAGAACAACTGTTTCAAACAAAATCCATCTAACGACTCATAAAACGAGTCATGCTTAGCTTAGCATGGTGGACAATAGGAGAACAAACCTTTGGCCTAGGAATGGATGCAGGGAGCCTAGATGATTTGACTTGCTGTATTGCCACTTCCACAGCCTTGCTGCCACCAATAAAATTTGGGTGTGATGTGTTTATGTAGTCCATCTGAAAATGAAATTCTAATATCACCATTATGTGTTCAACTTCATCAGAAGGTGCCAAAATAGAGAAGTTATACTGAACAAAGCATGATTAATTGATAACTTTGATTGATAGTTTCATTAACTTTGTCTGCAACTCAGATAATGATCAAGAGAAAATAATCAATTAACTTTCCAGCAAACTTCAAAATAATTAATTACAAGTATAGGCCTAATCCATAAGATGCAGTTCAAATAAGCCAACTTAAATACCTCCATTTCAATAATGTGACCTATCATAGTTTCTGAGGGTTCAAGTCCTTCACGTAGAAAATTTCCAATAACCTCATCCATGCACTTTCTAAGAATAGGAAATCTCTGAAGTTCGTTGGCTAAGCAATGGTGACTCATCTGAAATTAACAAAAAATAGTTATTTTTTGTTGCCAGTGTACACACATTCTCAGAAAATCAAATATCAGAAATTCAAGTTTGGACCTTGATTAATTCATCATAGATAAACCTTGCGCACTGAAGGCTCGGATCCAACAATCGAGCTATTTGCCTTCGTAAAAGAACCTCAAATGGAACCTAATAGGATTCCACATTTAATTAATGCAGGATCCCTGCTCAACATTAGAGGAACAAAACAAAGAAGTCATCCAAGAATAGAAACATAAATCCACAGAAACTAACCTCTGGCACAAACAGAGCATTTTTAGGGCCAGTAGCATTTTGAATGGCGGTACGGATGTCATCATCAGTCAGGTCATCACAAGGATCCACTTCCTGTTACCATGAGACTGCTTGTTAATATTATTCTACATTCAGAAAATAAAACATAGGATCCAGGAAAAATAAGCAAGAACAAGGATTGATAGCAAAGGAATCTTCGAATAAGAAATAACCGACTTACATTTGGGAGATACAACTACAGAAAAAGGAAACAAATCTTTTTCTACGTTGTGTAGTCACAGAAAAACAAAGATAAGCATTTCTCTGTATGACACAGTATGAGCAGGGAAAATATTAAAGAATTAGATTTTTATTTTCACTTGTTATAACTTCCAGAGCATGCTATGCACCTCCAAACTCTTCACAAAGATTGACTGGAAAATGTAGTGAATTCGTGCTCCACCAGAAAGTTCAGTTGTTGACATCTCCTCATTCTTCCCGTCCAGCATGGAAGACAATGCTGCAAGAAATATAAGTAGATATTGAAGAAGTTGATGAAGAAAATTGCAACAAACAGGAGCAACCTAATCAAAATTCTTTTGTGTAGATAACAAGCCCAGTTCAGAGACTAGACAAAATTGAGGCATTTAAAACAACAGATGTATGCTTGTTAGTCTAATGAAGTACCTAATTTCAATATTTTCCAGGACTACTTAAATATGAGCTTGTGTTATTCATGAAACTAGAAACAAAGATGTAGCAAGTAAGAAATAGACATGCCAAAATAGGGTTCACCTTAAATAACTTGCCAAAAGTGTTTGTACACCTAGAAACCAAGCCAAAGATTACTGAGTGAAGTACATGGCTAGTATTCAGACATTCACAACACTCTTAAAATAGGAAAACTCACCCAGAAACCATCCAAGTTCAAGTGCACATTTAATTTTTTAGGACAAAGGTTTGCATCACTCCATGAAATCATGATTGAAAACCATATGAGCACTTCTTCCATATTAAAGGTCTTCAGTAATGTTCATATTCAAAACTTCATCAAAAACAACATGAAAAAGATAATTGTAAAGCCTCATCCTATCAACAAAAGATCAGCTAAGATTTTAGATGTCAAAACCCCAAAGGATTTGAATAACTTTCTTTTCTTTTAGAAGGTGGAATTTGAACAAGTTTCTTGGCAAGCTGAAACCTGATGACATCATATTTATCATACAAAAAGCCTATGCCACTTACCGGAAAAAAAAAATCAGAACAAAACAAAGCCCATGCCACCCAGTGGGACATGAGAAGCTGCCCACTTAAAGGAGTTGACAGATTTTAGGCATAACTAGTTGGCAGATAAAAAAACAACCAGAGAATGTAAATAAAGGTGTCTATTTTGAGGGCATAAGGGTAAAAACCTATTTTTCAGTACTAGTGAACAAAGATAAAGGGAACATGTAAAAGATGGACAAAGAAAACAATGAGTGAACAGGAAGAAAAAGAAAATATGATTCTAAAATATGTAATAAAGTAAACAGAGATAAAAAGAAAGAGGAAAAATAAACAAAAATATATAAATGAAAATACATGATGGAATAAAGATTAATAATCAGGATTCAGGAAAGCATATTATCAGAAATTATATGGTGCCACTGCCAATGGGATGTTTCCTATGTAAGTCAGACCTTTATCTTGCAACCTCACCATCTTCATCATTTTCCTTGGCTTCCATCAAGAGCTGTTTTTATGATTAAGACACCTCACAGTCTAGATGCATTTTCTGCCCTTCCTCTCTTCCTCTCCTGATATCTTCATCCTGGAGAGGTTCAATTCTCTGTGGATTCTGCTTCAGCCTCCATCCAACATGCCAAAATCATCTCATCAACTGAAGCTTTAATTTATCTCTTATAGTTGATATCTTAAAGTCCTGCTGATGTCACCATTACCAGCTCCATTACTTGGGTTCTAGCCAAAACCCAACTTGCCAAACCTAGGTGTTGAGTTGAAGGAATCCTCTACATATATAGAGGTAAAACTCCCATGGATTTCCAATATGAGAATAAACCACAACACACCCTCACACCGAACCAACCAGTTTGGGGAGCAACATGGGTAGGGACAAGTATCCACATACGGGGGGAGGATCCAATATGTAAACCCACTTGATACCATGTTAACGGCGTTAAAGTTTAATTGGATTTGGGCATTATAACTCAAAACCTTAAAGTGATGAATGGAGAGGGCTCCACTATTATAAGCACAACAATATTTTTGTCCCTTTCCATGTGCGACTATTCTTACATGACCCCAAATGTGCAGGCCAATTTTAGGCTCTATCATGTGGACCATAAACATGGGACGGCCCGGATCATACCATGGACTATAATACCATGTTAAAAGCCCAAACTCTAACCCAAAACCCAGGCGTTGAGTTGAGAGAATCCTCTACATATATAAAGGTGAAGCTCCCACAGATTTTCGATATGGGATCAAACCACAACACATCTGTGTCAAAATATGGCTTATCAATTTTTCCTTGCAAATACTTTCTTTTAAACCTTTAAACCTGGCTCCAGACAGCTGAATCAGGGTCAGATTTCCCGAGTGAGCTCCCTCACCACCATTATGGAGGCAGTCTGGTAAATTTTTTTGTTAGACCAAGAACAGTTATCTTTCTCTGTTACCTTTACTAAATTGTAGACAAGAGGATTCCTGCTTCTCCACATCTGAGTTTACTCAGCACCATTCCCTGGTATGCCTGGTCTACTGTTGGAGATAAACAACGAGAAGAAAAAGCACAAGGTTCTTCATTAAATGGCACAAAAGAGATAACAAGAATGAATTTCATTAGGAAAAATTACCTTCACAATATTTTGTAAGAATGTTCAACAGCAGTGCACCTTGTCCTGCCTACATTGCAAAATTGAAAACAAACAATAAATCTGGGAAATAAATCCAGAATGGTTAACAATATTAAGAAACTAAGGAAGAATGATTAAATTTGTATCCTAGAAGAAGAAAGCTATTCTGCAAAAATTAAAAGTACTGCTAAAAAGCATTCCTTGCAAATAAAGAAGTCAGACAAAAGGCCAAATTGTATGTACAATGAGGCAAGCTGTACTTGCACCAATATGCAAGAGCATTGTCCACATAAAGCTTGGGGAATGAAAGAAACAGTAGAGAATTCAGAAGAGAAGTGTGGACAGAGGACAATCGTTTTGCTTTTGTTAGACAGTTTTTTTGGGCTAAATATTTGTGTGCTGTGGAGGGCTCTTAACGCCTCGCTCTTTTTGCTTCTAGGGAGTTAAGGTGGTTTCACCCAGGGTTTGCCGAATCGGGGCAAATCGGCCCGATTCCCCCGAATCGGTGCGAATCAGGAGAAACCCGATCCCTGATTCACCTGATTCGCCCCGATTCCCTTTATATATATATATATATATATATATATAATATATATATATATATATATATATATATATATATCATATTAGTAATATATGTTATACATTATAAATATGATATATATTACATATATGTATTTAATCAATATAAATGTGTCTGAAATATGATATATGTAATATATATATAATATATATGCAATATATATATATATCATATGATATATTATATATATAATATACCCATGTGAATCAGTCCGATTCAGACCGATTCTGGGGGAATCGGGGCGAATCAGGAGCAACCCGATTCGCCTTCCGATTCCGATTCGGCAAACCATGGTTTCACCTTCCACATGTGGGTTTCTAATTATATAGGGGTTTAGTTGGTTGTACCTATACACTTATACAACCTCTCCTTCTTTCTATATAATATGTGGTACCATCCATGTTTCCAAAAAAAAAGTGTCCACATAAAGCTCATAATGACAGGAAAAGAATGAAACTCGAGAACATAACATCATGTTAACCATGAAAAGTAAATTCTGGTGGAGGATGTGATTTATGCAGATATTAATGGAGAAGCTAGAATCCTAAAACCAACCAGAACGCCTGCCCATCAAAAAAATCCCTTCCCTCAAAAACAAAAGGGCAAAAGTTAAAAATCCAAGCTAGAACTAATATCCACACGAAGGCAAACATCCATTGTGCGATGAAAATCAAGGAAAGACCCAGTATACTAAAAAATCAGGATAAGGGTTCAAAGACATCATTAAAAGCAATGTCTCCATGCAGCAATGAACACCTTAATTAAGTGATTTAAGCAAAAAAGATTGATGTATCTCCCAAGCTAAACCCACTTCCAATGTATGTTCAAGGAGAGGACACCAGGTCTAGATGGGAAAAGTGTTAAAAGTAATGGAGGGGTAGGAGGGCAGTTCTTGTCTTTAGAGGTTCAATTTTCATTTTGGACAATCCTCTGTAGGAAAGGAATGGTGCTGAGCAGATTCATGACCATGCAGTGAACAGTTATATTGAGTGGAATCTCAAAATGAGCTTCTTGCCATCAGCTTAGCTGCTATACTAGCATCAAGTGCTTTGACCAGAGTGTTTTCATTAAAAGGAACTTAACCCAAAAACCTAGTGGAATAAAAAATATCCATGAAAACAGGCCCTAGGAGTGAAAGCAGCTTTAAAGGTTAACTTTTAGAAGACATATGACAGGGTCAATCAGCAAGATCTCTTTGATGTCATGGCAGTGGCTTTAAAGGGCACTAGATCTCTTAACGAGACTTGCAGCAGCAAATTCTCACTAAGAAAAAGTAATATGTGATTTGAAATGGTGAAGTAATTATGATTGGACGTGCTCCTACCACTATCCTTCTTGATGCAGGAGCATGGGTGGGCTTCTCAGTGTGCATGGGCCCATCAGGTTATTGGGATTTTGTTGTTTTCTGGGCCAGAGATGTACACATACCTTATTTGGATCAGTTAGCAACTAGGGTTATTTGGAGTCCTTTTTACATTTTCCTATGTAAGTTCTATTTGGGTCTTTAGTTGGTATGTGACCCATAGGCCTTAACTAGTTTGGGCCCACTATGGAGGCCTTTAGAGTTACCCCTCTATAAAGGCATGAAGACATGGAACAGAAAATTTAAAAAAAAAAACAGTGAGAGCCTTGGGGGCGCAGCCACCTTCTTCTCCCCCTCCCTTTCTCTATCAGGCTCCCTGTCAGAGGGAGACCCAGACACCCAGCCAAAGCACAGCTGAGGAGTGCAAGGCCCTAGGCCCTGCAAGACATGGTGGCCGCCTTCACCACACCAACCATTGGCGACGTCTGCCATGGAAGGCAGAATCGGCCGATTCAGGAGCCAGATGTATACTTATTTACATGTAATATCTTAAGTAAATGAAATTACAAATATAAACATTTACTTAAATGATGTTTAGGTAAATAGAAAGTACCCCCCATTGAATCTAATAAAAGTATCAAAAAAAATCATCTATTACTAATAAAAAGTCAACTCTCCCATCTAAGAAGAAAATCGTGACTTTGGTGATCTCATCAAAATGCCGACTCTCTAATCCCTCATAATTTGACTTAATTAAAAATTTTATAATTCAAATAAACTACATGGAATATTAAAAATCCAAAATCCAGTGAAATAAGTCAAACGTACACTTCTCTAAGGGACTCTCTTTCCTACTAACAGTACATGGTGTACTATCAGTAGGAAAGAGAGTCCCTTGAAGAAGTTAAGTATACATTTGACTTATTTCACCGGACCCCATTTGAATCCAATAAAAATATCAAAAAAATATCTCTTACTAATAAAAAGTCAACTCTCCCATGTAAGAAGAAAATCGTAATTTTTGTGATCTCATCAAAATGTCGACTTTCTAATCCCTCATAATTGGCTTATTAAAAAATTTATAATTCAAATAAACCACATGAATACTAAAATTCTAAAATCTGGTGAAATAAGTCAAACGTACATGTGACTCTCAAAGGACTCACTCTCCTACTGACAGTAGTTAGTCCATTGTCAGTAGGAGAGTGAGTCACTTGGAGAAGTCAAGTATATGTTAGACTTATTTCACCGGACTTTAGATTTTTAATATTCCATGTGATTTATTTGAGTTATAAAATTTTTAATTAGACCAAGTTATGAGAGATTAGAAAGTCAGTATTTTGATGAAATCACCAAAATCGTGATTTTCTTCTTAAATGGGAGAGTTGACTTTTTATTGGTAAGAGAGATGATTTTTTTGATATTTTTATTGGATTTCAAATGGAGGTAATTCCTTATTTACATGTAATATCTTAAGTAAATAAAGATTTACATCATTGACATTGGCTCCAAATTGTAATAGGTAAATAAGATATCATAATTATCATTACTCCGTATTGTAAAGTTACTTGTATGTGATTTTTACAAAATTGAGAAGTTCTTGAATTTATTGATTTTTAATATGATTTTTTCAACATTTTCTAAAAAAAATAATTGTTAATCTGGCTGATCCAAGATTGGTCAGATTTCCTAAGGATCAGCCGATCCGCCGATCCGATCCCGATCCGGATTGGGATCGGCACAGACCGATTTAGGGGTCCGATCTGATCCTGCCTTCTATGTCTGTCGCTGCTGCGGCATCGCACCACCACCGCCTCCACCCTCCCTGCCACCCCGCTTTTCGCCTCTTCCTGCTAAGGGAAGAGCAGCAGGCCCATTGCCTCCTGTTGACACGGGATTATATCACTTTAACATATCATTTGATTTTGTTGGCTCATTTCATTTTATCTGGTCATGTATTCATTTCACATGCTTTGAATTGTGTATTGTGATTTGCGGGACGTGCCAGTCTGTCTAACAGACAGAAGAAAGAGTCCGCGCAATGCGGAAGAGAAATATTGGGTGTCCATGAAATGGACAGAGGTGTCCGTGTGACGGCGACTGGGTTGTCCATGAAAATGGCCGGGGATGCCCGTGTGAGGGCGATTAGGGTGCGCCGTTTTTTATCTGAACTTCTTGAGTCCCGTATCTATACTCATCAGTGATTGGGGTAGATGTGCTGGACCTCTGTCTCCATCGATCGAAATCGATGTTACATTTACATCGAGTTAAGACTCTTGGTGTTTATTTAACATCAGTTTTAACTCGAATACCATTCGTAGCAAAAGGGGATGAGAGAGTACACATTTTTTTAGAAAATCCTGGTCATGATGTATCATTTTTCTTTGGTTATTTTTTGAAATACTTTTGCTTTGAGCGTTTCATTTTGAAAAGACTGCCCTTTGTGGAGTCCGGGATATGACTTTTGAGAAGGGAATAGTATATTTCCGTGAACTCACTTGGGGTCTCCCTCCTCCCCTTTTTGAGAAAGATGTGTTTGAAGGTTTTATTTTGAAAACCTGAGGATTATTATTGCAGACGGGTATATACCCGTGCATTTGATTCTGACCTTGGAGGAGGTCTGATTCAAAGTAGCATTTCTGTATTAGAAGAGTTGCTACAAATTTTTTTTATGACGTGGTATTCTTTTACAACATCCTTCTTTTAAATGAAGTCTGAATTGAGGCAGAATTTCCTTTCTCCTCGTTCATTGTTTATTCATTATCATTTTTTTTTACTTGTATGAGTATGATTTTCGGAGACGTATGCACATATCTCCATGGACGTTCTTATCAACTGAGTTCCTTTCTGGAAACTGTCCATATGAACACAATTCTTGTGAGTATGCATCATGCTGCTCTTTGAGGTAATGAGCGCAGTTCGGGTCCTATCACAGTTCGGGTCCTATCACAGTTCGGGTCCTGTCATAGTTTGGTCCTGCCCCTTTTTTCTTGACGGTGTATATCATCACATTTTCATAAATTTATTTGGCAGAATTTCGCTTATGCGGATGCCCTCACGGAGATATATTCACATGGACATGTACTTATATCCATGTGTCCCCAGAGAACCTTTGTCGGAGGGATTTTGCCCTTAAAAAGTATGTGTATAATCATAAATTTGCAGTTTACGCATATTTTCGCACCGGTATTCCTATTTGAATGGAGTATCCGGCAAAAGGTACCATCTGCATATGCAGAACCCTTTTTGAGAGGCATACGCATACAATTGCGAATTCATGATTATATAGACATGTCGTAGTAGAGACTCCATTTGGGCAGAGTTTCCTCTTGGGAACACATGTATATAAATACAAAGTTTGTGATTATATTGATATGTTTTTTAGAGGGAAGACTCTGACATGGGCAGAACTTCCTTTCAAGTAACACATGTGTATAGGCACAAATTTGAATTTTATAGGTATGTTCTTAGGCGGAATCTCCACTTGGGCAGAGTTTCCTCTAGGAAACATGCATATAAAAATACCAATTTGTGAATATACAAACATTTCTTGGCGGAATCTCCCCTTGGGCAGAATCTCCTCTAAGAAACATATAAATATAAACACAGATTTGAATTTTATAGATATGTTCTTAGGTTGAACCTCTGCTTGGGCAGAGTTTCCTCTAAGAAACACATATATAAAAGACGAATCTGTGAATATATGATATGTTCTCGAGCAGAATCTCCACTTGGGTAAAGTCTCTCTAAGAAACATATGCATATAGCACAAAACACACCGTCCCGGAGAGTTTAAAAACTCGATGGGGTGGTGGCCGAATAACAGAGGTATCTAAAAACCATATGTCCGGAATGGACGGTATTTAGAACCTATAGCCTGTGAGGGCCGGTGCCGCTATTGCGGACTTTTAGCCGATGAAGTTGCCGATGCCGTATACGAACACCTCTCAACACTCGGGGGAAGAAGATTTGGTACCTTCACTCACACAAGAAATGAGGTGAGAGAGAGAGGGACTTTGGAAATCAAAATTTTCTATTGTTTGGGATTTCACGGGAAGGGGGACAGCAATTTCTCAAAGGGACTGTGGCATCTCCCCGGGGCCAGCCTACGAATGGGGGAATGGGGTGCCTTTTATAGGGGAGGCACCCCCTTACATTGTGTGGGAATGGGGGCCTCTAACCGATGGGGGTTTCATCGGTTAGAGGGAAAATTCCTCTAACCGATGGGGGGTACCATCGGTTAGAGGGTTAAAGCCCTCTAACCGATGGGGGTCCATCGGTTAGGGGGGAGGGGACCCCTCTAACCGTGGTGGTACCATCGGTTAGGGGTGTTTCAGTTTTGTTCCTGTTTTTTTTTTTTTTTTTTTTTTTTAAAGGGGATTCCCCTTAACCGAGGGTTCCATCGGTTAAAGGGGAAATCCCCCCTAACGATGGAGGTTCCATCGGTTAAAGGGGAAATCCTTCCTAACCGATGGAACACCCATCGGTTAGAGGGGGAGATTCCCCTAACCGATGGAGGTCCATCGGTTAGAGGGGAATTTCCCCTCAAACGATGGAACTCCCATCGGTTTTAGAGGGGAAGACTCCCCTAACCGATGGCAGTCCCATCGGTTAGGGGACTCTCAGGGGAGGTCCATCTGTTAGGGGTTTGTCCCTCCAAACGATGGTGCTACCATCGGTTGGGGGGAGAAAACCCTTAACCGATGGTAGCCCCATCGGTTAAGGGAGGGGCATTTCTGGGAATGGGGATTTTAATGGGGAGTTGGCACAAAAAAAAAATTGTGTCCACAAATGCCCCCCACGGGAAGTGCGCCGAAGCCGAGGGCGGAGGAGGACGTCCCGTGCATTCTTTGGTTGTGCTTCTGATCTTCATGACTTGACAATGACTTGATTCGGAAGTGTAGCCACAGTTGACATGCTTCAGCACTTGCACTGTGAAGTGAAGTCAACCTCGGGCAACGATCGACTTTGTCATGTTCTTACGCTGAGCGATCAGCTCCGCTTTCTTGGATTTACTCAGTACTAACTTTGGTTTTACCTGAGTTTGCCTTGCCTTCGGATTTCATCTCAGGGATTTTTTTAGATCTGCCTTTCTGGCTTTGTTGTGGACTTGAATTGATTGAGGACTCAATTGGTGAGACTCGTCTTTCTGACTTTGCTCAACAACTTGATTTGAGAGAGATTTTTTTTGACTTGTGATTCTGACTTGATTTGCAGTTGGATCTGATATCACTTTCCTGAGCTTTGCAATTTGCTTGGATTGGATTTGACATTTTTCTTGAATCTTGTCATCTCGGCTTTGCTGAGATTTGACATGGTATTCGGCTACTGAGGTGACCTTCTTGGTTTAGCGGCTATCTTCTTTTTTTTTTTTGTATCTGTTTGAATTCTCAACCATCCTTGCTCGGAAGTTGTTGGAGACAGAAATGGTGAAACTCATTTGAATATTCCCTCTTCTTCCAGACCCAAGAGAGCTGGAAAAAGGAGGGTGGCGGATTCCGCCTTATCTGGCGGTGACTTTCTTTTCTTTTCTTCTCTCATCATTGTCATTATGATTTCTTCTTCTTGATTTATCACTTATCCTTCTTCCTTTTTGACTTATCACCTCAGATGACGAGACAGATGAGGAAAGTGCTGGTCCGATTGCTTCGGGCGGCCATGCCTCTTTGCTTGGAGGTTTCCTTTCCTTTGTGGAGTGGAGCGTGAGAATTCCTCACGGGCAGTTGTCGATTTTATGCCTGAGATTGATGATAATGAACCATCATCTGACTGTCTGTTTTCTTGAGATAGCCGTGACGGATGACGGTGCCTCTGCATTTGCTGAGCTAAGAGTCTCGACAGACAGTATTATTTTGCTCCTGTCGGGGCTTATATCTCAATGCCTGCCAAGGAATATTCTGCCATGGAATAACTCCGCAGGTGACTTCCTTACTGAGCTCATATACAGTCTTTAAAGATGATATTTTCTTTTTTGATATTGACTTTCTTTCCTTGTATTCAGGTGACCAGGTCTTCTGTGATCAATCTTCTCTGGGGGATGATGGATTCATATTCTGTATCTGTGGCTAATCCTCTCTTTCCACTTTGGGGAGATGCAGGGAGCCCATTTTTGAAGTTTCAAGCTTATTCTGCCTTTCAAGTAGGCGATGTTGCGAGTGACGATGGTGTTGAGCATGGTTGTCGAGAAGGAGAACATTGCCCGGCTGGGAACGCGAGCTTCTTTGAATCAGGAGGCTAGAGATGAGGCCATAGATTTGAAGAAGAAAAACTATGTAAGAAACGGAAGGAACTTCCGCCAGTGACAGCCTCCAAAGTTAAGGAGTTGACAGCCGAAGAGGAAAAAGCCTTCCTGCATTTGCTTTCAGTATGACATTTACATGCTGAGCTCATTATCTTGCCCCCTTTTTTTTTGACTTTCATGTAGCGATCACCACTCTTTGTATGTTTGTACAAAAAGTGACTTGTGACCTTTGTAAAATACAGGTGAAGGACAATGACGTCCTCCTTTTCATTTTCCTCCTTTCTCTTTTTTTCTTTCTTTTCTTTCTTTTTTTCTTTATTTTTTTTTCACATTACTAATCCCAGTGCCTCATGGTTTTCACTAAGACTGGCCCCCTTTAGCTTTTTCAACGTGCCCTTTCGGGTTTTCACGTTGAGGAGTTACCCATTTTTGCCTGAAGCGCCCTTTCAGGTTTTCACCTCAGCCGGATTTTTTTGATCTTTTTACCCTCAAGCATACAGTGAGCCGTATACTTAAGTCCATCGGGGTATCTCTATTTTTTAACCCCTTTTCTTTCTTTCTTTTTTTTTGACTTGACTGTTGAGGACTCGACTGACTTGGATAGTTGAATGGCTAAGGGTTTGGTTGTGGAATGAGTGGTGTATTCGGATGTGGTTTGAGATTTGAATTTGGCAATGATTGGAAATTCGGATTTGGAATTTGGATCTGGATGTGGATGGGTTTGAACATGAGATGTTAGCTTACCTTTGTGGTATGTTGAATCCGTTTGGATATGGATACGGGATTTTGGGTATGATTTAGCTTTAGACTTGGTTTTGAATAGGCTCTGGAATGGTGTTTATTGTTTGGCTTTGAGATTTGAATTTCGCCCCTCCTGATGGCTTAGTGCCGGGATAAGAGATTTGCACTTGTATTTGAATGACTGGAGAGGAAGAAAGAACCTTCCTGCCTTTGTTTCACAACATAACATTTGTATGTTGGGCTTTTGCCTTGATCTCCTTTTATTTGCATGTGGCATCTGTCACCCTCTACAAGTTTGTAATGTGGTGACTTGAAACTTTGTGGATGTATGAATGAAGGACTGAGAATCCTCCTTTTCATTTCATTATATTTTTTTTATTTTTTTTTTTCACATTACCAGCCTTAGCGCCCTTTCGGGTTTTCACCAAGACTGGCCCCCTTTAGCTTTTTCCAACGCGCCCTTTCGGGTTTTCACGTTGAGGGGTTGCCCATTTTTGCCTGAAGCGCCCTTTCGGGTTTTCGCCTCAGCCGGATTCTTTTGATCTTTTTACCCTTAAGAGTACAAGGGATTGTACTCTTAAGTCCATCGGGGTATCTCTATTTTCAACCCCTTTCTCCCTTTTTTTTTTTTTTTTTTTTTGACTATTGAAGATTTGGCTGGTTCAGATAGTCGAATGGATAAGGGTCTGGTTTGAAACGGATGGTGATCTGGGATGGGAGTGGATGATGGTCTGATTGTGGAAGGGGTGGTGACTTACCTTTGTGGTATTTTGATTTGAGTTTGAATATGGATATGAGATTTGGGTTTACTTAGTTTCAGGCTTAATTTTGGATATTGATATAGACTTTGGCATGGAGTTTTAGGTTTGGATTGTGGTTTTGGGTTTGAATTCCGCCATCCTTGACGGCTTGGGGCAGGGGCAGGGATTAGGGATTACATTTGGATTTGTATTAGAGTTGAGATTGGATTTGTTTTTGGATTTGGATATGGACATGTCAGTTTATCTTTATGATATTCTGGATGGGATATGAGATTATGATTTTGCCTTTGGATTTTGGATGTAGGATTTAAGTTGATTTGATTCTGGACTTGTTTTGATTTTGGTTTTAGTTTTGATTTTGATTTTGATTTGATTTTGACTTTGTTTTGATTTTGGTTTTGATTTGCTTTAGTTTTGGTTTTGATTTTGATTTTACTTTTGGCTTGATTTTGGTTTTGGTTTGCTTTTAGTTTTGGTTTTGATTTTGATTTTGATTTTGACTTTGATTTTGGTTTTGGTTTTAGTTTTGGTTTTGGTTTGGTTTCATTTTTTTTTTTTGCTTTTGGTTATGGAATTTCGGACTTCTATTTGGTTCAGCCTACCTTGATGGTTTGGGCTATTATTGGTATTCTGGGTTTGATTATTTTGAGATTTATAGTTTGGTGTATGTGGTTTGATCAAATTTGGATATGATCTGCCTTGATGGTTGCTGATATGATTGGAATGTATTTGAATATGAGTTGTCTTGATGGCTTGGGATATGAACTGAACTTGATGTCACCTACCATGAGTTTGCTGGTGGGACTTTGGTTTTAGGGTAGCTACCTTTATGGTTTGCTGGCTATGGTTTTGGATATGGCCTATTGTAGGTTTCGGCATTTTGGATTGAACATAGCCTACCTTTTTGTTTGCTGGCTATAGTTTTGGTATTTTGGATTGACATAGCCTACCTTTTTGGTTGCTGGCTACGGTTTTTGGTATTGGATTTGACATAGCTACCTTTTTGGTTTGCGGCTATGGTTTTGGTATTTTGGATTTGACATAGCCTACCTTTTTGGTTTTGGCTATGGTTTTGGTATTTTGGATTTGACATAGCCTACCTTTTTGGTTTGCTGGCTATGGTTTTGGTATAGTTTTGATTTGACATAGCCTACCTTTTTGGTTTGCTGGCTATGGTTTTGGTATTTTGATTTGACATAGCCTACCTTTTTGACTTGCTGGCTATGGTTTTGGTATTTTGGATTTGACATAGCCTACCTTTTTGGTTTGTTGGCTATGGTTTTGGTATTTGGATTTGGCATAGCCTACCTTTTTGGTTTGTTGGCTATGGTTTTGGTATTTTGGTTTTGACGTTGCTTATCATTATAGCTTGGAACCTCATTTGGCGGGATATGCAAAATATGCCTCCATCTTTCATTGGATTTTCCCTTTTTTTGTTTTGGGTTTATACATGGAACGCCCGGCTTCATGCTCGGTAGGGACTGACAAGTTCGGACAGGTGGAAGTTTTGATTCCTTTGCCCCTATCTGTTGCAAACTTCATTTCACCATTTTTCATTTTCTTTTGGCTTCGTGCCTTTTTGGGCGATGGTTTTTTGTTTTGGTGGCTGGCCAGGGAATTCATGTTCTGGCACGTGGTACAATTCAAGTGTTTCCCGTTGAGTGGGGGAAAGGGCACAACCTTTATAGTCCACTAGCCGATATGCTCCTCCTTCATACGCCAGAGTGACGATATATGGACCGAGCCAAGTGGGTTGCAGTTTGCCATATGACCTTCCAGCCACCGATTCTCTGCATTTGACCATGACAAGATCCCCTTGCTTGAAAGCTCTGGGTCTTGCTAATTTATCAAACGCACGAACCATTCTGGCTTGATATGCTTGGAGGGATTTGTAGGTTTCAAGGCGCCTTCCTTCTAAATTGGAGAGCTCCTCAAGTCTCTTTCCATTTGATCTTGATCTTGGCTTTGAATTCATTTTGAATTGCCACCCGGTAGGATGCCATTTCAATTTCTATGGGAATTTGGCCTCAGCTCCATAGACTAAAGAGAAGGGTGAAACCCTGTAGGGGTTTTATATGTAGTTCTGTAAGCCCATAAAGCTTCGTGAACCTTTTCTCCCCACTCCGTTTTCTGTTGCGACTATCTTGGCAAGTAACTTGCAGAGAGTTTTGTTAAAGGCTTCTGCCAACCATTAGCTTGTGGTTGTATATTGAAGATGTCCTCCAGTCAATATGGAATTTTGCCGCCAAAGAATATATTGTTTTGTTTCTAAACTGCGACCCATTATAGATATAATTCTGTGAGGAGTACCGAATCTGTATATTATGTTTTGCTTGACAAATTGGCGACTGATTCTCCGGTTACCTCCCTAATGGATAGCTTCAGCCCATCGAGAGAAATAATCTGTAGCAGCCAATATAAACTTGTGGCCTTGCGAGGAAGGCGGGAATGGTCCCACAATATCCATACCCCATTCAGCAAAGGGCCATGTTGGCGCTATGGGATGTAACTTATTTGGTGATTTTTCTCGGCACGGGGCCAAATGCCTGACATGATGACATGCACGGCATATTGGATACAGTCCGCATACATGGTAGGCCAGTAGAAGCCTTTAATTGATATTGATTTTCATCTTTTCTCCTGCCTGGTGTGCACCACATAGCCGGAGTGAACTTCTTTCATGATGATTTTGGCCTCCTTGAGAGATAAAACATCTGAGAAGGACCGACCCTTTTTTTCATGGACCAACCTATATAATGATCTGCTATTACTTGATATGATGTAGCCCTACGCAAGAGCTGAATCTTCGCGCTCGATCAGGTGGCAACCAACCCCCCTTGATTTTGATAATCGGCTCACGCCAATCTTCAGATTCATTTGTTGTATCTTGCTCTATAGTATATACTTCTTCGATTGTGGCATTGGACTCGGCATCGAGGATACTCGGCATGAGCCTTCTGTGACGGACACTTATGTCAATTCCCCTTCAGGAGGCAATTTTATAGCAGAGGCCAATTTGGCTAAAAAAGCATCTGCCTGAGATTTTCACTTCTTGGCACGAAGGTATGTCGAAGAAGTTAAATTTTTCTTTAAGCTTTATGACTGTGGTGTAGTATGGCAGCAATTGTGGTTTGCGGACTTCATGCTGGCCCAGTATTTGTCGGATGACCAGCTGTGAGTCACCATAAACTTGTATGCCTTCGATTCCATTTCGAGAGCCAGCCGAGCCCAATAATCAGAGCTTCATATTCGGCCTCATTATTTGTGAGCGGCTTCATGAGAACACAAGAGTTATATAATATTCCTTCTTGAGAGGTGAACAGGACAATACCTGCTCCAGTAGAGGGGCTGGTAGAGCCATCTGTATAGTGGAGAGTTCGAGAAGCTCCATCAGAATATAATTCCCAAGAGGGTAGCTCAATTGTAGCAACCTCTTTGAGCATTGAATTTTCACTTGCAGAGAAAAGAGTTTCTTGTTCTGGGATTTCAATTGCAAGAGAAAGAGTTTCTTGTTCTGGTAGGTTTATAGATAAAGGGGATCCTCTGGCACTGGATGTGCGGTCAAAAATTCGGCCAAGCCTTGCCCTTTGATTGCCCTTTGTGGGGTATATGTGATATCAAACTCCATAAGGAGCAGAGCCCATTTCGCTAGTCTTCCTGACAATATGGGTTGCCGTAACAGATATTTGATTGGATCATGCTTGGAGATGAGCTTAATTTCATGAGCCAGAAGATAATGTCTCAATTTCTTTGCAGCAAATACCAGTGCTAGGCATACTTTTTCTATTGGAGCATATCGGAGTTCTGGACCAATTAGCTTTCTGCTAAGATAATATAAAGCTTGCTCTTTATCTTCTTCATTTGTTGTGCCAATAGAGCTCCCAGAGAAGCATCCATAGCTGAAATATAGTATAAGATGCTTTCCAGCGATAGGTGCCCCCAGCACTGGTGGAGCGAGAAGGTATTCCTTGACCTGTTTGAGGCAGTTTGGCATTCTTATCCCAGATGAAGGGAGCATTCTTCTTCATTAGTTTGCCGAACGGCATGCATCTTCCTGAAAGATTTGAGATAAATGTCTAATATAGGCTAGCTTCCCTTGAAATGACCTTAATCGGTCAGATTTTGAGGAGGTGGCGTTGCTAGATCGCCTTGATTCTGTCGGGGTCTATTTCCATTCCCCGATATTTTGACGACGAATGTTTTTTCATCGTCGAACACTTTGATCTTGCCTTGGAGAGTAAATTTGCATGCAACTGGGAGGTGGAGAAGTACTCCCTTATTGGTCAGCTTCATAGTTGACACTCTGCCGCTCTGGGCGAATTACTTTGCTTTGAGAATTCTTTGCAAGTGATTTGGCAAATCCTTTGTTTACCACAAAAGCTCGTCAGCCTGACTGTCTTCATCTGAGCATTTAATTTGCTTACCCTCCCTTTAGACCGGGAGAAGGGTTGAGGATTTGGTCCCCAAGATATAAAATAGCAGCAGTCAAGTTGCATTCATCTTCCCGATACGGGGCTTAACTGGCAAAGACTGTATACTGCTTCCCTTCTTTTGCATACTTGATGCGTTGATGGGTGTCGATGGGATGACCCAAATTTTTATAGCCAAGGTCTTCCAAGTAATATTCTGTATGTTGTATCAGCATCAATAATATAGAAGGCTACCTTAGTGGTGAAGCTTCTAAGAATTAAGTTGACAGTGACTCTTCCAATGGCTTCTCCTGAATTTTGGCTTTAGAACCAGTGGCTTGTACATCTTTTACCTGTTGCACATGAGGCATGAGATGTAGAGATTCAAGGGCTTTATAAGACATTTATTGATAGATGCCCCCAGATCGGCCAGGATCTGACTCAATTTGTTGCCATTTGACTTGTCCTTCAGACGATTGTGACATAGTAGCATTCCTTTATCTGTGAAGGTGACATCTGCTGCTAGTGCTTCATATATTTGGGCTTGGAAATCAGCCATGTGAGCTTCATATATTTCTGTTTCTTGGAGTATTTTGACGAGAGTTTCCCTCAAGTCCTCACTCCAAGCAATTGCCTTCTAGACAATAAGGTTAACGGGGAGTGATTTGAGTTGCTGAAAGATTTTGTCATCAGCCTTGATGCGTATCTGGTCCGATGAGGGAGATCCCTTTATCGAGGACTCAGATGGCTTCTTTGGCTTGACAGATTTCTTTTGAGAGAGAGGAATCAACATCCTTCCATTTGAAAAGAGAGGAGCGTTGTCCGGCTTATTTGATGAGGCATGAGGACTTTGGCTCTTTCTTTTGTATGAGGCATATTGGACAGCTCTTCTTCTTAATCTGAAGGGTTGAAGACATAAGAATCCGCCTGTATTTCGGCTTCAGGCAAAGGCTTTGACTCCTCCGTGAATGAGAATGACTTTGCTTGATTTTGTGATATCGGGCTTCTTGAAAATAGTAGATGCAGCTTTTTCTCTTTTACCATGCCCTTTTTTTTTTTTTTTTTGCGACGGCGATTTGAATTATTTGCTGGCCGACGCTGATATGTCAACATTGTTGGCTTATCTTCAGCCTGTTTGGTATTATCCTTGGAGAGATTTATAGCTTCTTTGGTTGAGGTTTAGACACCATATTGTAATTGGTGAGTTAAATATGTAATTAGATTCTCCAATTTTGATTGATTGATGATTTTTTTTTTTTTTAGTTGATACTTGAGGTACCTCAGCAGCAGCATCACGCTACATTTGTTCTTTTTCATTCTTCTTTTTATTATATTATTATTTTCTTTGTTGTTTTTTTTTTTTTTGGTTTGTTTGTTGTTTTGTTTTTTTTTTTTTTGTTTTGTTTTTTTGTTTTGTTTATATATATATATATATGTATATATTTTTATTTCATACCTGAGAGCTTTAAGTAAGCTTATGACTTTCGCTCTGAAGATGATTTGGAGATGCTTCTCTTGTTAGAGCCACCTCTTAGTTGTAGAGTTGTTGACTCTTTTGGAACTGGCTGATTTTGAGGGCCGACAGTGACCCATTCTCAAAGGTTGCATTAATTGCTTCTTGAATAATTGAAGATGGGAGTTGGTGATAATGATCCACGAACTCCTCTGCTTGCTGGGAGATTGGCTTTGTCGCAACTTCTTTCGATATTCTCATTCTGTATTGAAAAAGCAATTTTAAATTGCTCCATTTCAGCTTTGACTTTGTATCGTCCATAGCCCAGGGGATGATGATAATATTCACATATCTTGGATATAGAGCTTGGGATTCTGGACTTGAACCATAGGCTCGTTGTGACCTTATTTGCTGGCGCCAAGAATTCCCATATTGATCAAATTTTCCTTCCCAGATATGAGTTTCGACCAAATCATGGAGATCCAGACAATAGTCATACATCTCCTTTCACTCTTGAAGATATATGATGCTGGTTTAAGTATGGAAACCAGACTTTGTCTTCTGAGATTGTCAAGTATAAACTTGGTGCTCTTTGTTGCAAATGAGAGCTTATTATAGAAGATGCAGATTGTATACGATTGATTGGATAAATATGGATTTGAATGCTCCCCCACTGATAACCGAGGAAGACCAAAGGATGATGATGCCCTAATGACTTTCACCACATAGGATCCAGGATTGGCTGGTCCATTTGGTGGTTGTTGAGTATGAGGCTGGTTGACCCATGAATACTCAGGTCATTAGCTTTCGAACATCATTTTTGAATCTTATGCAATCTTTGATACTATGACCCATCACTTGATGATATGGGCATAATTGGCTAATATTCTGCCGGAGCTCGGTAATCCATTAATCCGGATTGAAGGCATAACCGGAAAGTGAAAAGTTTAATGTCGAGGGAAAGAATATAACCTTGCCTGCTCGACAGGAGTTGAAGGATCTTCGGATAGCCACCCAATTGAGTCTGCATATGGCGGCATAGGAGTGGCTCTGAATATATTTGAGTATGCATAAGAGTATATTTGCCTTTGGCCTTTCCTCATTATTCTTATGTGGATCATGCCTTGATCTTGGTAAGAATGAGCTCCTGAATTATCTTGAGGAGGATCACATGAATGACCGTTCTCGGGATGATTTGAATTTGTTGGAAGTCTCGTCATATAAATGACATTGACAGATTGCTCTGGTCGATCCCAAGCATGAAGTTGAGGAGGGTCAGCCAGAGCATTTTGCATAGATATGAGGCCATTTGAATTATCTTCCGGACCTCATTTTGAAGACGTATAATCTTCAATTGCATGCCCCACCATACGGTGATACGGGCAAATTGAGCTGATTGATTTGGCTGACACCTGCTTGCCTCTTTGGTTCTGGCAGTGATATTACTGATTATCAAGGTAAGATCAAAGAGCTTCTTTGTATGCTCCTCTTGAAGGAATAGGGAGCTTTCATGCGCTCTGCCAATGATGGCACCGGAGCTTTAGTTTCTGATTTCTTGTTTGGGGCAGGAGAGATTGTTGCCCCCCTTTGCTTCATTATCAGGTGAGAAGTCATAACATTGACCTCCTTTGCTGGCTGTTTGCGCTCTTTGGGGAGCTTGCCTTTATAAGATGTGTGTGAGCCATTTTTTTGGCTAAAAAAATATCTCAATTTCTGCTACTGCAAAATTTAATTGATCGAAGCTCTGATATTTCTTCCCAAGAGTTCTCGTTGACTGTTGATATGAGGCCTTTTTCGGCAGATAGAAATTGCATCTTCTTGAGCGGGAGGATTATTGCATTTCATGCTAAACTTTCCCACCTCTTGATGAAGTGGATTGCCGACTCCCCTTTCTTTTGTTTGAGGGAACATAATTTGGCGAGAGAGATACCTTCCCTTTAGCCGTTTGGAATGGTCTAGGAATTTCTTTTGCAGATCCGCCCAATCAACAACTGAGTCAGGCTTGAGTTCTGAATACCATTGAAATGCAACTTCAATCAAGGAGGTTGCAAAATATCTGAGGAGATAAGATTTGCCGATGGCGAGCTTGCCCAAGGCAATAACATAATGTGCCACATATTCCAGTGGTAACCCATGTTCATTAAACTTTGATAGTTTTGGGACTTTAGGGCATGTTTCTGGCAGCTTCTTGAATTGATGATATACTGGATATGGAACAGATTATAGATCTGTCATCTGCATGCCTTCGCTCTGCTGAGCAAACATATTTTGAATAATTTTCTATATCTCATGCCTTTGAATGGGAATACCTTGAATTGTTTCTGTTTGAGGATGCATAACATTGGACGATCAATGATATCCTGACCCGTAGTTTGAGAAGAAGACCAGTTGTAGAAACTGCCGAATGATTTGCCGGGGCAGACCCATCTAGATGCTAATTTGTGGATTTTCAGTAGAGACTGGCTCTGTAGAATGTGGAGGCTTGAAGTTGCCAATCACCTCATTTCATTTAGAAGCACACCATTTGAGATTGATATTGCTGCATCGTTTGGCATTTACCCTCGCCTGACATTACTTGAAATTTTCCTTTGTAGGTAATCAATGACGGCGTTGATATTTGAAGTAGGGAGCCGATCTTCTTTGATCTGAACAGTTTGTCTCTTTGACGAAGGGGGTTTGAATTCCTTCATATTGAAAGCCACACGAGGGGGAGCTTGACTAGATGTTTCGGCTTGTCAGTCGGGCTGGCGGTTTCTTGTGGCAATTGCTTGATGGCCTCAGTAGGAATATTTGGATTGGCTTCTGCGATTAGTTCCGCCATTTCGCTAGAGTCATTCCCAGAGGGCTATTATGGGGAGATTATAAGCTTGGGTTTTTCCTCAGCTGCCCAAGTACACGTCGTCTTATTGACGGATGGGTACTGGCATTAGGAATTGCCCCCAGCCTATCAAGTACTGAGATTCGCTGTATACCTATCCGTGGGGTGATTGGTTGGCATCCGTCGAGCTGTACCTGCAGACCTCTGATCATGATGGATTTGCCAGATCTTGAGGTGGCAGCTGATAGCCTTTTACTTTTCATAATTTATTTTGTCCTTGTTGTAGAGCAGAAACTATGATTTCGAAGGAAATTGTCTGGGCTGAAAAAGTTCAGATTTAGGTTGACTTAGTCTTGCTAAATGGCTACCCCTTCTTTTTTTGTTTTTTTTTTTTGGGTCAAAGATATGGTATGAAAATTTGGTGGAGCCTACCATTGAGGTTTGGTGGCTACGATTTTGGAATTTCAATTGGATTTTGGTTTCGGATTCAGCCTACCCTGATGGTTTGTGGCTATATTTGGTTTTAATGTATTTTGGGATTGCATATGGTTTGGAATTTGAATTTGAGATTGGACATGACCTGCCTTGATGGCTTGCTGGTCAGAACTTGAGTTGGATATGGCTTTGAATTTGGATTGGACATGACCCGCCTTGATGGCTTGCTGGTCATGAGCTTGAGTTTGGATATGTTTTGAATTTGGATTTAGACATGACCTGCCTTGATGGCTTGCTGGTCATGAGCTTGAGTTGGATTTGGTTTTGAATTTGGATTTAGACATGACCTGCCTTGATGGCTTGTTGGTCATGAGCTTGAGTTTGGATTTGGTTTTGAATTTGGATTTAGACATGACCTACCTTGACTTGTTGGTCATGACTTGAGTTTGGATATGGCTTTGAATTTGGAGGACATGACCTGCCTTGATGGCTTGCTGGTCATGAACTTGAGTTTGATATGGTTTTGATTTGGATTGGACATGACCTGCCTTGATGGCTTGCTGGTCTGAGCTTGAGTTTGGATATGGTTTTGAATTTGTTTAGACATGACCTGCCCAGGCTCATAGCCAATAGATGTTGTTGGCCAGATTAGGCTGATCCCCTTTATTAGTATTACCTTTGGAGAGCATTCGGATGCCCCCTGTTGATAATAGCAGGACGAGCTTTGACGTGCCCATGACTCTTGTGGGTCTTCCTTGTTGATTTGTTGGAGAGAGGCTTTTGAGCAGCATCTTCTTCATAGCCGGAACCACCCCTAGGGAATAAGGGGATCCGACAATTGCTGGGAAATCTCCGAATACGATCGGAGTCGCCAGGTAACCGAACTTTGCATAGTTGTTGATGACGAACGGTCCATAAGTGACGGCCATCTTCAACGCTTATGATTTGCCTTTTTGTTTGTACCTTCAAGGGAAAATATCAGTATTAGGATTTTCATGAAAAATATACGTATGTCTCATCCTTTGCTATGAATGGTGAGAAGAGGTCCCCCCGGGCGTGCCAGTTGTTGACACGGGATTTATATCACTTTAACATATCATTTGATTTTGTTGGCTCATTTCATTTTATCTGGTTCATGTATTCATTTCACATGCTTTGAATTGTGTATTGTGATTTGCGGGGCGTGCCAGTCTGTCTAACAGACAGAAGAAAGTCCGCGCAATGCGGAGAGAATATTGGGTGTCCTGAAATGGACGAGGTGTCCGGTGTGACGGACGACTGGGTTTCCATGAAAGGACGGGGATGCCCGTTGAACGGGCGACTAGGGTGCGCCGTTTTTTATCTGAACTTCTTGAGTCCCGTATCTATACTCATCAGATGATTGGGGTAAGATGTGCTGGACCTCTGTCTCCATCGATCGAAATCGATGTTACATTTACATCGAGTTAAGACTCTTGGTGTTTATTTAACATCAGTTTTAACTCGAATACCATTCGTAGCAAAAGGGGATGAGAGAGTACACATTTTTTTAGAAAATCCTGGTCATGATGTATCATTTTTCTTTTGGTTATTTTTTTGAAATACTTTTGCTTTGAGCGTTTCATTTTGAAAAGACTGCCCTTTGTGGAGTCCGGGATATGACTTTTGAGAAGGGAATAGGTATATTTCCGTGAACTCACTTGGGGTCTCCCTCCTCTCCCTTTTTGAGAAAGATGTTGTTTGAAGGTTTTATTTTGGAAAACCTGAGGATTATTATTGCAGACGGGTATATACCCGTGCATTTGATTCTGACCTTGGAGGAGGTCTTGATTCAAAGTAGCATTTCTGTATTAGAAGAGTTGCTACAATAATTTTTTTTTTATGACGTGGTATTCTTTTACAACATCCTTCTTTTAAATGAAGTCTGAATTGAGGCAGAATTTCCTTTCTCCTCGTTCATTGTTTTATTCATTCATCATTTTTTTTTACTTGTATGAGTATGATTTTCGGAGAACGTATGCACATATCTCCATGGACGTTCTTATCAACTTGAAGTTCCTTTCTGGAAACTGTCCATATGAACACAATTCTTGTGAGTATGCATCATGCTGCTCTTTGAGGTAACTGAGCGCAGTTCGGGTCCTATCACAGTTCGGGTCCTGTCATAGTTTGGGTCCTGCCCCTTTTTTTCTTTGGATGTGTGTATATCATCACAATTTTCATAAATTTATTTTGGCAAAATTTCCGCTTATGCGGAATGCCCTCACGGAGATATATTCACATGGACATGTACTAATATCCATGTGTCCCCAGAGAACCTTTGTCCGGAGGGATTTTGCCCTTAAAAAGTATGTGTGTATAATCATAAATTTGCAGTTTACGCATATTTTCGCACCGGTATTCCTATTTGAATGGAGTATCCGGCAAAAGGTACCATCTGCATATGCAGAACCCTTTTTGAGAGGCATACGCATACAATTGCGAATTCATGATTATATAGACATGTCCGTAGTCAGATCCATTGGGCAGAGTTTCCTCTTGGGAACACATGTATATAAATACAAGTTTGTGATTATATTGATGTTTTTTTAGAGGGAAGACTCTGACATGGGCAAACTTCCTTTCAAGTACACATGTGTTAGGCACAAATTTGAATTTTTAGGTATGTTCTTAGGCGGAATCTCCACTTGGGCAGAGTTTCCTCTAGGAAACATGCATATAAAAATACCAATTTGTGAATATACAAACATGTTCTTGGGCGGAATCTCCCCTTGGGCAGAATCTCCTCTAAGAAACATAAATATAAACACAGATTTGAAATTTATAGATATGTTCTTAGTTTGAACCTCTGCTTGGGCAGAGTTTCCTCTAAGAACACATATATAAAGACGAATCTGTGAATATATGAATATGTTCTCGAGCAGAATCTCCACTTGGGTAAAGTCTCCTCTAAGAACATATGCATATAGCACAAACACACCGCCCCGGAGAGTTTAAAAACTCGATGGGAGGTGGCATGAATAACAGAGGTATCTAAAATACCATATGTCCGGATGGACGGTATTTAGAACCTATAGCCTGTGAGGGCCGGTGCCGCTATTGCGGACTTTTAGCCGATGAAGTTTGCCGATGCCGTATACGAACAACCTCTCCACTCGGGGAAGAAGATTTGGTACCTTCACTCACACAAGAAATGAGGTTGAGAGAGAGAGGGACTTTGGAAATCAAATTTTCTATTGTTTTGGGATTTCACGGGAAGGGGGACAGCAATTTCTCAAAGGGACTGTGGCATCTCCCCGGGGCCAGCCTACGAATGAGGGAATGGGGTGCCTTTTATAGGGAAGGCCCCCTTACATTGTGTGGGAATGGGGGCCTCTACCGATGGGGGTTTCATCGGTTAGAGGGAAAATTCCCTCTAACCGATGGGGGTACCATCGGTTAGAGGGTTAAAGCCCCTCTAACCGATGGGGTTCCATCGGTTAGGAGAGGGGGAACCCCTCTACCGATGGTGGTACCATCGGTTAGGGTGTTTCAGTTTTGTTCCTGTTTTTTTTTTTTTTTTTTTTTTTTTTTTTTAAAGGGGATTCCCCTTAACCGATGGAGGTTCCATCGGTTAAAGGGGAAATCCCCCTAACCGATGGAACACCCATCGGTTAGAGGGGGAGATTCCCCTAACCAATGGAGGTTCCATCGGTTAGAGGGGAATTTCCCCTCAACCGATGGAACTCCCATCGGTTAGAGGGAAGACTCCCCTAACCGATGGCAGTCCCATCGGTTAGGGGACTCTCAAGGGGAGGTCCCATCTGTTAGAGGGTTTGTCCTCCAACCGATGGTGCTACCATCGGTTGGGGGGAGAAAACCCCTTAACCGATGGTAGCCCCATCGTTTAGGGAGGGCTTTTCTGGGAATGGGGATTTTAATGGGGATTGGCACAAAAAAAAAATTTTGTGTCCACACCGCCCACCGCCGCTGCAACAGTACCGCCATGACACCCTCTCTCTTTCCCTCTTTCCTCTTCTCCTCCGACCACCTCTCTCTCTCTCTCTCTCTCCCTCTCTCTCTCTCTCTCTGCGCAACCAACTCCCTCTCTTTCCCATTACTCTCTTGCCATCTCTCTTTCTCCCATCGAACTCTTTCTCCAACACCAAACTCTTCCTTCATGTCCCCCCCCCCCCCGAGCAATTCTCACGCCCTCCTCCACTCGTCGGTCACCCCTCTCTCCCTCTTCCTCACCACAGCTGCTGCTCAACACAGGTGCCTCCAAAAGGCCCTCCACCACCGTTCTTACCACTTCTTCTTCATCCATGAGCTGCTACAACCTCCTGTCGTCTCCCACTTCTTCTCGTCTTCTTCTTCTCCTAAAGGCCCCAAAACACCGCCACCTTCTTCTTCCATCTTTTTCCTTCAATGTGAAGGCTAGATAGTGGTAAATAGTACTACAATGTGGACACCTAGACCAGAAGTAATTTTAGCCAGAAATTCTCAAACAGAAACACCACTTGCATTTTCATATTTTCTTAAGCAAACAATTTTTCAAGTACACCTTTACATGATGTTAATAACATATGACAGGCATTTATCATGTATCGCAGCAGAAACAGCAATCATACCATCAATATATTTTTGACATCATTAAACTGAACTAGATATCTCTACCAGACCTGAAACAAAACTGTCTAGGCAACACACAGGTTGTGATATACAACTTATATAACCCCAGTTCAACTTCAACTGCTCCACAGACCAGATACAATGAATCCATCCATGTTCGACCATGAATCAGACAGTCATTTTCATGGAAGGCAGAATCGACCGATCCGGATCAGGATCGCTGATTATGGATCAGATGGCCCAAGGGGGGAACCCCCTTAGGAAATTCCAGCCCAATTGGCCAGAATCAGGCTGAATCGGCCCGGATCGTTCCGGAAGAACGATCAGCCTGGATCGGCCGATTCCAGGCCAATTCTGTCACACAACTTTTTATTATATATATTAATTAATACATGTATTAAATGTACATCAATTTACATATTTATGTATATATACATGCATTAACTATATGCACATATATATGCATTAACTACATATATGTGCTTGTTATTATATTTACTTAAATATATGATTGTATGCAGATTAACACACATACACATTAATATATATTGATTATCATATTATATGTTAATACATTAATATATGTACATTAACTATATAAATGCGCTTTACATTAATATATGATTGTATGTACATTAACACACACATTAATATGTGATTGATATACATGCTAATTATGTTTATACATTAATATATGTACATTATATATGATTGTATGATTGATATACATATTAATTATGTTTACACATTAATATGATATGTTTATATATGTGCATATTGATATTATGTACATTAATAAATGATTCTGTACATTACCACACAACAAACACATTAGTATATGATATACATACTAATTATGTTTATACATTAATATATGTAAATATTGAAGACATTTTCCCTTATTTTTCTGATTTTCCCTGATTTTTTTCAAATAAAACTCTTTTTTTAATCTTCTTAAGGATCGGCCGGATCGCCGATCCAATCCCGATCTGCATCAGAATCGGCCCAAGCCGATTCCTAAGCCGATCTGATTCTGCCTTCCATCATTCTATGGTCATTGTAGACATTTCTTGGGAGTAGGCTTGAGATGATTAATCCAAAACTTTATATACAAGCTCCCACCGTCCTTCAACAGTATGTCAGTAACAATAAAAAAGGGATGTGATGGAGGCATTTCCTTATCACAGTATCCTATAAACGGTCGGATACATATCAGTGAAATAAAATAGACAACAATTTATACCTTTGATTCTGTGACTTCCCCATAGGTAGCATGCTCTTTTGCTACAGCAACCAATTGAGCACTTATTCGAGCCTTCAACCCTGGAAGAACAGCTTTTATATGTTGGACAAGGATCTGCTTGCAGACATTCAAATTCACAAGAAGCAGGTTAAGTTGTATACAAGTTAAATTGAGTCAATTGACTATTCAGTTCTAGATTACAAAATACCATTTGGTAACTGAATAGCCTGACAAATGCATAGGGCGGGTATCTAAATATTCTAAATTAGTGCTCATTCCATTGTAAAATGTCGTTCAAGGAATTGGGAACTATTGGGATGTGTGGATGGATGAAAAGATAGGTGAATATTACTTAACTGAACCATCAATACAACACTAGAACACACACGGCTGGAGAGGCCCAAAAGTAGTATAGCATAGGTTGCTCATGCATAACCCATATGGGAATAATGGCTGTGTCAACCCCTCCACTCTGCCTCTGAAAGACTCAAGTAACACAATATGGCAAACAGCAGGTCTTGAGACCTCAAGGCCAAATGGAGGGATGCAGTGAGCAAAGCCACCATATTGCTAAACCTAAATAGTACCTGGAAACTGAAATTAGTGATTGGAGAGGCCCAGAATGAAGAGAGTCATTGAATGGCTCATGGATACCAAATTATCCACTACAGCTTTGCAATGGTGAAAATATATATGGAAATATGCAGGGTCTTGTTATGTCTAACCTGATTCAGTTTCTTTGCCAAATTGGGGACACCACAACGATCTGACAGTCCATGGTATACCTGTAATTAGAATAAGAAATCAATCAACAAAATGCTAAAGACCAAATGGTTGCAAAGGAAACAATCTGGAGATGCATTAATACTACCGGACGACTACGGAAGAAATTTTCTTCATGAGCAAGTGCATCCTTGATGCTTCGGTTGAATGTAATATCCTGTTGCAAGAAAACAGAAAAAAAAACATATTCCTAAGAGGATTCAGAGATAGAATAAGAAGAAACATATTGCAAAAGTTTTTTAAGGTCTCAAGAGGGTTCAAACATAGAACACAGCCAGTGTAACATTCTGACAGAATTCATTCACACGCATATGCAGAGATCATCCATTTAAGAAGCTAGCATGGTTCTATTCTGCAATAAGACATTCAAGAATATATGCAAAGTCAAGTTATAGAGGGAGATATCATAATATTTTGTTGAACCAATCTCGTATATTTATCCTTATGTTTTGGTGATAATTAAAACTCATGAATATCATAAATATATTTGATAACATTTTTCACTCATGAAAATCATAAATATATTTAATAATATTTTCAAGATATCTGTGTATAAGAAATAAGATAATTTTTATCGCTTTAAATATTTGCACAAAAAATCTATATCGATTACAGTTCAATGTGTATCGATTAGAGACTAAAGTGTCACAACGACTATAGAACAAGTTTCTCACGATTAGAGAACAAAAGGAAATCTCTATCGATTAGAGAAGAAATCTCATACTAATTATTGAAGAAGCTTCACATAGATTATTGAAGAAGCCTTCTATCGATTAGTGAAGAAAAATTTCATACCGACTAATGAAGAAGCATTGTTCCGATTAGAATACATAAGTCTATGCCGATTATAGTGGAACTTGCTCTCTTGTGTTGTTCCGATTATAGAAGAAATGCTTATTCCAATTAGTGATATATTACATCGATTACTAAACACTCGCATCGATTACTAAACAAAGCTTTCATATTCACAACGATTACTGACTAAAGTTTGTACAGTATATCGATTACTAATGACGTCTTTAATGTTCAGATTACTGAACATTCTCTTTCCGATTACTCAACATCATTCCGATTACTCTTGTGTTCCGATTAGAGAACAAAATTTATATCGATTGGTGTTATGAATGTTTCGATTATTGAGCAAATGTTCAACGTTTTTCCAATTAGTGTTATACTCATTTCGATTAGTAAACAAAGGTTTAGTATTATTCCGATTGGTGTTATAAATGTTTCGATTACTAAAAAGGTTCACTACTCTTCCGATTGATGTTATTTACATTCTAATTAGTGTTAAATGTTCATTGCTTATATTATGTACCAATTACTGGTGTTCTCACAACGATTGGCTATATCTTTAGTTTGAATATTGCTTCATCAATTATTCTGACGCATAGATAAGATTTCAAATCTTCTGCACATCTTTCACTTTTAGTTCCTACTTCTGAAAGCGTGAACTCTATAGGGCAGCTCTGTCAGTAGAAAATTCATAAAAAAGGTAAAAGAGATATAGGCTGACTGACATATGATCTTTCCCTCTCACTATCCTCTTATAACTCATTGTAAGCAAGTTTACGATACTCACGCAAGACCTACGTTAGACTTGCTATTAGCAATCTTAGAAACATGCATAAGCTGGAGAAGACTCTCTTCTGTTCCAAGAAACCAGTAGACACAAGAAGACAGACGTTAGATACAAAGAGAGCAGCAACAACGAAAGAAGAAGAAGAGTAACGGTAAGAATGAGCTCTAACGGATCACCTCAACGGTCTTCTCCAAAAGACTGTATAAAGAAGATGGAGGTCTTGAAGCTAGAGAACAAGATATAAGAGAAGATATAAAGCAAGGCAACGAGAAAATTTGTTCAAATGTTCAACATTCAAGCACTCCTCTTTCTCATCTCTCTCTATATGGCATTGTAAATCTAGGAGAAAGTCTGTGAGCCTAAGAGATTGAGATTCTTGTATATTTCCTTTAGCTCTCAAGTTGCTGTCAAAGATCAAGGAAGTTCAAGTTTATTATTCTTAAACTTGATCTCGACAGCTTGCTCTTTATTTTCTTAAGAAAGACAGGTTTGTTCATCTTCCTATGAGAAGAGAAGATCAGTTGGTGTGCTGGGTGGCTTGCCCAACTAAAGGACTATACTCAACTTTCCCCTTGTGTTGAAGGGAAGACCAACTAGGGTGCTAGGGGCTGAGGGACTGTACTCAGTGTGCCCCTTGTGTAGAATGGATGATCAGTAGGAAACTGGGCATTGTATGTCCATTGGGAGGACTATACTCCGAATTAGTAAAATCTCAAGAGTTTGCTTAAGAAATAGACGTAGAACTTCCATTGAAGGAAGTGTCGAAGCAGGATAAATCATTGTGTCCCTTTGTGTAATTGTCTTTGTGATTATCTACTGCTTATTTTGTTCACTACGCTTATTTTCTAACAAATGCTTCCACATCAAAGTTTTTATTTTTAAGTGTTAATTCTTGCAACACTCATTCACCCCCCATCCCCCTGTTGTGTTGTCGTGGGCCAACAAATTTCAGTGACATGGGGGAGAATTGTGTACTTTGTTGGAGGAAGCCACACGTACTTTTTCTTATAATTGGAACATATGACATGACATTAAATAGAGGGATTTCTAAAAGCATTATTTAAAAAATTAGAAAAAGCAGTTTTGGAAAGCTTTTAGGTCTTTAGCATGGTTTGGATAAGGCACCTCCACTAGTGCCCGAATGCTTTCACTTTATCATTTAACACAGAATAGGAGATCACTTTGCATGAGCGCAATTTCTCTTTAGCATAACTTTGATAGGGGTTGCAGGCTTGGCATTTTATCCTTTTAATGTCACTTAGGATGTTCAGCCTCTGTAACCCCCCAAAGTTAAACACTTGTAACCCCCCAGCCAAACTTCTGAAGTTCCATGGTAAAAGCGTGAGTTATGAGATGTACTGTGGAAGTTCACTTGCTAGCAAAGAATAAACAAAGCAACATACATGAACAGATCACTGGCATGAGGTGCACCTAGCAATTATCCGTGTAAAATTTGAGCCAAATTTGAATTTGTATCTGTTTAGTCAGATAATTATCCAAATAAAATATCCGACAAATAATTTAATCGGATATCTGATTATTAATCGGATACGAATTTGGATATTGTGGTATCTGTTCGGATATTATCCAACCTAATATAACTTTGGTTTTTTCGGTATTCTTTCCATGATCACTTTAGGTTGGTTCTTATTTGTTAGCTAATAATCATATTTTATATTTACTATATTTTTTAGTTCATTATATATTATATATTTAAAAACTACAAAACTATGAACATATAACACGTTTTTATACATAATCGGATAGTTAGATATATCTGAATCCGGATAGTACCTGTCAAATTCGAATTTGTATAATGACAAAATACACCCTAATAGAATGTGTTGGATTCAGATATCTGACCGATGATAATCGGACACGAATTCAGATATCACCCCTATCCACTCCGTTTACAGGTCTAGACTCCCCCCCCCCCAGATTCAAATCCCGCAGGTTTTTAACTCAACCCCTTCCCTCTCTTCAACAACTCTCCCTCTCTCACTTCTCTCTCTAATCTCCAGATCTCCTCCTTCATCTTGGGCACCTGAGTTGTGCATGGTGGAAGCTCTCTCTCTCTCTCTCCAGAGAAAACCAGAAACCCTTAGAAAATTATCTCCTTCTCTGAACCATTTTCTCACCTCAAAATCTCTTCCCTCTCCCCAAACACCAGATCTCATACTCCATCTGGGCACGAGTTGCACATGGTAGAAGCTCTCTCTTATTTCCAAAGAAGGCAGAAATTCTTATCTGGCTCACTTCAACATCTCTCACTTCTCTCTCTAAACTACAGATCTCCTCCTCCTTGGGCACATGTGCGCATGGTGGAAGCTTTCTCTCTCCAAAGGAGAGTATTAGCCTTAGAAAATTTTCTCACGTCTCTCTCTCTAATCCCCAGATCTCCTCATCCATCTTGGGAACATGAGCTGTGCATGGTGGAGACTGGAGGGTCTCTCTTCCTCTCCAGAGAAGACCGAACAGCAGAAACCCTTAGAAAATTCTTTCACTTTCTATCACTCTCTCCCCTGCACGCACGCACACACACAGATGAATGGGACTGGACCAGGTCAGGTGGGCAGCACCTTGGGACACCTGGCCTGACTAAGAAGACACTGGAAAAGGCAGCCCAGTGCCCCGCCACCACCTTAGATCTGCCTGGAAACTTAGGCACTGTCTTGACAACTATACTGGAGAGCTGAAATTTACTTCTAATCTATTTAATGCATGAATAATAACCAAGAGAAAAGGTCTTCCATATGGCTCTACGGCAAAGACAAAGTAATAGACAGCAAATTTAGCAGGTCAAAACTTTTGATAAAGAAAAACGCTTCATGATCTAGAAAGCAATAAGGAGACAAGTTAATTACTGAGGCAATGCAAAGTAATTTGCTTGTTGCAGCAACTTCGTACTCTATATAATAAGTTATACAAATATAGTACATAGACATGCAGTAACGGCCATACATACAACACATATGTTACATTGGGGAGCATAGAAAAAACCATACATCCAAATGTACAAAGCATTAAAAAAGCATTTGAGTTGCCCAACTGATAGTCAATAATACATGCTCTTTATTGGTGGCAGTATTCCCATACTAATGACAATAGAATCATGTAAGATGTAACAAAGTTTGTACCTCTTGACTGCGGTTAACCACCCCCACATAACCAAGTCTAAGAGGGATTATGTTCCCAAGCAGAAAGTTACGAGCATCAGTACCTCTGTCCATAATATCCAACTGAAGTGAAATAGCATGCCACATCAACAATATGGATCAACAAAACAACCAGATGTAGAAAAAGGAAAACAAACTGCAGATAGAACCTTTGTGATAACACCAATTGTTCGAGAGCCTATCATAGAAATAGCATGACACAATGTTAGGGTCAGTCAGATGCATATAACCCAGGGCCTTGAATTCTTAGAATACTACTCATAATTAAGTATCATAAGGGCTTACCATCTGGATCGGCAATCCTTGCCATCTGTAGGGCATCTGAGTTTGCCAAATCTGAATTTGCTGGTGATACTGCTAAAATAACACATGTTTCATGTTTGATATAGGACAAAATCATTGTTCTAATCCGTGCTTCAATATCAGTTGGTTGGTCGCCAACTGGCACTTTCGTTATTCCAGGCAAATCCACCAGTGTGATATTGAGAACATTTGGTGAGAAAATCTTTAAGCGAATTTGCTTATCAGAAACTCCCTTATTACCCCCTGCTTCTCTATCCGTCTCAACCTGAAAATCACATAACATCAGCTTAGAGCAGACACAAAGAGGAGCTGACATTAGGGAGGAGCCATGGTAATTCAGTCACAAAGAGAAGACTGAAAACCCAGCAGCAGTACCTTGTACAGATAGAAGGGCCAGAGATAACTAAGTCATTTCTGCAGAAATATCTTTTTTTTTTAAGAAATAAGGAGAAACAAACCAGATAAATATAACAAGTGTGACAGAAAACATATGCAGTGTTGCACAAGTACATGCGAGGAAGGCAGGATCAGAATCGAGGTCTGGATCAGCCATGGCCAATGCGGATCGGGATCAGCTTGGCAATCCGACCGATTCTCAGGTAGTCTGGATCGCCCAGATTAAAAAATAGTTTAATAAAAAAATAGGAAAAATCAGGGGAAAAAGAGGGGGGAAATGTCTTCAATATTTACATATATATTTATGATATATGTAATCATACTCAAAAATTTATCCATTAATGTATATACATAGGCAATATATATGTAATCATACACTATATACATATCATATTAATGAATAAACATAATTATTATGTATATCAATCATACATTAATGTATAAACATAATTAATGTGTATATCAATCATATATTAATGTGTTTGTGAGTTAATGTACATAGAATCATATACTAATGTAAATATAATAACAACATGTACATATATATACATATCATATAATGTATAAACATAACTAATATGTATATCAATCATACAATCATATAGTTAATGTACATATATTAATGTATAAACATAATTAATATGTATACCAATCATATATTATGTGTGTGTTAAGGTACATACAATCATATATAATGTAAATATAATAGCAATATGCACATACAATCATATATTAATGTAAATATAAAACAATATGCACAATCATATATTAATGTATAAAATAATTAATATGTATATCATCATATATTAATGTGTTTGTGTGTGTTAATGTACATACAATCATATATTAATGTAAATATAATAACAATATGCACATATATATACAAATCATATTAATGTATAAACATAATCATATATTAATGTAAATATAATAACAAGCACTAGTTAATGCATATATAAGTGCATATAATTAATGCGTGTATATATACATAAATATGTAAATTAATGTACATTTAATACATGTACTGTAACCAAAAAAACTTGTGGCAGAATCGGCCTGGAATCGTCCGATTCAAAACCATCCGGGCTGATTCGGCCCAATTCTGGCCAATTCAGCCGGGATTTTGACTAAGGGGGTTACCTCCCAAGATCCAATCCAGAATCGGCCAATCCCAATCTGGATCGGCTGATTCTGCCTTCCATGAATACATGGAAAGGTAATAGTCCCTTTTGGTTTGCAACCCCAAGGATCCAATTCAAAGCTAGGAGCATTACTCCAAGATCATACAAGCACATCAGTTAACAGTAGGAAAAACCTGCAATAGTGCCCATTGCATTAAAAAACAAAAAACAGCAGTCTCCATTTCCAAACCACATCCCTTGAGGCACAAATCCTTATGTTACCAAAGGCACTAGAAGCATTCACCCAGTCAATGAAACAAGGCAGGATGACGACAAGACACCTCACTTAGCCTCTGTCACCTAAGCAATCACTTGGGATCACCTAGGTCACCAAGGCCCATGCCTCAGCCCTTGGCCTGCCTCATGCACCCCCACCTCTGCCCCCATTTAGTGGCATTCAGCCCACAGACCTGGCCCATTCAACCTGCGTAGAAAAGGCTCTGGCAACCACCCTGATTCTCACTTGCTTTTCCCCCATCCATTTGCATTGACCTCGCACCCATTTGCAAGTTCGTGTTCATAGCATGTTTCTACAACCTCAGCAACCATCAGCAAATCTCTTCCCCAGCAACCTCAGTAACAGCAATCTTCATGACTGCTTGCACAAATACAAAGCACCAGTGACATGCTAGCATTAGCAAGGTGCATTCCCTCACTCGCAAACTTACATGTACAAGGAGTAAAATTTTGTAATTTTACACTGCCTTTATATAAATGAATCAATAAGTATAGGAATCATTCACATTTGAAAAAGTGTCTTCACATTTATACGCAAGTTATATATAATAATGTCTCACCAATCTCCTCTAACAACATAGGTGGGGCAAGTCCCTAAGCCACTACGATGGAGCATCTTAAAGGAAACATGAAGAATATTTCTTAGAAACTAACATGAATGTTATTATTTTCTGTAGTAATGCAGTTGCAACATGTGTAGAAGGAAAGGGCTGTTCGGCCATAGAGAGGGCGAGCTAGACTGGAGCTGCTGCTAAGTGAAGCTACCTCTATGTATGGATTACTAGATACCCATATCAAAAATTGGAAAAGAATTACTAGGCTTGTGGGACTCAGATTTATAACTTGCGAGGCAACTTTGGAGGATAAAATCATGAAGACTCATGACAAGAAGATATTAGAGCATTAATTTGGAAGAAATGAGGGAAGCAAGAGTTCATTTTGGTCATGGTACTAGGCAATGCCTCACAAGGATCAGATCGATCATGACATTGGGGTAGCAGAGCAAGACCTAGAGCAGGACAATACATGCCAGTTCAGAGACAAACCAAGCAAAAGTTGGTAAGCCTATAGTGAGTCCAGTGACCCAGTCATAAATTGTGTAGGAGAAGAAGAATACCCATTTAGGAAATGATATCAAATTTTAGGGAGTCCAGTTGGAGGAAAGCTACTCGTATGTACGGGTGTTGGCGTGGGAATATTCTAGATTAATCCAAAAATGTGAAATGCTGAAGAGTTATTAGCCCACATGTGTATGTCCTGGATCCAAAAACTTCTACAGTGCCTGACAGGGACAATTGTGCAAACTTGGTCCAAAGTAGAAATACCTCATAACAGATGGATAGGGGCATGACGGATTAGGTACATAGTTTAAGAATAGAATACTGGAATCTCGTGGTTAGAGCTGGTGGTTGCATATTGGTTTGATCTCTTGTTTAGCAAGCTCAACAGCCTCACAAGCTGCCTCCTAGACTTTATGACCCTTTGCCCTTCTACATTCTTATATAGGAAAGTTTAAATCAGAAAGCAACGGTTAAAGCAAAGCAAAAAGTATAACAGTTCTAACACTGGACATGGGTTTGTAAAGGATGAACTCATGGAAACCAATTAAATGTACCTCAAACATCTATACTCGGATAAAGATGGATGACGCTATGTTGAAAAATAACCAACCCTATATTCAAATATCTATGCTCCACAGATTAATCTCCACAAGGCTGCTGAATGATGACTGAGAAAGAACTGATAGTTTGGAGTAAAAGATAAATGCATTAGAGAATGTATAGATGAGACAAACACGGAAAATGTAGCTACATGTAAACTAAGTGCAAAGATATGAAAAAACCAAGAAGTGAAAACTGAAAAGATATTTTCGTCTCCACTTTTAAGAAGCCTTGATGGAAACTAACTGTAAAATAGCTTGTACTCCACCCGCTTTGCATTGAACATTAAGTTGGCGCTGCTGAACAGGCACGTCCAATCAATCAAACTTAGTGCCCTATTCTTGCACAGTGTCTTGCATTGGAAAAGAGTAATATAAACCCCAGCATACTACTTTTTATTGAGTGAATTATAGAACAATCAAAGTATGGTTTCGAGCATAAATTAATTTTGGACAAACAATAGCAGAGAAAAAAGGTCAATTGGCAGGTGCATGTGCATACAGAGACTTGGCAACCAGTTTCATTGTTTGAATTGCTGGAGTAGTCAGTAGAAGGCTAAATGGCCCAACGGAAAGACATAAGGGATTAAGGTGGCAACTAAATTTACCTGGATCTCCCTGCGGATGGCAGCGAAATCGAAGAACCTCTTCCCCGGCAGGTGCAGAAACTCGCCCCATTCAGCCCCTTCCACATTCCCCTCCGCCCCCTGCGCCAAGTGCACAAGCTGCAGAACCAGCGGCCTCCTCGTGCATATGTCGGAGCCCCTGGGGAGGAAGTCTCGCCCCACGAGGGCCTCCAGGACGCTGGATTTGCCGCTGCTCTGGCTGCCAACCACGGCCACCTGCGGCAGGTCGATGGTGGAGGAGCTCCCGAGCTGCGAGAATATGTCCTGGAGCTTGTTCACGATCGGGATCACGGAGTGGCCGATGGGGCCCGCCGCCGCTGCCGGAGAGGGAGAGGGCACCGTGGCGGCGGCGGTGACCGGGTCATCGGCCATGGGAATCTCGGACAGAGGAGAGCACCACGAAAGGATCTGCAGGCGGAGGAGGGGAGAAACCCTAGGCTCCTCCTGGCCCGCTAAGCGAGGGCGACGGGAGAATTCGGGAGCCTCTCCGGCGGTGGTGGGGGGAGAGAGCGGGGAGAGGGAGAGAGAAGGAGAGGAGAAAGGACGCCAGTTTTTGAAATCACGGAGGTCTCCCCCTATAGGCTTTTCCTCACGTGCTGAGGGCCACGAGGATGCTGCACACATCAGACGGTTGACATCGATACACGACACTGTCACTCTCATTGGGAAATTTGCCAAGATAGCCCTCTTATATGAATATTACACGATTATTAATTTTACGTGCATATTAAATTGTGTGGGGAAATATGCTTCTGGTTAACTATGGTACGTATATCAAATAATATCACCCTAATAGAAGGTTATTTTTGCACTTATCTTTTTATGATGCAGGTACTTTTGTACTTAGTTTGTATAGTAGAGTTATTTCACATTAAAAAGTAAAGATATCAAAAATATCATTTTAGCTGTACTTACGTTTTCATACATTTGATATCAGATTATGGTGTATATTCTATTATTCTTGCATATATCAGCAAGAACTCGCATGGGAATGGAAGACATCTTTGAATAATCCCAATTATCGGAATTAAACAAACGATAATGTTCCAAACAAATCAAATATCCCATTTATTTCCTACTATGTATTTTTTGTCTATGAAGAGAGAGAGAGAGGAGAGAGAGAGAGAGAGAGACTCATTATTCTGTCCTTAATATATTTTACAAATGTAAGCGTTGGGCATATGGGTATATTTCTCGAGTTCTTATTTCATACGTTAGGTATGCATCTAAACCACAAACAAACAAAAACAAAGCTCATAGTGGAATCATGGTAGGATATTGAACTAATGTGGATTATCATGTGCCAATCTTCCACGCAGCCACAGAACTAAAGTTTTTTATCCCCAATTACGAAGTCTGAAACCTTGAACAACAAATTGACTTCCTCTACAACCCGTAGGGCACAAGTAATAGATTACATCCGAATTTGAGTAGCACAATTTGAAACAAAAGGAGAAGAAAAGAAAAGCACACATGTCAATCTTTACAAATTTGATTTAGAGTCTCCGTACAACTCAATATTTATTATTATCTATTTTTATGTGTTTTGTACGTACATGATAGTCCAACAGTCGGCACCAGACGATCTAATGATTGGAGTTTGACGTTCGACGCTCCGACGATCGTTGCGACCACCAGACGTCAACCGTCGATCGTCGAGTGTCGGGTGCCAACCGCCCTGATGTCGAGTGCCAATTGTCGGGCACTGATAGCCGATTATCCGATGTCAGGTGTCGATCGTCAGGCGACGATTGTCGACCTCTAGTGCCGGAAGTCGAGAGCCGAGACTCTTACATGTCTGAAAAAAAAGTGACATATCCTTCATTTTTTTTAAAGGAGAAAATTAAAAAAATAGACATTTATGTAGACATAAATTTAGTCGTTTTATCAAACAATTTTAATATACAATATCTTATCACTTTAGACATTAGACATTTTAAAAGTGTTATCAACTGCATCTTAAGTAAAACTAGTTCTTGCCCGTGCGATGCACGGAAAGCTTTTAAATATTTAAATTTTAATAAATAATAATATGTAAAATAGTTAACATAGTTAGTTGTTTTAATATATAAATATCTTTTATATTGAAATTGGATTGAATTACATGTTTAGTCTGAATAATTTTTTTACGATAACTGTAAGAAAATTTGTCCAAGATTCTATATGAATATAAATTTTCAAATTAGATGTCAAGAAAATAAAACTTTCCCAACATCTTATATTTGTAAAAAAGAAACAACATAGTAAGAAACATAAGAAATGTATATAGTGATAAATCCAAAATGTCAGTAAATAAAAAGTCTTCACAAAAGTTTTCCCTGTGTCATGTAAGTTTAATTCACAAATATTCATAACAACAGATGTCACCTCAACTTCAAACATCTTCTTTTTCAATTTTATTTTTTTCATCTTGCTGCGTGAATGTTGTGCAGGAACAGTGTCAACAGATAAATCTTCTCCACGATCATTGTCTGGAATACTTCTCTTCAATGGAGTAATGCTACTGGAAGAACATGTAATTGAAAATGTATCCTGAATCATAGACAGAGAATTTAATTAATGTCACTTTATAATTAATACGACACTTAGAAACATGAAATTAAAAGTGTGGCAACCAACATTTTTTTTTAATGTCACTTTCAAAACATGAAATTAAAAGTGTGGCAACCAACATTTTTTTGGGTTTTCAAAATGGTTAGCAAAAAAGGAAACCAAGATTCTGACCTCACTTAGTTTTAGACTAATGATTAGCAGTACTAAGAATCCATTGATAAGAATCAGAATTCAGAAGTAAATATAACTATAGACAAACTATAAAGGGCAAAAAAATTGATGATAATGACATTTCAACAAAAATAAATAGAGTCTGAAAGTAAATAATTTCGAAAACTTCTAACTTGGGTTAAAGAAATAGAAAATATAAATAAATGAAGAACAAAAAAATAACTGTTGAGGTAATGAGTAAGTGGACAGAAGTTGAGTAGTAGGCTACTTTCTCTGCACATACAAAATTTTTTCAAGATTCTATTCGGTTTTGTACGTGGTTCTGTTCAGTTTTGTACATGTCTTTGGAATGTAAAGCATGCATATAAAATACAAATATTGACATGCACATCAAAACTATATTTACCTATAGACAAACTATAAAATAAGCAGTTTTCCATCAAAACCCGGAATGGCTTCTTCCGGTTTGAGGCCTGTGGACCTTTTATTAAAAAAGAAGATAATAGTGATTTGATAGATTCCTGCCCTTGGATGCAGAAATGTTCTTGGTCCAGTGGATTTCTTTTTCTTAGTGTACTCATCCTAATGTTTGTAGTTGATTTCATTTTTTTCACCCACTTTCTATATCCAGTGAGCATTAGCATCCAAAGTTCTTCAAGGTAAGATCATAAATCCTTTTTGCCATGACGTGTAATGTGAGTAATTTTTGTCAAAGACCAAAATTATTGTATTTAACAACTTGGAACAGGAATAATACATGAAAACATGGGCTCATTAATCTCATCAAATGGAAACTGGTAGGTAGATTACTCAACAAAAAAAATTATCAATTAGGCACTGGAAGTTCAGGTTATTTACATTAATGAGTAAATAACAATCAATCTAATGATCTGTAAGAGATAGACAAATTAACATAAGTTTGACTTCTGCAGAAAAATGTTGAGGGAGAAAAAAAAACATATATCGGTGAAGAGACTTGTCAATAACCCCCAATAAACCTTCCACTGAAAAACCACAAAGACACACAGAAGATGAACCCATGGGCAGAATGGTGGCAAATTTCATCCACCGATATGTAGCAAAGAAAACCAATAAAAATGATAATGGGAAGCTCAAACAGAATAGTTCTATAAGAAAAAAAATAAAATAAAATCCAAACATATATTTCATACTTCTGCATGAGATAACCTTATGTATTATTATCCCCCAAGGGGGGGGGGGGGGGGTTGGTGTTATAAGTTATAAGAAAAATGACTACTACTGCTCAATGATTTTTTGAATTTTCTTTTAAAAATAATTGTATAAATAAATAAATTTAACAGGAAGAAACAATCATAGAGAACATATATAGAATTTATACCCGTGAACTCTATAAGCACCAGACAACGAAGTTTGTATGAACCAAAAAAAAATCAATGAACATAATAAAGGAGTGCAGATGGAAAACAACATAAGAAGGATAATAAAATGAAGAGAACATCTTATGAAATGATATTAAAATTGAAATATATGCACCTTACAACACCTTAAACATCTAACAAAATTGTTTATTATATGCATATAACACCTTTTGAACACACCACTATATAATCTGAAATCACATTTTGTTGCTAGGAAACTTATTAGAGAAGCTTCTTTGCTACTGAAGGCATAAACTTCTTTGTAATATACACCAGGTAATGTATTAGTAAGGATATAAAGTTCTTCTCCCTTTTCTAAGGTTCTTTCTCCTTTTTTATTTGCATAAAATTAAAGTTATAAAGGTATGTATTAGTAAGGATATTAGCAAAACATGATCAAAATTGAATAATATCTTTGAGGACATCTAAGCATCTCAGAAGGGAGGAATAAGTCTTCTATGTCTTTGGTTTATTTCTAGGTCAGGATGAAGGAAGAAAGAATAACTGCAGTAAATGGCCGGCTGTTTGGAATATGCCCATTGATCAAGTCATCAAACAACTATCATATCTACTTCATTTTATTTGCAATTTCTCCTTTGTACATATGTCAGAAAATAGCTTACATGCTGCATGTTCAAATGAACGACATGATTTCTGCATGTTAAGATTTATTATCTAATGAAGAGAACAGAATCACCAGCTTTAAGCCGTTTTGCTCCCACAAAGACACTCCAGATATCAAAAGGTGCCTTTTTGGTTGTTCCACCAATGATGAGTTTTTGTGCAATAAATGGAATTGTCTTCATAAAAAACATGCTCAGAAATGCTTGGGAATTCTTTTGGTAGGTAATGTGGAGGTGGGTATTGGAACCTTGGTCACTTAGATGAACGTGGAAGGCCATAACCACTAAGCCACTCTTTATGTACTGAGAATTGTGTGTGACAATGCCATTTTGGTGGCAGCAAAATTCTTTAAGCACCTTTATGAAATTTTGAAACCTTGTGATACACCCTCTGGAAGTTGCCAGCAAGCAGGTAATGATATGCTTTGTTAGTCTTTCACTAATAGGCCACATGGACATCTCCCTTGTGATTGATATTAAATAACTAAAACCTTCACTTATCTCTGTGAGGGCGGTGACTATCAGATAATATGCTATTTCTATCAGATACTTTATCTCTGTGAGGGCGGTGACTATCAGATCTCTGGATGAACCTGCTATGCTATTTCCCCTGTATAAAGCCCAACCACTATTTCAATCTTTTCTGAATCCACGACCAACAGCTGCTTTGTCCCCATTGAAAATTATATTTCCAACATTAGGTTAAAACCTGACGTTGATATATTAAGCTCTGATATATTGTGACAGACTCCTTTATTTTCAGCAACTCAGACCCACAATATACAAACTATACAAACTATATATATTAGAAACATAAGCACATTAAGCTACCAAGTTTACTTAATAACAATTATATAGTTCTAAAGGACTATAATCATATGATGTCGCTCATTTCCTGTCAAGGGATGAAAATGAGGTTTGTGCTAATGACTATCATAGTTCATTTTAATGATGTCATGCACATCTAATTATGTTGCATTCTTTACAATCTTATTAAAATGTTGTTTCTGAAATCGGACATGGGCAGATACTTCCAAGAACTTATGGCCACGGCAGTTGGAATAAAGCAAAAGGAAATTGTTGATCAAATTGTCAGAAAGGTTTAAGTCAATGCTCATAACTGTTTATCTTTTTTTTTAAAACCAAAACTTGAAACCAAATACTTTACCTCTAATTTATTCCACACTTTACTATTAATACAGAACTTCTAACATTTCTTAGGAGATGCAAGAAAATGAACTTTGCTTAAAGAAAATGAAACTGGTAGGAATTAGCAAATGTACCTTTGAACACACACTGCCCAAGGCAAGATTCAGCAAGGATGACCCTTTCACTTTTAAAGCACACACAGTTAACCTGTAAAAATATATTTTTCTGTTAATATGATAAAACATATGTTGAAAATTAAATGAGTAATATAGAATAAAACTGATAAAGCTTGGTAACATGGGTTCAAGTTGGTGTTTTTGGAGAAGTTTCTTATGTTGATATTGACCCCCCTTTCTGCTTCTACACTATTTATACATAGCAGCAAACCATTTAATATTCACCCCCTTCTCTGCTTCTAGCCTGACAGCATTTTTGTACCAAGCAGCGAATGTTCATCAGGGTAACAAGGTCAAAATTTGTTAGTTCAGTAGAATATGATATCAGTTGGCAAAGAAAAACTTCGGACAGATTACTTCTTCAAGTTTGCTCTTTTGAGGTTAGATAGTTTAATCTAGGAAAGTGTCCGGGTGCTCCCTCCTGAAATCAAGGTTCAAAAACCGGGGATCGGGATCGGATCGGTCGGCCCAAATCGATCCGACCCGGCGATCCCGACCCCGGCTCGGCCGAGCCGGCCGAGCCCGGCTGAGCCAGGGGTGGGTGGATCGGCCCATTATACTGGTGTATATCTTATACAGGCTGAGTTCAGGCCGAGTCCACTGCGATTTCAGGTCTTATTTACCTAAATATCATTTAAGTAATACTTAAGATATTACATGTAAATAAGGAAGTACCCCCCATTTGAATCCAATAAAAATATCAAAAAAATCATATCTCTTACCAATAAAAAGTCAACTCTCCCACCGAAGAAGAAAATCGTGATTTCGTTGATTTTAGCGAAATGCTAACTTTTTAATCTCTCATAATTTAGCATATCTAAAAATTTGATAATTCAAATAAACCATATGGAACACTAAAAATCCAAAGTCTGGTAAAAAAGTCAAACGTGCATATGACTTCTCCAAGGAAGCCACTCTCCTATTGACAACACTTAGTCTGCTTGAGATCTCTCAGGATTTGGTCAAACTTAAACTATCATCACTCAAAGTCATGAGAATTGTCACTTTCTAATTTCTTTTCAATTAAAAAGTGAAAAATCTCATGAGTTTAGATAATGATAGCTTAGGTTTGACCAAATCTTGAGAGGTCTCAAGCAGACTAAGTGCTGTCAGTAAGAGAGTGGCTCCCTTGGAGAAGTCATATGCACGTTTGATTTTTTTTACCGGACTTTAGATTTTTAGTGTTCCATATGGTTTATTTGAATTATCAAATTTTTAGATAAGCTAAATTATGAGAGATTAGAAAGTTAGCATTTCACTAAAATCAACGAAATCGCGATTTTCTTCTTCGGTGGGAGAGTTGACTTTTTATTGGTAAGAGATATGATTTTTTTGATATTTTTATTGGATTCAAATGGGGGGTACTTCCTTATTTACATGTAATATCTTAAGTAATGAAACTACAAATAATAAGGCCTGAAATCGCAGTGGACTCAGCCTGAGATTGGCCTGGACTCAGCCCATGACAAGGTTGAACAGGATCGGGCCGGGCTCGGCGAGCCGGCCGAGCCCAGCCGAGCCGCGTGCAAGGACCGGCTAGGTTACCCCGGCTCGGATCGGGAGGCCCAAAACCGAGCCAACTCGGCCGATCCGATCCCGATCCGGCCGAGTTTTTGAACCATGCCTGAAATCTTTCCTTGTCAGGTCACAATGCTTCACTTTAAATTTCTTCCGTGTCCTTTTAATGGGATTCTCATTCTCATCTAACTTTACTATCTCCTCCACCTAGATTTTGTACTGGTTTTAGTCTATGATTCTGACCTCACTTAGTTTTAGACTAATGATTAGCAGTACTAAGAATCCATTGATAAGAATCGAAATTCAGAAGTAAATATAACTATAGACAAACTATAAAGGGCAAAATTTTTTGATGACAATGACATTTCAACAAAAATAAATAGAGTCTGAAAGTAAATAATTTCGAAAACTTCTAACTTGGGTTAAAGAAATAGAAAATATAAATAAATGAAGAACAAAAAAATACTGTTGAGGTAATGAGTAAGTGGACAGAAGTTGAGTAGTAGGCTACTTTCTCTGCACATACAAAATTTTTTCAAGGTTCTATTCGGTTTTGTACGTGGTTCTGTTCAGTTTTGTACATGTCTTTGGAATGTAAAGCATGCATATAAAATACAAATATTGACATGCACATCAAAACTATATTTACCTATAGACAAACTATAAAATAAGCAGTTTTCCATCAAAACCCGGAATGGCTTCTTCCGGTTTGAGGCCCTGTGGACCTTTTATTAAAAAAAGAAGATAATAGTGATTTGATAGATTCCTGCCCTTGGATGCAGAAATGTTCTTGGTCCAGTGGATTTCTTTTTCTTAGTGTACTCATCCTAATGTTTGTAGTTGATTTCATTTTTTCACCCACTTTCTATATCCAGTGAGCATTAGCATCCAAAGTTCTTCAAGGTAAGATCATAAATCCTTTTTGCCATGACGTGTAATGTGAGTAATTTTTGTCAAAGACCAAAATTATTGTATTTAACACTTGGAACAGGAATAATACATGAAAACATGGGCTCATTAATCTCATCAAATAGAAACTGGTAGGTAGATTACTCAACAAAAAAATTATCAATTAGGCACTGGAAGTTCAGGTTATTTACATTAATGAGTAAATAACAATCAGTCTAATGATCTGTAAGAGATAGACAAATTAACATAAGTTTGACTTCTACAGAAAAATGTTGAGGGAGAAAAAAAACATATACTGGTGAAGAGACTTGTCAATAACCCCCAATAAACCTTCCACTGAAAAACACACAAAGACACACAGAAGATGAACCCATGGGCAGAATGGTGGCAAATTTCATCCACCGATATGTAGCAAAGAAAAACCAATAAAAATGATAATGGGAAGCCCAAACAGAATAGTTCTATAAGAAAAGAAAATAAAATAAAATCCAAACATATATTTCATACTTCTGCATGAGATAACCTCATGTATTATTATCCCCCAAGGGGGGGGGTTGGTGTTATAAGTTATAAGAAAAAGGACTACTACTGCTCAATGATTTCTATGAATTTTTTTTTACAAATAATTGTATAAATAAATAAATTTAACAGGAAGAAACAATCATAGAGAACATATATAGAATTTATACCCGTGAACTCTATAAGCACCAGACAACGAAGTTTGTGTGAACCAAAAAAAAATCAATGAACATAATAAAGGAGTGCAGATGGAAAACAACATAAGAAGGATAATAAAATGAAGAGAACATCTTATGAAATGATATTAAAATTGAAATATATGCACCTTACAACACCTTAAACATCTAACAAAATTGTTTATTATATGCATAAACCTTTTGAACACACCACTATATAATCTGAAATCACATTTTGTTGCTAGGAAACTTATTAGAGAAGCTTCTTTGCTACTGAAGGCATAAACTTCTTTGTAATATACACCAGGTAATGTATTAGTAAGGATATAAAGTTCTTCTCCCTTTTCTAAGGTTCTTTCTCCTCCTTTTTTATTTGCATAAAATTAAAGTTATAAAGGTATGTATTAGTAAGGATATTAGCAAAACATGATCAAAATTGAATATTATCTTTGAGGACATCTAAGCATCTCAGAAGGGAGGAATAAGTCTATGTCTTTGGTTTATTTCTAGGTCAGGATGAAGGAAGAAGATACTGTGCAGTAAATGGCCGGCTGTTTGGAATATGCCCATTGATCAAGTCATCAAACAACTATCATATCTACTTCATTTTATTTGCAATTTCTCCTTTGTACATATGTCAGAAAATAGCTTACATGCTGCATGTTCAAATGAACGACATGATTTCTGCATGTTAAGATTTATTATCTAATGAAGAGAACAAAATCACCAGCTTTAAGCCGTTTTGCTCCCACAAAGACACTCCAGATATCAGAAGGTGCATTTTTTGTTGTTCCACCAATGATGAGTTTTTGTGCAATAAATGGAATTGTCTTCATAAAAAACATGCTCAGAAAATGCTTGGGAATTCTTTTGGTAGGTAATGTGGAGGTGGGTATTGGAACCTTGGTCACTTAGATGAACGTGGAAGGCCATAACCACTAAGCCACTCTTTATGTACTGAGAATTGTGTGTGACAATGACATTTTGATGGCAGCAAAATTCTTTAAGCACCTTTATGAAATTTTGAAACCTTGTGATACACCCTCTGGAAGTTGCCAGCAAGCAGGTAATGATATGCTTTGTTAGTCTTTCACTAATAGGCCAACATGGACATCTCCCTTGTGATTGATATTAAATAACTAAAACCTTCACTTTATCTCTGTGAGGGCGGTGACTATCAGATAATATGCTATTTCTATCAGATACTTTATCTCTGTGAGGGCGGTGACTATCAGATCTCTGGATGAACCTGCTATGCTATTTCCCCTGTATAAAAGCCCAACCACTATTTCAATCTTTTCTGAATCCACGACCAACAGCTGCTTTGTCCCCATTGAAAATTTATATTTCCAACATTAGGTTAAAACCTGACGTTGATATATTAAGCTCTGATATATTGTGACAGACTCCTTTATTTTCAGCAATTCAGACCCACAATATACAAACTATATATATTAGAAACATAAGCACATTAAGCTACCAAGTTTACTTAATAACAATTATATAGTTCTAAAGGACTATAATCATATGATGTCGCTCATTTCCTGTCAAGGGATGAAAATGAGGTTTGTGCTAATGACTATCATAGTTCATTTTAATGATGTCATGCACATCTAATTATGTTGCATTCTTTACAATCTTTTTAAAATATTGTTTCTAAAATCGGACATGGGCAGATACTTCCAAGAACTTATTGGCCACGGCAGTTGGAATAAAGCAAAAGGAAATTGTTGATCAAATTGTCAGAAAGGTTTAAGTCAATGCTCATAACTGTTTATCTTTTTTTTAAAAATCAAAACTTGAAACCAATACTTTACCTCTAATTTATTCCACACTTTACTATTAATACAGAACTTCTAACATTTCTTAGGAGATGCAAGAAAATGAACTTTGCTTAAAAAAAATGAAACTGGTAGGAATTAGCAATGTACCTTTGAACACACACTGCCCAAGGCAAGATTCAGCAAGGATGACCCTTTCACTTTTAAGCACACACAGTTAACCTGTAAAAATATATTTTTCTGTTAATCTGATAAAACATATGTTGAAAATTAAATGAGTAATATAGAATAAAACTGATAAAGCTTGGTAACATGGGTTCAAGTTGGTGTTTTTGGAGAAGTTTCTTATGTTGATATTGACCCCCCTTTCTGTTTCTACACTATTTATACATAGCAGCAAACCATTTAATATTCACCCCCTTCTCTGCTTCTAGCCTGACAGCATTTTTGTACCAAGCAGCGGATGGTCATCAGGGTAACAGGGTCAAAATTTGTTAGTTCAGTAGAATATGATATCAGTTGGCAAAGAAAAACCTCAGACAGATTACTTCTTCAAGTTTGCTCTTTTGAGGTTAGATAGTTTAATCTGGGAAAGTGTCCGGGTGCTCCCTCTTGAAATCTTTCCTTGTCAGGTCACAATGCTTCACTTTAAATTTCTTCCGCATCCTTTAAACGGGATTCCCATTCTCATAACTTTACTATCTCCTCCACCTAGATTTTGTACTGGTTTTAGTCTATGATTCTGACCTCACTTAGTTTTAGACTAATGATTAGCAGTACTAAGAATCCATTGATAAGAATCAGAATTCAGAAGTAAATATAACTATAGACAAACTATAAAGGCAAATTTTTTTGATGATAATGACATTTCAACAAAAACAAATAGAGTCTGAAAGTAAATAATTTCGATAACTTCTAACTTGGGTTAAAGAAATAGAAAATATAAATAAATGAAGAACAAAAGAATACCTGTTGAGGTAATGAGTAAGTGGACAGAAGTTGAGTAGTAGGCCACTTTCTCTGCACATACAAAATTTTTTCAAGGTTCTGTTCGGTTTTGTAAGTGGTTCTGTTCATTTTGTACATGTCTTTGGAATGTAAAGCATGCATATAATGCAAATATTGACATGCACATCAAAACTATATTTACCTATAGACAAACTATAAAATAGCAGTTTTCCATCAAAACCCGGAATGGCTTCTTCCGGTTGAGGCCCTGTGGACTTTTATTAAAAAAAAGATCAAGTGATTTGATAGATTCCTGCCCTTGGATGCAGAAATGTTCTTGGTCCAGTGGATTTCCTTTTCTTAGTGTACTCATCCTAATGTTTGTAGTTGATTTCATTTTTTCACCCACTTTTTATATCCAGTGAGCATTAGCATCCAAAGTTCTTCAAGGTAAGATTAGAAATCCTTTTTGCCATGACGTGTAATGTGAGCAATTTTTGTCAAAGATCAAAATTATTGTATTTAACAACTTGGAACAGGAATAATACATGAAAACATGGTCTCATTAATATCATCAAATGGAAACTGGTAGGTAGATTACTCAACAAAAAAAATTATCAATTAGGCACTGGAAGTTCAGGTTATTTACATTAATGAGTAAATAACAATCAGTCTAATGATCTGTAAGAGATAGACAAATTAACATAAGTTTGACTTCTGCAGAAAAATGTTGAGGGAGAAAAAAAAACATATACTGGTGAAGAGACTTGTCAATAACCCCCATAAAACTTCCACTGAAAAACACACAAGACACACAGAAGATGACCCCTGGGCAGAATGGTGGCAAATTTCATCCACCGATATGTAGCAAAGAAAAACCATAAAATGATAATGGGAAGCTCAAACAGTTCTATAAGAAAGAAAATAAATAAATCCAAACATATATTTCATACTTCTGCATAGATACCTCAGTATTAGGAGTTGTGTTTAAGTTATAAGAAAAAGGACTACTACTGCTCATGATTTCTTTGAATTTTCTTTACAAATAATTGTATAAATAAATAAATTTAACAGGAAGAAACAATCATAGGCTAGTCTTAGGCTTTTATAGACATTGAGCAGTGTTTTAGCTGTAGGTGTCTATGAAATCCTTGTACAATACACAATCTAATTCCTTTTGAAATCCTTGTACATTACACATGTGAAAAGTGCCTTTCTTCAATCTCTGGTAATGTTGAGTTCACGATATGCAGTTCCCTATCTATTTCATCTCCAGTTCACGATATGCAGAAAGTGGCTAGGCCTTTAGTCTTGATTCAGTGCTGCAGGTTGTGAGAAAGCACCCAGGAAGTTGCTAGGATGAAGGATGGTAGAATCTATTTTAGTATTGGAATCGCCCATGTCCGAAACCCAATCAGTTTTGATTTTGTTTTGCCTAGTTTCGGGCATCTCGAGTGGTTTTAAGAAGGGAGTAAACGGCCGGTTTAGGCGACTGAAACCAATTGAAACACATTAAAATAAATTTTTTAAAGGTATCAGATGGGCTACATTAAAATGGGCTGGTTTTAGATTGCCCTGGTCAAAACCGAAACATTTCAGTTTCAGACAAGACTGCCATCCATGGTGATCCGGTGAAAGAGTAACACACAAGACTTTGAGTTAGAAGTTAAGGATTCAAGCAGACTCCTCACCGAGCTGAGAGGGCTCAACAATACCTTGAATCTTCAAGAGGATTCAAAAGTTCAAATACCTGTGCAAGGAATCAAGCAGACTCCTCACCGAGCTGAGCAACCTGCTCAGCTCCTGGTCGTTCCTCACAGCCAGGTGGATGTGCTGCGGTAACTTGAGGAAGCGGGCGACCCGGCCGACGGCGAAGCTTCGAGCGCGAGCTTGCGAGGTCGAGGCTGCCTGGATGGGGAGTATGCGAGGGCGAGGATGTGAGGTGGACTGGCGTAGTGTAGGGAAGGGCGAAGAAAGGTACGGGAAGAGGTTTCACCAAAAAAAGGAACATCAAAAATCAAGGAATGTCTTGGGTAGAACATAAGGAAGGAAAAACCAAGTATGGGAACAGGTTTCACAAAAAGAAGGAACATCAAAAACCAAGGAAGGTCTGCCCCAGAACATAAGGAAGGAACGCCGAAGAGGTAGACGGGAGCGTCGGATTTGACGGGCTGGGCGTAACGGCCGATTTTGAGGAATTTGCATACCTCAGTTTTGGCATCGCGGGAGGGAGAAAGAGAATAGAGGAGAAAGGGCATACCACAGTTTTGGCGGGATTTACATAGGTTATAATACTGCCACGTGTACTTTTAAAACTGTGGTTTATTATAATAGTATAGATACAGTGGAGTTCTGCGATTCTATTGATTTTTTTAATTTTTAATTTATTTTAAAATATAAATTAAAAATAATTAAAACTCTTATAGTGACTCCAAATGATGCCACTAAATAAAATAGTTCTAAGATTCTACTAGATAAATTTATGTATTTGCCAAAAAATACAATTGATGGCCATATCAGTGGAGATGGCAACCGTATGTGTATAGCCAACAAACCCGAAACAACAAGGAGAGTGCAGGATGTGAAGAGGAGGACATAAGTGCCATATATGTGTGGGAAAGGTGGCGGGTGCAGCGAAGGTCGCTAGAGCCCGCGGCACGAGGGGGTTCTTGGACCAACAGGGAACTCACCCAACTGCGATAAGGAGTCTACATAGATTTGGGATATGTAACCTTATCACAAAGGTAGTTCCCGCGTAACCTGCTGTAATCCAGAGAGGTATCATATGTAACCTGTGCATATCTCTTATAATAGTCTCTAAAAAAATGTGGATTTTACATGGTATCAAAGCCCTATCTTGCGACCCAACAACTGTTGGCCTCTTCCTCCTCCACCATCAACTCCCCTGCTGCCAACACGAACGACCACAACCCCCAATCCACCACCACCACCACCACTCCGACTCTCCTCCCTGACCACACTTTGGTGACAAACATTTGGGCCACTTTTTTGTACATTTCAATGTACTGGTTTTAGGCAGCGTTTGTTATTAAATTTTAAAAAGTGAAAATCGATAAAATCACGAATCGGCGTATCTCGCCGCCAGCGCGAGGCTTTTGGCCTCGTCGCCCGCGCCTCATGGCGTGGGCGACGAGGTGTGCAAAAATTAAAAAAAAAATTGAGAAAAATTCCAAACAGCGCAACCCTGTTCTCTGCCTCTCTGTTATTTTCCCAGATTTTTTCAAAAACATAAGTGAACCCGCTTTTCCCCACAGAGGAGAGAGAGTTTGACATCTCTCTATCTCTCTCCTCTTTCACAAATCACCTCTACACGCAAACCATAGCCGGCCATCTCTGTTTGGATTTGATTTTGTCAACGTTTTTGGAGGACAAAATTTTTTCAAACTCGTTTCCAAACAATACCTAATTACCACCCTAATATTATAGCAACTCGAATTCCAACCCAAAAAAATTCCACTGAAAACCCTTTGGAAATTGGAAATGCAGCGCGCGCTCCCCAAATTTTTTTTTTTTTGAATTTTTCCCAGCGCCGTGCAACCTCAAAACCTCGCCATCACCTAATGTGCATCGAGACGCCCAACCATTGGGTTCGCCCGCGCGCACACAATGTTGGGGCCACTTATCTTGTGGCTAACCCGCCCTGTCATGTACGTACAAAACACATAAAAATAGACTAGCACTTTGTTTAGGAACGAGTGGCATGTGGACTGCTGCAAGTTCGATACCTATCCACCAAAGATCAACTCGATGACATCTCGATCATCAAAGCCTTCTCCCGACAGCGGTTCCACCTTAATTCTAGCGTCCAATAAAGCTCAAACCTTACTTCGTTCGGGTTGGGCTTTGAGGAGTTGTCTGAGCCAATAGAAAACTCACCCAATTGCGATAAGGAGTCAACATCGATTGGATTTTACAGGGGAGAAGGTAGCAGGGTGGGCGAAGGGAGAGCGTTTGGTCTTTCAAGTTGCGGCAGGGGAGCAATGGGCGGTAGGCTCAGATGTCGCATTCCCTTCTAATAAGAGTACGTACTATAACTTTTGGATACCATTTCTTAACATCACATTTAATTAACACACCCATGGTGAGTATGTAGTGTAAGCTCCTTTATGAAGTGGCAACTCAATCTTTGCTGTCAAATGGTGATATGATATGTTTTTTTATTTGTTCTTTTCAAATTTAATGTCAATAAATTGATCTGAACAGACCAATTGCCTGCTGTAATCGATATAATAAAAGATCAGTAGCCAATGACTTTGGTATACATATATGGTGGATAAGGGACAATGTTAGACACTCACCACATACGTACCATACACGGAGAACCAAATCTTCAAACGCATCAGCTGTCCCTCTCTTTGTTGAGACCCGTCAGAAAAAACCGGCTTCCCCACGCCCGTCCCCTCATCTCCACCGCGGCGATCCACCGCCACCCGTCGGTCAATCCACCGGATAACACACAGGTGGCGAGACTGACGAGAGTTGGGTGGCCAAAGGACCGTCAAACAGAAAGGGGAGTGACGAGAGAGAGAGAGAGAGAGAGAGAACACATGGCGTAGCCGTCGACCTTACCACTGCAGATGCCGATAGGCGGCGGGGGAGTGTGGGACAACCCCAAAGACGCGGCCCCGAGGGTGTTGGCCGCTGTGACAGCGGCCATCGAGCGGCTGGTGGAGCGGAACGACCGGATCGCCACTGCCGCGGCGGAGGAGCAGGGGGAGGATGGGGAGGAACTGGAGGCGATGGCGGCCCCCCTCGGGGGCCCCCGGACGGCTTCCGGGGGGTGAGGGCACCAAGTATCGGCGTGGGGAGGTACCTCGAGAGGATCTACCGCTACACACGCTGCAGCCCTTCCTGCTTCGTGGTGGGATTCGCGTACGTCGACCGCCTGGCCCACCTCCACCCCTCCTCCCTCGTCGTCTCCGTCAACGTTCACCGCCTCGTCCTCGCCTCCGTCCTGGTCGCCTCCAAGGTGCTCGACGACGTGTAAGCCCCAGCCTCCTCCTACCCACCTTTCTTCTTCCCGCAAACCCTCTCGCGTTCTCTGATCAAATGGAAGGCAACTCTGCTTGTGGGTTTTGCTTTGAGATTGATCTGTTGTGTGGAATGGACGGCAGACATCACAACAACGCGTTCTATGCGAAGGTGGGCGGGGTGAGCAACGCGGAGCTGAACCGGATGGAGGTGGAGCTGCTCTTCCTGTTGGACTTCGGCGTCACGGTCAGCTCCCACGTCTTCGAGAGCTACTGGAACCACCTGAAGAAGGAGCTGCTCTACAGCGGCGGGGGTGCTCCCCTGGAGCGGCCTCGGGGCTCCGAGGAGAACCACCTCGCGGACGGCGGCAGCGACGACACCCAGGCGCTGGCGGTGGCCGAGAGCGGGGAGCACGACGCCCCGCGGAGCTTGGCCTCGTCGTCTTCGCCTCGTCACTCTTTCTGAGGTCCAGAAGGGTCCAGCAGCGGCGATGGCGCGCGCGGCAGGTCCTCTAAGCTCGAGGAAGAGAAGAAAGTTTGAAAATTAGTTTAGTAAAACACTAATTTGATACATTTATTTGACATCATGTGTTATAAATTAGTGTCAAATACATGTGTTATAAATTAGTGTTATTAAATTATGGGAGAATTAATTAGGGGTTCAGTGTTGACTTAATTTGTAGTCTCTGTCAGAAGATCAAAAGTCATATAGTCTTTACTTTTTATGTTAGTTTAATTTCTAGTCTCTGTTTTTTGTTTCTCAGCATTTAATAAGTCTTGGAAGACGAGTCGTCCTTTTAACATCAACTTTTTTTCTATTTTGTCATTCCTTCTTCTGCTCTTTCCCTAGTTACATTCGTTACAGATGCATTTGTATCAGTTACAGTAAGTATTTATATCTGTTACAGTAAGTCTTCTTTCCCTACGCACACTTACATTCGTTACAGTTGTCTTTGTATCAGTTACAGTAAGCCTTTATATCTGTTACAGTAAACCTTTGTAACTGTTACAGACTACAGCTATAAGCTCTTACAAAAGAAAAAAAAAAACTTTATTTATTTGCAAGTGCTAGGATTCAAACTCAGGTCTTCACAAAGAAGACATGAGATAACCTTACCACTAAGCTACAACTACATTTATGTTACAATATAACATATAATATATTTAATTAAGTACTGTAGTAAACATAATTCTCTATTACAACTTATGTTAAGTCTTGTTACAGTCAATATCATTCCCTGTTATAATATACATTAAGTTCTGTTACAGTAAACATTATCATCTATTATAGTAAACATAATTATCTATTACAACTTATGTTAAGTCTTGTTACAGTCAATATCATTCCCTGTTACAATATACATTAAGTTTTGTTACAGCAAACATTATCATCTATTATAGTAAACATAATTATCTATTACAACTTATGTTAAGTCTTGTTACAGTATACATTAAGCTCTATTACAATATACATTAAGCTTTGTTACAATATACATTAACCTTTGTTACAATATACATTAACATTTGTTACAATATATATTAAGCTCTATTACAACTTATGTTAAGTCTTGTTACAATATACATTAAGCTCTATTACAATATACATTAAGCTTTGTTATAATATACATTAATATTTGTTACAATATACATTAACTTTTGTTACAATATATATTAAGCTCTATTACAACTTATGTTAAATCTTGTTACAGTATATATAAGCTCTATTACAATATACATTAACTTTTGTTACAATATACATTAACTTTTGTTACAATATACATTAACCTTTGTTACAATATATATTAAGCTCTATTACAACTTATGTTAAGTCTTGTTACAGCATACATTAAGCTCTATTACAACTATACATTAAGCACTATTATAATATACATTAAGCTTTGTTACAATATACATTAACCTTTGTTACAATATACATTAACCTTTGTTACAATATATATTAAGCTCTATTACAACTTATGTTAAGTCTTGTTACAGTATACATTAAGCTCTATTACAACTATACATTAAGCTCTATTACAATATACATTAAGCTTTGTTACAATATACATTAACATTTGTTACAATATACATTAACCTTTGTTACAATATATATTAAGTTCTATTACAACTTATGTTAAGTCTTGTTACAGTATACATTAAGCTCTATTACAACTATACATTAAGCTCTATCACAATATACATTAAGCTTTGTTACAATATATATTAACATTTGTTACAATACATATTAAGCTCTATTACAACTTATGTTAAGTCTTAAGTCTTGTTACAGTAACATTAAGCTCTATACAACTATACATTAAGCTCTATTACAATATACATTAACCTTTGTTACAATTACATTAACCTTTGTTACAATATACATTAACCTTGTTACAATATATATTAAGCTCTATTACAACTTATGTTAAGTCTTGTTACAGCATACATTAAGCTCTATTACAACTATACATTAAGCTCTATTACAATATACATTAAGCTTTGTTACAATATACATTAACCTTTGTTACAATATACATTAACCTTTGTTACAATATATATTAAGCTCTATTACAACTTATGTTAAGTCTTGTTACAGTATACATTAAGCTCTATTACAACTATACATTAAGCTCTATTACAATATACATTAAGCTTTGTTACAATATACATTAACATTTGTTACAATATACATTAACCTTTGTTACAATATATATTAAGTTCTATTACAACTTATGTTAGTCTTGTTACAGTATACATTAAGCTCTATTACAACTATACATTAAGCTCTATCACAATATACATTAAGCTTTGTTACAATATACATTAACATTTGTTACAATACATATTAAGCTCTATTACAACTTATGTTAAGTCTTAAGTCTTGTTACAGTATACATTAAGCTCTATTACAACTATACATTAAGCTCTATTACAATATACATTAACCTTTGTTACAATATACATTAACCTTTGTTACAATATACATTAACCTTTGTAATAGAGCTTAATGTATACTGTAACAAGACTTAACATAAGTTGTAATAGATAATTATGCTTACTATAATATATGATAATGTTTACTGTAACAAAACTTAATGTATATTATAACATGGAATGATATTGACTGTAACAAGACTTAACATAAGTTGTAATAGAAAATTATGTTTACTACATTACTTAATTAAATATATTATATGTTATGTTGTAACACAAATGTAGTTGTTGCTTAGTGGTAAGGGTATCTCATGTCTTCTTTGTGAAGACCTGGGTTCGAATCCTAGCACTTGTAAACAAATAATTTTTTTTTCTTTTGTAAGAGCTTATAGCTTAGGGGTGTCAATTGGGCCGGGCCGGCCCGAAGCCCGGTCCGATTTTAACCGGGCTTGGGCTGAAAAAATGAGTTCGTTACAAATTTTTGGCCCGGCCCGGCCCGGAAAAAAGTAGGGCCGGGCTTGGGCTTTGTGTGGCCCGGCCCGGTGGGCCCGCCGGCCTGAAAAAAATAAATATAAATTATATTAAATATAAAATTTATATTTAAAAAGAGAGTTATATGTATTTTTTCTACAATAAATCTACTCAAAAATATAATCTTTTACAAGTTAAATGTTAATATAGATATAAGTAAAATATATATTATTTTTTATAGATATATTATAATAGATGTATTAAAATTATATATTATATAAATAAAAAATAATACTTTTTTATTTTTCGGGCCGGGCCGGGCTTTTCGGGCTTTTTCTGGGCCGGGCCGGGCCATACCGGACCTACCCCCGGGCCTGGGCCGGGCCCGGGCCGACTTTTATAAAATCGGGCCTAGGTCGGGCCGGGCCGACTTTTATAAAATCGGGCCTAGGCCGAGCCTAACAAGGCTCGGTCCAGGCCCGGCCCATTGACACCCTTACTATAGTCTGTAACAGTTACAAAGGCTTACTGTAACAGATATAAAGGCTTACTGTAACTGATACAAATGCAACTGTAATGAATGTAAGTGTGCATAAGGAAAGAAGACTTACTGTAACAGATATAAAAGCTTACTGTAACAGATATAAAAGTTTACTGTAACTGATACAAAGACAACTGTAACGAATGTAACTAGGGAAAGAGCAGAAGAAGGAAATGGCAAAATAGGAAGAAGTTGATGTTAAAAGGACGACTCGTCTTCCAAGACTCATAAATGCTGAGAAACAAAAAGTAGAGATTAAAAACAAAAAGCAGGGACTAGAAATTAAACTAACACAAAAAATAAGAACTATATGACTTCTGATCTTCTGACAGGGACTACAAATTAAGTCTAACCCTCTAACAAGGACCTCTAACTAATTTTCCCTTAAATCATTTTGGTTAAATTAATTAGAAGTCCCTATCAGATTTTTGACTTATTTGTTAGTCACTAACAGAGCTGTAACTCATTACAATAAATGTTATCACCTGTTATAATATACGTTAATTTTTGTTACAGTAAAGATCTTCATGTTACAGTCAGAGACTTCTAATTAATTTATCCAATCATATTTTTCAAAAAAAAGTTATGGTGTTTCTTTTATATTGTGTAAACGGGTGAAAGAGTAACATCCTCTATGTTTTATGGTTAGTTTATACATAGATAGTTTATCTTTGTATGGACTAACCACAAGTAATTTTATTTTAGTAATTTTTTTCTTATTGAAAGGACACAATGAGACCTCCCTCTCCATTGCGTAGGGCTCCCCACTGTCACCATCTTATCCATCCCTATCATATTGGGGCACATTTTATTGGCCGTACAACACATCTTTGTTATAACAAAAAATGGCTCCTCTTTTTATCTAGTACACCCTTCTCTACTTCAGATAAGTCAACAACATCGATAAGATAAGTGCATGTTGACTCACCAATCCATTCTGATCACCACTATGTTCAAGCGCACATTGGATCATTCTGCAAATAGATTGTATGGCTAGGAGAGGGAAAATATGTTGGGAGAGCTCCCAACAACTAAAAGGATGAATGTTCGACGACAAAAGTTAAGATTTTAGAGGGGACAAAAGTTCGGAGACTCTCACCTCACTCAATGCACCCTACACTAACATTTTTTCTCTCTCCCTTCTCATCATTCTTTCTAGCCAATTTTTTGACTGAGCAACATAATATTATCTTATATTTGCAAGTACAAAATAATATTTCTTCCATCAAATAAATTCAAAAGCTCCTATAGATTAGAAGGTGGGAGCTAGTCACTCATTTTTCAACGGAATTCGATATCTTAATATTAAAGGTTCATGTTTGTGACACATAAGTAGACATGAAATTAGATAAATATCTTTTTAAAAATAAATTATTTATATTTTACACAAATTTAATCCATATTTATCCCAATAATATAACTCTTGGAGTTTTTTTTAGAGTGAAGTAGTGACATTAACGGAGAGCTTGAAGGCAAGAAAAGTCGCAAAGTGAAAGTTGCTCAATCTGATTAGAAAAGTAAACCTCTTGGAAAATGATTTTTGGATAATAACCTTAAAATGGTAGCTAAAATTTTGAAATGAGTTGAAATGTCGCTATATTGAAAAAGAAAGCACTTTAAACTTTTATGGCTAAAAGGCACTTAATGATTTTTTCAATTCTATTCCTTCGAAAATGCATACTCTCTCTACTTCCACGAACTCTTGCGAAATGGTAGATGTTTGGAAAAAGTACATACATACTCTTAGAATACATCGTAATCAAGATTATATCTCCAAAATCTCCATATTATATTTCATATCTATATATGCTATGTAGTATATCATACACATTTCTATAGTTTGAATCAATCTATTGAATTAAGATAACCTTTATAACTCTTAGAATATCATTTTTAATAACTCACACTCTCTCTCTCTAGCATTCTTGACTTTTTAGATTTTAGTTGACAGGTTTTGGAGTTAGCCCTGCCTTCAGAAGGCCTACAGTTGTCATCTGATCCTTGCATAGGTTTCTGGGTGTTTTTAGCCTTTCTTCTTGAATGCAACTTCTTTGATGGTCGTGTTCTGAACATGATAGGGCAGGTTGCCCTATTTATACTTTAGCTTTTTTTGGGTTTTAGTTGACTGCCACGTGTCCCTGGCCGACTGTTGATGAACACAATATGGATGGCCATTGCATTATGAACATGACTATTCAAGCAATTGCATTCTCATTGATGGTTCGTGCATATTTGAATCCCCTTCGATGGCTCTCCCTATCATTCTTGTCATTTTCTCTTCATCCAGAGTCATCTCTCTCCCTCTTTCTCTCCTTCAGTGGATGAGAACATAAGATGGATGAGGCGACGACGATGTAGCGCTCAACATTAGTTTCATGGCGGCAGCGTGAGGGGGAGATCACGAAGAGGTGATGGCCAACCTATAGGAAGGCCTGAGTGGGTTGTTTTGTCATTTTGGCAATAGGGTGATGATGCCACTTCCCTTTAATTGGGATTTCTCACGAGATTGTCCATAGAAATGCATGTTTAAGCGAGAGATCATGCGATTTACTGCATTTTTTTTAGGAAGCTTTGTGTGAAAAGTGTGTGAAGTGTTCTCGTTAAGTTAGATTGCGATTAAGGAGGTTTCTATTGTGTTTGAGATCGTAAGTCTTCTTTAGATTATTTATGGCCCAAAATGGCCATTTTGGTTGAGTCTAGTTGGATCTGGAAAATTGTGTATGAACACGATACAAATAGTGGCCCTGTCCTTAACACGATCATGCAATCCATTGCATTCTACATGTAAATGTGGTCAAGGAGATAGCCACATTATGAATGTGGCGGGGTTCAACAATGTGTTCTAAGTTTTCTTTTTGGTTTGGTCACGATTTTCTTGGCTGTCACATTCTGAATGCGGTGGGGATTGATGTTGCATTTTGAGTCAATTGTAGACGACGTGTCACACTAGTTTTTGAATGCATCAGGAGTAGACATCGCACTATGTGCTTGTTGTTGTGCTCCTATCTTGAATGTGGCTAGGTTTACTACCACATTCTGAACATGGCAAGTCTCGACATTGCAGTCTTAATTAGAGACTTGTATGGTGCTGGTTGTGTGGTTTGTCTGCCGTTCAGATTTCTTTGTGGATCTAAGGCCCAATCGTGGGAGTTGGACTCCTTAACTTACCAATGTGTGTGCAACTGGGTGTAGTGTTCATCCATTTTGCATGTCAATGTTTAGTTACAGTTTGTGGGATAATCACGCCCTTAGTGTTGGGTTGAGGTGTTCCCAACATGATGTCTAGATGTATTGTGCTTGTCACGTTGTTCAAGATTCTTGGGGATAATGATCTTCTAGTTGTCTATATGAGGTGACTCTGAGGTTGGTTACCGAGGAAGGAACACAGTTGTGGTTTTGGGCGCATTGAGGATGTGCTCATGTTAGAGATGTGTGCTTATGTTGGTTACAGTCCATGTGGTCACCGTAACCCAAGGCAATGTGTTGCAGATTAGTCTTCTAGTGGTTTCTTGTGTACCATAAGTTTGGCGGCAGTCAGTGCTATTGTCCAAGTGAACACTTACTAGTTGGTTATCCCAGTACTATGTGTACCCTGCTCTTGAGCAAGATGACCAAGTTTGGTCTGTGTGCTGATCACACTGGAAAGGCTTGGTGTCATCTTCTTGGACCCCCTCGGTTGAGCTATGTCTTGACAAGGAAAAAGTTGGCCAAAAATAGGTTGTTGTCGTCTGCTCAAGTGCACTCTTATATGAGGATGTCAACACCTTGTAGTTTTTCGTCCTGTGCTTGGTCCCTAGCTAGTTCATTTGTTTCTTGCTTACTTTACCCTGTGACATTCCAAAGCCGAATAGGGGTCGAAGGCACAAGGTTCATGGCGTGGCCAGCTACAATTTGCTAGTTTTGTGGCATAGCTACATTAGCCTCACCTAAGAGCTGGGCGATTAGATATGGAGTGGTAGTCAGGAATGAGACCCCAATGGGTGCCCTAACTGTGAGACTAGTAGTTCTCCATTTGTCACTGTTGTTAGTGTGTTGTGTTCAAGATCAAAAGTCAACTTGCATAGGTAGGCTCGACTAGGTCCTTGTGTTTGGCATTGAGTCGTCTGTCTCTCATCATTTTGACTTATGTAATGCTTATGTTTGTGGTTGTATTCTTGTTGATAGCTAGTAGCCAAAGATGGCAGTCATGATGGTTCCCACTTCTAGTTTTGCAATAGGTGGTGTGGTTTATTAGTAGTTAGTGACATATCAAGTTTTTTGGTACTTTCTTGGTTACTATGTGTAGTAGCACACATTGTGTTCCTTCAAGTTTTCATTGTGGTAGTTTACTACTATTTAATATTTACATATTGCGCTTGCTATTACTTGGTCAAGAGTGGGATCACTATTGAACCTGTGAGTTTGTGAAACTCAACCCCAACTTTTTTAGGTACGAGCTTGTGGAGGCAACTAGCGTTGACCTTGATCTCAGTCATTGGGCACGTGGTGTTCCGTATACTAGCAACTAGTTTCCTTCTTTTGCCTGAGAATATGCCTCTTAGGGTGATGCATTTTTATTCTATACTTGAATTGTAAATTAGGATACTGTACTATTAATAGTTAAATTTTATTTCTTTTTATAATTACTTTTACTACTTATTTATCTATTTAGACCATGTGTGTATCTTTCCATGTCTTCAGACTTGTAGATGGCGATACTAATTATGTGTCTCTTTTAGGTACGGTTCCTTTAATGACCCCGAGAACCCGACCCTCGGCACAAGTCGAGGACCTGATTTTCGCGGTCGCCGCCCACGGATCCGGGGACCCGGAAGGGCTATAACACAAGTCTAACAGAATATGTAAAGGAAATAAACATCAACTGCTAACTAGAAGCACACACGCGGAAGCAGAAAGAAGAGCGAGACCGCTGCGTATCGCTCTAGGTACAGTCCCAACACACACTAGTACAAGTAAAGATAGGGGAAGAACAAGTCCCTTAGGAGCATACCCCAAAGGTAACTTACAACTGATAGGGGGAACCACTGCTAGCTACGGGGACGACGACTACCGCCCTGTCTCCTCTGCTCAGCGCGCGCCCTGCCGCTGCTGAGAAGTCTCACCTGGAAAAAGGAAGGGATGAGCTTCACAACAGAAGCTTAGTAGGGACTACCAATCTCCTACTGGCTCTAACATGCAGAATATATATATATATTATATAATATATATTATATATATATATGTATATACAATTAATTAAATAACAACAGTTATATCTTCTACCTACACATGAAAGTGCGGAAGCAAGCTATAAACTAACGCAGTACGAAAAAACACTACGGTCGAAAAACTCCGTACGACTGCACGTCATGACCACCACACGGCTGGCAACACAGGCAGAGCGAACCCTGCCTGGACAAGAGACACTAGCTACGGAAAACACTACCACTAGTAAACCGGTCAGGTGCGTCCACTAATGTCTTATCCTCGACCCAGGTCCAAACCTCCACGTCTCGTTAGAGTGAGGCAGGAACACAAAGTAGCACAACAGTAATCGTCGTAGTCTGGCCAGACTACAGTCCTACGTCTGGCCTCTCTAAGCGGTTCCGGGGCCGCAAAGAGCGAGGTAGTGAGAAAAGAACTGACTGGCCTGCACCAGGAAGGACTCCAAACGACCTCAGCGTCCCAGACCAACTACGAGAGCTCTGCAAACGACTCAACGCCACTATCCTAACCACCATTTTTCCCTCCGCTCCAGAGTCTGCGACTCGAGCACGCCCACCGCCCAGAGTACTCCCTCAACAGGCACGCGGGGACGGGGGTCCCAGGCAACGGTAATAACCTCTCTCACGGGACAAACCCTCAAGTGCCGAGCACCAGGAGAACGACTAGTGTAGGACCGTACTAGGGAACTAGCATTGGTGCCACAGGTACAGTAAGAAGCGGAAATGGCGAAGACTCCGCAGAAAACAGAACTCCGCAAGACTTACCTATCTCTGCTATAGTTGCGACGCATTGGGCCGTCGCGACCATGTCGCGACACCCAGGGCTGTCGCGACACTGTCGCAGCGGCCCAAGCCATCGTGACCATGTCGCGACACTCAAGAGCATTACGATGAAGTCGCGGCGGCCCAGCTGGTCGCGACATCATCGCGACCTCTATACAGGTCGCGTTCTCAGCCGAGAGGGGTTCTGGGATGATCCTCCCGAAGACCACCCCAAATCTGGTGCAACACACCACAAGGTGGAGGGGGAGCATGCTAAACATGTAGGAAAGCCCTTAATCATGCCAAACCACCCTCAAAACCCCATAAAATATGGATTGCAAGGAATCTACGCTTGATGGTATCCTCACTCAACACGAGCATGATTCTTACACCCCCACAACCCCAAACCACGAGAAACCACAATCTTAAGGGGGAAGGGAGCATGCTAGGGGAAGAGGAGCCAAGGGTCCCTACCTCCAAGAGTAGAGCCGACCCGTTGGGGCCTTTACGTCGGAATGGCCACCTCCTCCTCGCTCCAAGCTCCACGATCACACCGCCTACACGAACGGGGCGTCACCTTCCACAATGAGCACCTCGAGGATGCCGAGAAACCACTGGGGAAGAGAGAGCTCAGAGGAGGAAGAAGAAGAAGGAAGAAGAGGAAGGAAAGGAGAGAGGGGGAAATAGGGCGCCGGCCTTGGTTTTAAACCGATGGGCCCCAAGACGCGACGGGTCGGCTCAGCGCGACACAAGCATGTCGCGATGCCCCTAGGCGACGCGATCATATCGTGACGCCCACCCCCAGCGCGACACCGAAAGCGGTCAAATCTCGAAGGCCGGGAAACAAGAATGCGATGGCTGACCAGGTCGCGTCAACGCTGTACGCACCTGACACCCGACAAGGCCATTCTGACAAATAGGACAGCAGTCAAATCTGTCAGAAAAGTAGTCGGTCGCCTGCAGACGACGCGACGGCCACCCTCGTCGCGACTAGAATGCGACGGCCAGGTGTGTCGCCACACAAACACTATTGCGACGGGATCCCCTGTCGCAACCCTGAGGACGCGGCCAATGGCCCAAGGGGGTCGGGTCTTACAGTTCCAAGGTCATCATATTCTCTTTGGTGCCCCATCCCAATGGGAAATCTCCTACCAAAGCAGCCATCGCTGTGGCCTCCTTCTTTGGAGGAGTTCGGTTCTTCTCAATATCTTGTAGAACCGAATTCTAACAATCACCAAGCATCATGCACCACGTGTAGAGTACTTTTAGGAAATCAGAGGATTCTCTTCACTTCCCGATTAAGCAAGTCACCCTAGTTCCTCCTTCACCCCCTCCTTTCCCACCTTCCGTCACCTCGTTACCTTTTGAAAAAAAATTATAAAAAATAGAACCAAACTCGTTTCTTCTTCCTTCTCTACAAGCCATTTTTTCCTCTTCTTATATTAATATTTATATATTTAAAATAATAATAAATTTTATATTTTTTAGTAAAATTTGACATGCTACATACAAAGTAAGATCCATCATAACTATTTAAATAAATTCATTTAGATTTATTTGAGATTTTAATTTTATATCTAAACGATGTCTAATTAAGGTGAAATTTTAAACAGAAGTTTACTGGAATATAATAATTTTTTGGTGATTTTAGTTTATTTTTTAGAATAACATTTTGTCTAGAAAATTAGTTAAAAATTAATAAATTAACTTAATCTAGTTATTCATGTACTAGTAATTCTCGATATTCTCATATCTAGAATCAACATATTTTTTTGAAAATTATATGGTGGTTTTGGATCTCGTTTTTGTTACACAAATTTTGTGATGTCCCGTGTGGATGCATACGTCTGAAAAGAGCATGAGAGGTTATATTAATAATATAAAAGTGTCTTTAAATCAAAAGTCAGAGTCAATACATGAGAATGTGAGAATAATCATGCGCATGACATTTCATTTCAAAAAAAATTTAGAATACAAAATGCATATGATATGACATGACTCTCAAATTACTCTCCCCCATAATACTTATCTCTCCCCCCTATACATTTCACCCAAAAGATTTTCCTCTGATTTCTCTCCCCCATTGAGAAACACTATACATTTCTAATTTTTCTCCCATTTTGACATCATCAAAACAAACTACTGGGGTGGAGCTGGGGGTTGCGAAGAGCTTGCAGATAGTCTTCTTTCAATCTGAATCATCTTTGTTTCCAAAGCTTCACAATTATCTCTCAGATAATTGAACGGCAGTCAACCTTGTATTCAGTGTGTCTTGCATGTTTCTCAAACTTTCAGTAATATGGATTATCCCTTATTTTGATGATGTCTAAGATGATGTCTAACTATAATATACAAATCAAGTGAATAGTCTAAAAGATATCAAATATTTTAATTTTTATTAATATAGCAAGTACCAAAAAGAGTTCAAAAAGAGAAAGTCAAAATACATTTGAAATGCGTATTGTGTGTCGACATACTCTTAGTATGTGTCGACTTGTAAACACAAGCCAGAACTCACAAAGACCTTATAGACATTAGTATGTCGACACAGTTGCATCAGGGTGTCGATACACTTGCAACTCCCAGTGAGCCAAAAATTAAGCGAACAGTGTGTGTGTCGGCACATCCCCATTGTGTGTCGATATGGGTTAGCATTTGAACATTGTTAGAAAAGGATGTGTCAACACACTCCTTTAGTTGTGTTAACACACTTGGGTAATCAATTGCCACAAATGACACGTGTCACTTTCAGATATGCGAGAATTGTCCTAAGTTTTCGTGCACACGTGTCCCAAGGTATGAGGGAGTATGCTAAAGAGTTATAAATACCCTTTATCTCTCAATTTAATCACATAATTACATCAGATTTGTGACATTTTGATTGAATATATTTTAATTCAAAGTAAATTTTTAATTGCTTAAGTTTCCAGTTGCAAATCTATTCAACCCCCCTTCTAGATTTGCCATACCACAATTATTCGACCCAACAATTAGTATCAGAGCTCGAATATCAAGTGATTGTAGATTCATCTCCCATTGACAGCTTGTGATTAGCATGCCCAATGAGACTTGGATCCGCAATATATACATATGCCCACACATTAAAATATATATAGATAGAGATTAATCTATAATTTAAATAAAAAAATTCACATCCCACACTCACAAATACTACAATACAACCATAATAGTGGCCACTTTTTGGTAAAATATTATGACACTTGGGTACACTTATAATCAATAGAATACATCCATAATCAGTAGAATACACCTATAATCAGTAGAATACATCTATAAACACTATAATACAACCATAATAATAGCCACTTTTTGGTAAGATTATGACAACTGGATACACCCATAAACACCTGCATACACCCATATGCACTACAATACAACCATAATAGTGGCCACTTTCTAGTAAGATTATGACGCCTAAATACACCATAAACACCTAGATACAACCATAACAGTGACCACTTTTTGTGAACATAGTATGACACCTAAATACACTCATAAGTACCAGAATACACTCATAAGCATCACAATACAAACATAATAGTGCCCACTTTCTGTTAAGGTTGTTTGTGTAACGGCCCTGGATTCCTATACCCAATATGGGTCCATATCCAGATCTGTCTCCCGCGATCAGACTGAACTCTCGCAAGGGATATCACTAACACGTGTTTAGTACAAATATAAAAGACTACAATTACAGTATATAACACAGGAACGTACAAGTGTATATAACTGTAAACCACAATGTACAATCGTCCACAATTACATTATTACATGTCCAATTAAAGAGTACAACTACCCCGAGGGAGCACAAGCTCAAACGACTCAACTACTCTACTGCTGGTGGTACAAGTCTGCACTACTCTACGTAAACCACACCAAAGATGGCCAACACCTGAAACAAGCTGTAAGGGAGTGAGCCTCAACAAGTCACTGGCTCAGTAGGGACCTCCTACAACAAAACACAACAACATAAGAGACCTCAACCCCGAAGGGTCTCACTGGCAACACCGGTAGCCGGAGCATAACATGCACACACAGGCATGTTAAACAACAACTAATTATAAACACACTAGCTAAACTCGGTCCTCAAAAACTAAAGGGAAACACAGGATTAGCTTAACATCACTAATCCGCCCTACAATAGAAACACCTTGACCACAAGCCTCACCGGAAAACACACTGCCTAGGCTACGGTCTCAGAGGCTAACCACTCACACGAAGCATCGGGATTGGCGACAACCATCCAACACCCGTAAACCATATTGTAATCAGAAACTAATCTATTAAACACATGGAGAGTCACACCACAAGACCTCCACAGTACGCACGGTCTCACCTCAACACCAGCTGAGGTCGGACTCACGTACCACAATTCAACTCTACCCACACAGGGTACATGTACCTGCTACCACGAGGTACAACACTGAACCACAGAACTGTGCCAGCTCCAGGGCACACCACAACGGTTAACGGTTTCACGAATATAACCTTAACCAACGGTTCACACACAACCCATAATTAGTGGTCAAATACGAGTCAGTACGGAGACGACGCCACCACTCTCGGAACAGACTACTGGTTCATGATGCCAGTATCCAACCCGGACAACAAAGCACAAGAACTACCTCTTAGTCTCACAGTCACAGACGGAAGGTCCAACTGCTGCTCCACAACAAACCAAGAACAGTGGAGACTAACTAGCCACCACAACCTACAGGTCACACACCCCGCAGGCCCAAGCCTGACACCTTTAGGGACTCCGTCCGAGAACCCTAAAGTGAGGCACTAGAATAGGACTAGCTGAGGATCAGTACGTCTACTGGTGTCCACCCCTCAACCACGAGAGTTCTACAAGCGACTGCACACCCACAAACACAAGTCGCTGCCCCTAGTTGTCTTTCCCCTCAGCCAGACGTACTACTCAAGCACAAGAGGAGGGTGTCCAGGAAGATGACATAGACCCTGACGGTACACATGTACCGGGACAAGCCCTAAGCACTCGGTGCTAGGGTAACCGACTAGAGAGGTATTCCGGATTAGGCGCCGGACCACCTGACTCGATAAGCACACAAAGCACAATATACGATTCTGTATCATAAACCACGGTATACAAGTGTCAAGCTTAGCTTGTCAACGGTCACCATGTGACCCCCAAGCTAACCAACGCTGACACTTACACAAACCATGATATACACGCTATATAACCTTTATGCACAACACACGGTACACAGGTGTAAATAATAGCTTACCATCGGTCATCTGACCCTTAAGCTATCTTACACACAACCGATCATTAATGGGGTCATCCCTTGACCACCCTAACCACTCATTACACTTCACACATTAACCACTAAGCACTTATGTTAATACATAGGCAAACCAACACCGGAACATAACTTGCCTGTCATTGGTCACCCTGTGACCTCCATGGCTACACATACTACATAAAACGTTAGTTATTATAATAACCTTTAAAGAACCACCACTAACCCGAGCTAGGTCTACATAAGACCTTCACTGCCCGACCATTACAAAACGACCACAGAACCTGAAACGCATCCAACACAGACGCCGCCATTTGAATCGCGTCGATCGGTTTGGACGCCATTCCAAACCTTGTCGTGATAGGGCCAAGGACCGCAACAATGTCGCGTCGCCCTTTTCAGACGCTATATCAAAGGCAGTCGCGATAGGCCTTAGTGACGCGACCAGGTCGCGTCGGCCCGACACGATGCCACCAGACCAGAATCGGTCAAACCTTCAGTCAACATCCAAGACGCGTCCGACCTTGTCGCCGCTTTAACGCTAACGTGATAGACCACAAGGTCGCGACCAGACGGCCGACCTAATAGACTCAACGGAAAGCAGAACACGTCGTTGCGATGCGATGCGTTCACCGAATCGTGGTGGGGACACCCGACGCGATTCCAGTTCGTCTGTGAGCTCCACTCATAGACCGAACCTTACACTCCCCACGGGGGAAACACCACACATAGGCTGACAAAACTCCAATTCAAAATAGTAAACACACTTCCAAACCATAGTACACCACCCACACATGCACCACCCTTAATCCCAAATCCAAACATGCTTTTAAAACAATCACACAAGGTAGAAACTCTCCCTACCAGCTGGAAGAAGCTGAAGAACGCCAAAACCTCCTCGCCGACGGCACGCCCACGCTCCGAGCATCGTCCTCGCGTGGTTCCCGCGCCGCACGAACCACCGGAAGCCGAAATCGCCAGAAAACCTCCATGGAAGGCACCACAACACCCTCCCCTGAGCCGGACAGAGCCTCCCCTGCTCTGTCTGGCCGAAACGAAGCTTTTAACATTCTGAGTGAAATCGTGTCCAGGGCAGAAGCCGCGTTTAAACCCTTTAAACGCGTCTCCCCTGTTCAACGCTATATAGGAACCTGCGCCACGTGACACAGAGGCGGTTCACCGAATCGCGTCCGGCAAGATCGACGCGTTCAAAACGTGTCGCCTACCTCTGTCGCGATTCAAAGAAGTGAACCAGCAGTGCTAATGGGCTGGCAAATCCGGCCCACACTGCTCACCCTGTGCACACAAACCACGAAAACAGCCCACTGACCATCTCTTGGTCAAGAGCACCACACGTAGACCCGATAAACCCGGATCCGAACGACCGTATCGTTACAGTTTGACACCTAGATGCACTCATAATCACTTGGATACACCCATAAACACCACAATACAACTATAACACTAGTCATTTTTGATTAAAATAGTATCACACCTGGATCCACTCATAAGACTATAATATAACTATAACAGTGGCCACTTTCTATACTATGAATTAATGGTCACTGTTATAGTTGTATTCATGTGTCATACTATATTCATAAAAAAGTAACATCTGTTATGGTTGTATTATGATGCTTATGGGTGTATTCAGGTGTCTTACTACATTCACAAAAGTATACAATTCGGGGTGTGTATATCTAAAGACAGTACAAATGATTATGTTAATAATATAGGAGTATTTGTAAATCAAAAGTAATTATATTTATGTAAACGATCATATCCCACGTAAGAATCATTATCACTTTCAACTTTTCAATATCTATTATTATTTTAATATTATATTTTGAGATGTTATATCTCGCCTATATATTGGTCAACTTGACAGTCGCCGACAACTCACCGTCGAGTTTGACACATTTTAAAACGAGTGGGATCCTACTACATATATTGGTCAACTCTGACTTTTGATTTAGAGACACTTTTATATTATTAACATAATCTCTGTGATCCTTTCAGTCGTGCGCATCTCGATGTGACGTCATCGAATGAGTAACAAAAATGAGATCTAAAATCACCATAATTCTTAAAAAAATGTGTTGATTCTAGATATGAGAATATCGAGAATTATTAATATACGGATAACGAGATTACATTGATTTATTAATTTTTAGAGCAATTTTCACTCGACAATATGTTATTACAAAAAAATAAACTAAAATTATCATAAACTTTATTATATTCCAATTAACTTATGATTAAAATTTCACCTTAATTGGACGCCGTTTAGATATAAAATTAAAATCTCAAATAAATCTAAATAAATTAATTTGATTTTATTTAAATAGTTATGATGTATCTTACATTATCTGTAAGGTGTTAAATTTTACTAAAATATATAAAATGTATTATTATTTTAAATATATAAATATTAATATAAGAAGAGGAAAAATGGCATGGAGAAAAAGAAGAAGCAACGAGTTTGGTTCTATTTTTTTATAATTTTTTTAAATGGAAAAGGGGTGATGGAAGCTGGGAAAAGAGGGGGGGGGGGTGGTGAAGGAGAAAGCGAGGCGACTTGCTTAACTTGAAAGTGGAGAGAATTATCTGATTTTCTAAAAATACTCTACACATGGCGCATGATATTTGGTGGCTGTTGGAGTTTGATTCTGAAGGTACTGAGAAGAACTGAACCGTCCTTGGAGAAGGCCTTTGGCTATGACTCAGACCAAAACACCTACAAATATCTCCACCTTGTGGCGGACCCTCCTTATAGTCAGTGGGGTCACGTGACCCCATTGACTTGGAAGAGGGTCTTAAAGAGTTCCTTTTTTTTATTTATGTAAGTCAAATTTTTATGTAATCTTATGTAAAGTGACTCCACTGACTTTTAAGGTGACCCTCCTACACTCAAGTGACTCCACTGGATTAAGTTTGAGGATCCGCCACTGACCTTGCCCTACAACATTGCCACCACCACCATATGTACCCGTGACTCCCCAATCCCCCACATATACACACCTTAATTTGTCCCCCCATAGAGGCTGGAGTTAGGGGTGTTCATTATTTGGTTCAAGTCAAAAAATCAAATCAAATCGAGCGATTCGATTTAGTTTGGCTCGGTTTAAACATAAAAAAAATTGGTTTGGTTCCAAAACAAATCGAAAAAGAAAATTCGATTTGGTTCGATTTCTAAACTCCATAAAGCCAACCAAATCGAATTACAATAACAAGTTTTAATTTATATATTGTGGTGACAGGTTCCTGTAACCTAAGCCCATCATGACCCATCACAACCTGTCAAGGCCCATTAAAGCTCTCCAATGGGACGTGGCTTCTCCGTGTTATGCCACGACCCCGTGAGGATTGCACGAAGGGCCCAAGAGGCAACCACCCTGGCCAGAGCACTACCGAGCTCCCAGGTTGCTCTAACTAGTACTTCTCGAACAGTGTAGTCCGAGCCCCTGCCATCATCTGGGCAGGATGTACCGAACAACCATAAATGTTACCGAGCAGCGGCCTCAACCCCCCTCGTGGGGTACCTGCTCGGTGATCTCCGCTGGAGCCTTCCGAGCGGCTCTTCACATCCCCACGGCGGTTGTAACTGCCGTAGGCCATGCGCCCCACTATCAAGAGGTGCATTAACTGCTTGGCATCCCAACGGGCACCTGAGCGTATAACCCTCCGCTGTGTGCGCCAATGAAGGCGCCCTTCCGGGCACGATCCAGAGACGTTACACCCGTTCGCTTCAGCACCCGTGCCTCTATAAGACACATGTATAGGACCATGCAGAGGTACGTTCACCCTCGCGCAAACATGCCCTCAGACACGAGAACTCCCATCTTCTCCAGTCACTAGTGATTGACTTTGGCATCGGAGGGTTCTCCCCAGTTCTTCAAACGGGCCCCTTGATCGTTTTCTGGGTTTGCAGGCTCCGTCCGCCTCCGGCGTTCTTCCTCCCTTCTCGAGGTAGGCTCATCAGGCTCCGGCCCAATCAAGGAAAGGCCTCCACACTTTTGGCGCCGTCTGTGGGAACGACATTGCCATGGCTCACGGACGATCCTTACCAGAACATTGGGAGCAGGGCGACAAGATCCCGCCAGTCACGAGCGGAATCTCGCCGCTGGTCCCCTCCTGTTGATGTCAACATCGCCCCCGCAGGCGCCAACAACGACGTCCCTGCGCCAACGGCTGTCGTGCCGGCAACTGCCCTGGAGATGGCCAAACTCCGGGGACAGATGCAGCAGTTGACGGGCATCTGCCTGACCCTACAAGCCCAGTTGGCTGGGCCACCAGCCCTGGTAGTTTCCCTGCTACGAGAGCGGCAGGCAGAGTCGTCATGCCGGCGATCTCGCGTTCTTCCTGTCCCTCAGGACCAGCAGGCAGACTCGCCGCGTCGATCGCACCGAGCCCCGTCCGAGGAGCAAGCATCGGAGCGCCGGGGTCGTTCTCCCCACCATTCCGTTGTGGTCCCCCGTCCGCCGAGCTCGGTCGTGGGAGCCAACTCCCACGGGTCCGGCCAAGAAGCTTATGCTCATTCCGAACAGGAGCTCGCCAGACGCCTCCGCCGTGTGGTTGACCTGGAGCGCCGCGTGGACGCAATGGTCCAACATGCATAGGGAAAAGCCCCAGTGGAAGATGACCTGGACTTCCACTCCCCTTTCAGCGAGGAGATCCTGGAAGCCCGGGTCCCTCCCAAGCTTCCTCTGCCTACAATTGCGCCCTACGATGGCACTACCGATCCGGATGACCACATTCATGGCTTCGAGTCGCACATGGTGTTCCACGGAGCATCAGATGCGGCCAAGTGCCGGGCCTTCCTCGCAACTCTCAAGGAGACCGCCAGAGCCTGGTTCGAGGCTCTGCCAGCGGGCTCCATCTCCACCTTCCGCCAGTTGAAGAAGTCCTTTCGGGACAACTTCCTTTGTGGGAGATCACAGTCGCGGACGGCGGCTTCCCTCCTGGCTATACGCCAGAAGAAGAGCGAAGTGCTCTGGGACTTTGTCAAGAGGTTCTGAATAGAGGCGCTCCGCATCGCCCGCCTGGACGTCCCTCTGGCCACCAGTGCCCTCATCCATGGCACTCGCGACGGTTTTTTGCAGAGGACCCTCGGCGTCCAGCAACCTTCCACTCTCGCTGAGCTGCTTTCTATCGCACAACGCCACGCAGCGTGTAAAGAAAGCTTGGCTGCAGGCCTAGTAGAGCAGGGGGAACAGTCGGACAAGAAGAGACCTTCTGAAAATGGCTCCGACCTTGATCGGAAGAAAGGACGGCGCAATGGTGACTCGCCGCGCTGACCGCGCCCCTTCACCAACTACACCCCCCTCACCGTGGCACCCGAACAGATCCTGGCAGAGATCAGGAACGAGCCATATGTTCGGTGGCCACAAAGGATGCGCTCCGACCCCCGGAGACGCGACCAGGCGAAGTACTGTCGCTTTCATCGCGACCACGACCATGACACCTCCGAATGCCATCAGCTTATGGACGAAATTGAAGACCTTATCAAGCGCGGCTACCTCAGGGGATATGTACACCGGAATGAAGAACACCCCAGACGCCGAGAGCGAACTCCCGAGCAGCCGGTCAACAACGAGCCCAACGGGCAAGAAATCAAAGTGATCACGGGAGGCTTCGGCGCGGGCGGAGAGAGCACTCGAAGCCGACGCGATTACGCAAGGCGAGTGCACGTCGTGGACAGGCCATCGGCGCCTAGGCCTGCTCCATATCCCACCAGTCCTACACGCACACCGCCCGAGGAGGCTATAACCTTCTCAGACGAAGAGCTTGTAGGGGTCGCTACCCCACACACTAATGCGCTGGTCGTTTCGGCCACCATCAACCATTGTAATGTGCGTCGGATTCTGGTAGATAATGGAAGCGCCCCCGACGTCTTGGCTTACGACTGTTTTGTGCTTATGGGCCTTAAAACCGACCAGCTCACCCCGGTAGAATCGCCATTGTTCGGCTTCTCGGGGGTTTCGGTACAACTATGGGCAGAGTTCGCCTCCCAATTACCTTAGGACGGCGCCGAAGACTGTGACCAAGGTAGTTGACTTCTTGGTCATCAAGAACATGCGGGCTACAACGCCATCCTTGGCAGAGGCCTGATCGGTAGAATCAGAGCAGTACCTTCATCCCTCCATCAGAAGATGAAGTTTCCAACTCCGAGCGGGATAGGCGAGGTGCTCGGGTGTCAGCGCGAGTCTCGCCGGTGCTATGTCCTCTCTCTAAGAGAAAAGCAACCACTCGCAACACCAGACCAAGTTTCGTCGTCCACCGATTAGCCCTCCACTAGCCGAGGAACACCCGCTGAAGATCTACTTCCTGTCCAAGTTGACGACGACCCCGAGCACATCCTCTACATTGGAGCCCTACTAGAAGAAGCCGAGTAGCAACGCTACGAGGCCTTTCTGCTAGCTAACCTTGACGTGTTCGCGTGGTCTGATGATGAGCTTCCGGGTATTTCTCCGGAAGTGATAACACACCGCCTCGTTTGGACCCCCGGGTCCCGCCAGTACAGCAGAGGAGGCGACCTGTGAACTGAGAACGACAGACCGTGATCAAGGATCACGTCGTCAAAATCCGATCACTAGACTCCTCTGAGAAGCCCAATATCCAAGGTGGATCTCCAATGTGGTCCTCGTACGCAAGGCCAATGGCAAATGGCGTGTGTGCGTCGATTACAAAGATCTCAATAAGGCAATACCCAAGGATAATTTCCCCTTGCCGCGCATCGACCAGTTGGTGGACACTACCTCTGGGCACGAGCTTCTCAGTTTCTTGGATGCTTACTCTGGTTATCACCAGATCAGTATGCATCCTCCTGATCAAGACGCTACTACGTTCATTACAGACCCGGGGTTGTACTGTTTCACCAAGATGCCCTTCGGTCTGAAGAACGCTGGGGCGACGTACCAGCGGCTGGTCAACAAGATGTTCGAGCAGCAAATTGGGCGCAACATGGAGGTCTACGTTGATGACATGCTGGTCAAGACGCTTCCAAGCACCGACCACATCTCCGACCTCCAAGAAACTTTCGCAACTCTGTGGAAGTATAACATGAAGCTCAACCCCTCCACGTGCGCGTTTGGTGTTATTCGGGGAAGTTCCTCGGCTTCTCGTTTCGAATAGAGGGATAGAGGCAAACCCGAAAAAATCCAAGCTGTACTGGAGATGAGCAGTCCTAAGATGGTGTGCGACATCCAACGTTTGACTGGGCGTCTTGCTGCACTGAACCGGTTCATGTCGAGCCAGCAGCAGAAAGAAGTTTTAACTTCTTCAAGTTGCTCTGAGGCCCCAAAAGTGCCTCACAGCAAGGGGGGCAAGTACGGTGGACTGAGGAGTGCGAAGCTGCCTTCACCGAGCTAAAGGCATATTTGGCAGCCCCACCTATTCTCTCAAAGCCTGTGCTCGGAGAACCACTGTTCGTATACCTTTCGGTTACCGAACACTCCATCAGCGCAGTTTTGATCAGAGAAGAAGGAGCGGCGCAGCATCCGGTATACTACATCAGCAGGGTCCTCCAGGAAGCTGAAAGGAGGTACCCTCGAGCAGAAAAACTCGCCCTCGCCTTGGTCACGGCTGCTCGGAAGCTCAGGCCTTATTTTCAGGCCCATTCAGTGACAGTCCTCACCGACCAACCATTGAAGTCTATCCTTCAGCGGCCAGAGGCTTCTGGCAGGCTCATCAAATGGGCCATAGAGTTAGGCGAGTTTGACATCAGCTTCCGACCAAGGATAGCAATCAAGGCGCAAGCGTTAGCAGACTTTGTTGCGGAATGCACTCTCCCTACCGAGCAGGACCCGCCATTGGCTGACGAGCCCCCATGGGAGATCTATGTGGATGGGTCCTCTTGTGTCACAGGGAGCGGAGCAGGCTTGGTCCTCACTTCCCCAGAAGGGTTAGAGTTCCAGTACGCCCTCCGATTCCGCTTCACAGCCTCCAACAATGTCGCCGAATATGAAGCATTGCTGTCCGGCATCCGCATGGCTAAGCATCTTGGAGCCCTTCGGCTGAGGGTCTTCAGTGACTCCCAGTTGGTCGCTAGCCAAGTAAACGGGCAGTTCGAAGGAAGGGAGCCTCGTATGGCCCAATACCTCCAGCAGGTCAAGAGCCGAGCAGAGGGTCTCCTTTACTTCGAGGTCGTACACGTCCCACGGGAGCAGAATGCGTGAGCAGATGCACTTGCCAAGTTGGCATCCTCAGGTGACATCACCCCTTCTCGCTCCGTATTCATCGAGGAGCTCGCCTCACCAAGCACCGAAGTAGACATCGCAGCTGTTGAGACAGGCCCACCAATTCCGAGCTGGATGGACCCTCTTTTAGCTTACCTACTTCGGAGTGAGCTTCCGCCCGAGCAAGGCGAAGCTCGCAAAATTAGAACGCGTGCTCAGCGTTTCACCCTCGTGGAAGGCAAGATGTATCGGCGGTCCCTCTCAAGACCTCTCTTACGGTGCCTCAGCCCCGAAGAGGCTCTCGGGGCAACCGAAGAGGTTCATGAGGGGCTATGTGGAAGTCATTTAGGGGGCAGAACGCTAGCACGCAACATCATCCGAGTAGGGTTCTGGTGGCCGTCGCTGCAAAAGGATTGTATGTACTTTGTCAGGAGGTGCCCAGAATGTCAGAAGTTCGGACAACTCATCAAGCAGCCTGCCGAACAGCTTCACAATCTGTTCGAACCACGCCCTTTCGCTAGATGGGGAATCGATATCCTAGGTCCTTTCCCAGAGGCCCAAGGTCGGAAGAAGTTCCTATTTGTGGCTATCGACTACTTTACCAAGTGGATTGAAGCTGAACCTGTTGCCGTGATCACCGAACAAGCCGCGTGGAAGTTCGTCTGGAAGAACCTCCTCTGCCGGTTTGACATCCCAAAAGTGATCACCTCCGACAACAGGAAGCAGTTCGACAGTACCTTCTTCAATCAGAAATGTGCCGAGCTCGGAATCTACAACCTTTTCACCTCCGTAGCGCATCCCCAGGAAAACGGCTTGGTAGAAAACGCCAACCGAACGCTGCTGCACGAGATCCGCATAAGAGTGGAGGCTGCAGGAAGTTCATGGATTGACGAGCTCCCTAACGTTCTCTGGTGTCACCGGACAACTGCACGAGTAGCCACCGGAGAAACACCCTTCCACTTGGCTTACGGCTCGGAAGCCGTTGTGCCTTTGGAAATAGCTCTCCCCACCATCCGAACAACCCACTTTGATGAAGCCGCCAACCACCGTGCTCTTCGGGAAAACTTGGACATGCTTTGCGAACGACAGAACGACGCCAGCATTCGTCTCGTTTCCTATCAGCACGACTCGCGCAATATTATAACGCACGAGTTCGGGAGAGGCGCTTCAACGTGGGAGATTTAGTTCTACGCCGCTGCTCTCGACTTCGGATCCCCGAAGAGTGGTCGGCAAGTTCGCCCAAAATGGGAAGGACCTTATCAGGTCACACAGGTCCTTGGGAAAGGCTCATACAAGCTAACTACCCCTAGTGGCGAGGCCATACCCAGAACCTGGCATGTATCCAATTTGAAGGCTTATTATTTATAAAGGCCTTCTGTTCGACATTCCACCTCTCTCCTACCAGTTCTTTTGGTCGGTTAGGGATGAAGTCCAAAGCATCCTTATCTTAATGCTCTTTAGCCCACAAGGATGTTGCGACATCTCCAAGTGTGAAGATGCTCCGCAGGCACCTCAGGTCAGAACACCTGCAGTTCGTAGCAACCTGTGCGGTTGCTATGAATCCCGGTTCGGACAGAACACTCACAAGGTGAAGAGATAGGGGAAAAGAGAGAAAATCTATTTAAAATTTATACAAGAGCTCGTTTAGGCCAGCTACCAAAATAAAAAGGAAGGGGATATCTAAGGGTCCTACCTAGAAGTACCGGCGCCATCATCTGCAGGAGGCATCCGCCCTGAATGGAATTGGGCAAAGTGCACTCCATCTAAGCGTGCATCCTGGGTACGACGCCGACACTCTCTTACAGCGGCCTCGAAGGCTTCCCGGGCACGTTCTGTCCAGGCTAGCCTCTCCCCGAGCTCCTTTCCTGCTTCAAGGCCCACTTTATAGCAACGGGCCCCGAACTGCTCTAGGTCCTTTTTAAAGTCAGGACCTTCTTTATACTCGGCCACTGCCTGAGCCCTGGCATCGCCTAATACCTTCACGATGGCCTCCTTTTCGGCTCGAGCGACAGTCAGATTTAGCTCGGAAGCCTGCAGGGCATCTTGGAGGCTCTTCACCTCCTTTAAAAGATCGGCCTCGCGAATCTGGTGCTTCATGACCAGATCCTCGTAGTAGGCCGTTTTCGCCTCCCATATCTGCTTCTGGTTCTGACCGCGCAAAGCCAGCTTCTTCAAGAGGCCCATTGAGCTCGTGATGCCATCCACCAACGCTCCCACATCGATATTTTCATCTTCGTCATGATCGGAGAGGTGCCTTGGGTGGTAAGCCGCACTGGAATGCTCGGGAGTCTTCTCTGGGCTCAGGTCTTGGCACCGCGCCATCCTATCCAGATAGGATGCAGACGGGCATAGAGGCAGAATCCTTGAAGGATCGTTCTCAAGCCTTCCCAGCGTGGCCTCCAGCATCGACTGCGAAGGGAGCTCGAACGACTTCACCTTCAAAACAGTGGAGACAGGCCTCCGGTCCTCCTCAGAATTGACGGCCCTCTCAGCAGCAACTGGTTGCTCGGCCGAAGTTTCTGCTCCCCTAGCAGTCTCAACAGCGGCAACAGCAATTTCCTCGTGACCTTCTGTCACTAAGGCTACCTCCTCGACCCCTTGCGCAGCTTCTCCAACCCCTTTGGAGACCAAAGCGACTGACGGTCCTTCCACTACTGCAGCCATTTTTGTGGGGGGCAGGGGGGCCGCGGCATCCGCAGCGGTTTCCCTCTGAGGGGCTGCTACCTCCTCGGTTGGAATGACCTCCGCAACTGAAGCAGCCGCCCCCTCGGAGACATCCCTTTCTGGCACCTCGCGGTGCGGAGAAATCCCTTCTCTAACTGTAGAAGTCCCTTCATGACCTTCGCCCCTTCGAGCGGAGGTCTCTGCAGCGTCATCTTCGGCGCCTCTAGTGCTCGACGCCGTTGTTCGAGCAACTTCTTCTTCACGACCCTCACTGGGGCCCCGCAGAGCGGACATTTCTTTCTGCTCTTCAGCAGAGCTTTCTGACCCGTCGCTCACCACAACGAGCCCCAGCTCAGTCGCCATCCTCTGCGCGACCTCCGGACGGACCACGGGGGGCATCCGCGGTGCTCCCTGTTCGGCCGACCCAGTAGCCTTGCACTTTTTTTGCAGCAGCAACTGCGCCTCTTCAACCTCCTCTTCGGTCCCCTCCTCGCTGTGATGAGAAGCAGCACGGACCAGCCTCTTCTTTTTCCGAGCACGGAGCTGGTCTGCTTCTTCAGCACCCCCATCAAGCAGCATCGGCCTCTTCTTCATAGAGGCAGAAGGTCGAGTCGTCCCGTCGCCCTCCTCAAGCGAAGTTCGAGCTCCTGCTGAAACCACCTTCATGGTGGCCTTCTTCTTCAACCGAATCCTTTCGGGCCCCTTCTCAGGGACCCGTGCGCTATCTGGACGCTCCTTGGGGGATGGGGCCACCAGTGCCGTTGTAACCGTGGCACTAACCCTCATAGCGAGGGAACCCGAACAACGGCCGCAACGTCATCGTCCTCATACACCATATGAGCCAGAACAGGGATCTGTTCGGTGAAATCCTCGTTCGCCTCCAAATCCCTCCCAGCCTCCAACTCCGCAACAGCTGCACACAAAAAAAAGAAGAGGAGAGTTAGAGCAGGGTCACCAAACCGGTAGGAGAACAACCAAAATTCACACACTTACTCCACGGTTTGCTCAGGCCATGCTTAACAAGCGAGAATTCGGTCACATAGCCTTCCCCGTTTCTAACACCTGCTCGGAGAAGACTATTTGAGGCCCTCGCCTCATCTTGGATCAGCTTGGGAAAGCTGTCCTTCCGTGCCGAGCGGATGACAGTGGGGAATCCCCACTCTGCACCATCCCGGTGGCGCACGAAGAACAACCTATCCATCCAACTTTTGTTGTTGGAATATTTGTTGGATAGTTGTATGTGCATCCTATCTGTTCGGTGCTTGGCGTAATAGATATCCGCTCCTGACGGCCGAGAAGCAGAAATCTTGAAGTGAGCTCGGAATACATCCGCCGAGCCCCGAATCTCCTTAATTCTATAGATGACGCCGAAGATACAGATGTACCTCCACGTATTGGGCGTCAGTTGTATCGGCGAAACGCCCCAGCAGTTCAGTAGCACCTTCGCCACTTCCGGCAGCGGCAGCCGGAATCCTGCCTCCATGTGATCCACAGAGAGGGGGAGACAACCTGGTTTGTTCACCAGGTACGATTCCTCTTCCTTCGCATCAATAATCTCGTACTCGTCGCTGATCCGAAAGCGCTCCCGGAGCCCACTGTAATGGCGGCATCGTGGCCCGCTAGACGCCGCAACAGTGACTCCGCTCGCTCCGACAATTGTGACAGCCTTCCCTTTTCCTGCCATCATCGCAAGTCGCGGAGAGGAACAGCAAAACAGGAGAAGGCGCAAGGAAGAAGACGACCGAGAACCTAAAGGGGGCACAAAAGCTCTCAAGCAAAGAAGAAGGAATTTCGAAGGCGTAACTCCCGCCTTCGCCCCTCTCCTTCCTTATAAGGAAACAAAGGTGCGGAATTCGAGGCGTGCTAGGGGCGAGTTTTTCTCTCCGCTCCAGGTCATTTCTGGGACGCACCATCAGCGACCGTTTGTCTGGAGTGCGCGGCGTTAGAAGATCGACACGAACCCCGCACTCATCACAAAAGCTCTGCATTCGAGGAAAATCACCAAAAAAAGGATATAATGCGGCCATTCGGATCTCCGAGGATGATACCGCATTTATGGCGGAGGTGACGCCCGAACAAATCACCGCCCTCAAGCGCTCCGGTTCCTTAGCCGCTCGAGGGCGTGGGGGGCATGTGTGGTGATAGGTTCCTGTAACCTAAGCCCATCATGACCCATCACAACCTGTCAAGGCCCATTAAAGCTCTCCAATGGGACGTGCTTCTCCGTGTTATGCCACGACCCCGTGAGGATGCACGAAGGGCCCAAGAGGCAACCACCTTGGCCAGAGCATACCGAGCTCCCAGGCTGCTCTAACTAGTACTCCTCGAACAGTGCAGTCCAAGCCCCTGCCATCATCTGGGCAGGATGTACCAAACAGCCATAAATGTTACCGAGCAGCGGCCTCAACCCCCCTCGTGGGGTACCTGCTCGGTGATCTCGCTGGAGCCTTTCGAGCGGCTCTTCACATCCCCACGGCGGTTGTAACTGCCGTAGGCCATGCGCCCCACTATCAAGAGGTGCATTAACTGCTTGGCATCCCAACGGGCACCTGAGCGTATAACCCCCCGCTGCGTGCGCCAATCAAGGCACCCTTCCGGGCACGATTCAGAGACGTTACACCTGTTCGCTTCAGCACCCATGCCTATATAAGACACAGGTACAGGACCATGCAGAGGTACGTTCACCCTCGCGCAAACACGCCCTCACACATGAGAACTCCCATCTTCTCTAGTCACTAGTGATTGACTTTGGCATCGGAGGGTTCTCCCCGGTTCTTCAACCGGGCCCCCCTGATCCGTTTTCTAATTTTGCAGGCTCCCGTCCGCCTCCGGCGTTCTTCCTCCTTCTTAGAGTGTAGGCCATCAGGCTCCGGCCCAATCAAGGAAAGGCCTCCACATATATATCTATCAAGTTTATTCAATATATTTACGTAAAAATACATATTATGGAGGGTGATATGGTCATCAATATTTAATATTTCATTTCAAATCTTATTTGATAGTGATTTATTAGATAAACAAGTGATTAAAATCTTATTTAAGATTAAGAGAATCTAAAGTTTCAATTATTTTCAAGTTAAACCGAAGTAAATCGAACCGAATCGAATTTATTTCGATTTTATTTGATTTGGTTTCAAAGAACTTTAGTTTGATTTAATTCGGATTGGGTCAAAATTTGATTTGATTTGATTTTTTAAATTTTTTTATAAATCAAATCAAATCAAACTATGAACACCCTAACTCGAGCTACCATAAGGAGACCATCGGAGAAGCTGCAACCCCATCACTACTGCAGATCATGCAAGCTCCCGACCATCCTGATCCTTTGTGCTTTTTGCTAATATTGGTGTTCTTCTCCCCCACCCATGCATATGCAGGTGATGCTGCTGTTGGTGTTGTTGAGGGCAACAAGTTCTGCCAGGAGGGGAGAATGCCGGGATGTTCCCTAGGAAGACAACGTCGTACAGGACAATAACGGATCGTGCCGGGCAGTGACAGTGTTCCTACTTAAAGCCCTCTTTGCTCTGGCAAGTCCACGTTACTGACTTACACATCATCAGATTATTCTTCGATTTCTACATCGAGATCTCTGACACTTTAAGTGTGATATTATTAAGTAATAAATTCATGTGACATCTAATAATTAGATTGTCATTTTATCACTCTTTATGTGAGGGATGTCACATAGATTATTATCTAGTCAAAGTGCAATATGTAAGTGCAATAAACTTTTCTCCCCAACAAATCCAAATGTAGAAGGGAGAGTGAAGATCCTTCCACTTGCCAACCTCTACACGTTATGTAGGTATATGCATATTCACATAATTTTTTTTGTTATTTTTGTGTCACCACTCACCAGGTCTCATTTTTAAAACTTTTTCACATCTGAGACGTGTTAGAGAGAGTGTGTGTACGAGGGAGAAGAGATGAATAATTTCAAACACCACTTTATCCCCTCTGGCTCCTTGGAAGATGGTTACTCTAAAGCTGGTTACTAAAATTTTATATGAGAATAGCATGAGATCTTGAGTGTACTTCCAAATAAATAATAGACAACAGAAGCCAAAAAAGAGAAGTTTACTTCTTCGTTGGAAAGCATAGGCAATGCTTTTTTACGGGCAAATACTTCTGATGTTCTTGCCTTTTTCTTGAAGGAACATATCAGAGCACATAATGAACTTCCACTGATTGCAGCAAGGAAATATTTGAAAGGTTAGTCTTGCACATTTCTGTGGTTGTATATATAATTCTATGTTGTGCTAATCAAATCTTATAGCATGAGAGTGGGAAGTGCTGGTAGTTTGAAGTGGAAATCCCATTTGAAACCTACACTACCTGCACCTTGTTCCACTTTCAGGAACCAAGCGATGGGATGCACTCAGGGAAGAGAGATTACAGACTGGCTTACGAAATGTCCCAAAAAAGCATGCCGAGAAAGCTACCTTGGAGGCAAGGCAAGATTAACAATCTTCAATTATTGACGGTTAATGATGACCCTCAAATTTATATGAAGTAGAGTGAGAAATTTTAACGGCAACTCAAATGCTATACGCATCTGTATGAAAAGTATGTACATAATTTCATTTCATATTAAATCTATCAACGGGTGATATAATTTCAATACTTGAAAACTATACAACCTCAGTTTTCTTTAATATACATAAATGTGGAAGCAGTGTGAACCCAAGATCTAAGGTGTACAGTGAAGAATCTTAACCTCTGAACTACTCATTGAATACACAAACTCAGAATTTGGTATTAAGATAGATCGGAGATAGAGTGAGGATATCTTTAAAATTTTAAAAATAATTTTATTTTATCCTTGATCTATCCTTATAAAAGAATGGGTATGTGATTTCCCTAATGCTTGAAAAATTCTGATATAGGCTTGTCAGTAACAGGTATGCATTTGAAAACCTAGCTAATTGGCCATGAAAGAAATGCAATGCGGACGTAGAATCCCCACTGCCCCCAATCCAACCTCTCTGTATCCGCAAATCGTCTCATGAACTCCACCATCACCACTTGTATACAGACCAATGTGATTGCTAGTATATATCCCCAAGAACAGGCTGTTCCCTTCAAAAACATTCTTCTTCTCCAACCTTCTGGCGTTGAGCTCCTTGAAAACCTGACAGAGCACAAATGTGTTAGAGATCGTGGTGTTCTTGACCTGCTCGCCCACTCCAAATTAAGATGGATTCGCCCTTGAACTGAAGGACGTACCAACAGGACTGCTACTTGGAAGAGTGCTTGAGACACAAGGTTTCTTCAAATCACGTTGGTTATAAGAGGCTCTGTTCGACCCACGGGTGGCTTCTTGGCAAGGTCCTTATGGGCTTCTGATCAGTGGCCAAGGCTCCGTATTCTCCCAGGGTATCCATGACCAAATTCACGCCACAACAGCTGCACTGTTGTTAGTGGAACTTTGCCGAAAGAAACTGCAGCGACAAAATTTATCACCAGGGCACCAACATTCACAGTCACCTGAAATTGGATAAACTTTTGGATGTTGTTGTCGTCCAGGATGACGATGTCTGAGCTCTCTTTTTGCCACCTCAGTGCCCTGGATCCCCATCGAAAGCCCATAACATCAGCTTCTTTGAGAGCTGGAGCATCATTTGTTCCATCCCCTGCTACTGCAACTACATGGTTCTTCTTTCTCGGGTCGGGAAGGGAGAGGACCTTGCCATGACGCGGACTCTGTCGAGCATCTCCATCCTCTCCGCCTCCGAGTAGTTTCGGAACGTCTTAATTCCCTTCCGCAACTGCTCCATCGAGCTCATCATCATCAGCCCTCAATCTTCCACATTCGAAAGCTACAGATTTTGCTGTGAAGATGTTGTCTCCTGTGACCATCTTCACAGCCACTCCAGCATCCCTGCAGGCCTCCACAGCCTTCTTTGCACCTGGGCGGCATGGATCCTTCAAACCCACCAGCCCCAACAAGAACAGCTTGGCTTCTTCGAGTTTATGGGGAACATCACCATCTTTGTCATTGCTAATAACGTTGCTATTTACCTCCAGTTGTTTGTAAGCAAAAACAATACATTCATTGTTTGGTAACACTTTTGAAATATAGATTTTAATTATTTAATGATTGAAAATTTATTTTTCTCTCTCTAATTATCAAATGAGTAAAATAAATTTTAAATTATGTAAAAATAAATTTTAAGAGAGAGTAGAGAGATAGAGAGAAAACATGTATGATGATGTGTTAGATTTTAAAATTTAAAAACTAGTGTAAGAGAGTTGTTTAAGAGATTTGAGATTTTTAAAAAATAAAATCTCTAAAAATGTTACCTTTACAATGCAAGCTTTGTCTTTATCCCCAAAATGTTACCAAACAATGTCATACCTTCGATAATTTGTTCAATCTTCACTCTTTTTTCTGCATCCAGCTCTGTGCTCGTCCCATCGGCATTGCAGTAATGCGAGCACGAGGCCAGTATCATCTTAGCTGCTCCTTTCCAGTGAACAGACATCATGTTGTTGCCCTTGATCCTGATCATGCCCCCGCTGCGTTTCTTGTCTGAATTGACGACTTCAACATGGAGTATTTCCCAGTGTTGCTTCAGCGCTTCCGCATACATACCGAGTAAGCGTACCAGTCTTGTCCGTGCAGATAGTTGTGACGGACCCCATAGTTTCACAGGCGGGAAGCGCCTTCCTGACCATATGGCTTTGTCCGCCATCATCCTCTTCATGGAGTACGCCAGAGTGAGTGTCACCACCAACGGCTGCCCTTCCGGAATGGAAACCACCACGATGGTCACAGCGTCCGACACGATGCTCGCGAGCGCGTTGATCACGCCGTCGAACGGCACCTTCTTCTCGTCGAATTCGGGTTTGCCGTTCTCGTCCTTGGTGCACCCTGTGAACACCACGAGCACGAGGACCGCCACTGCCGTTCGATCTTCCCGATGTTGGAGGTGAGCTTCTGAAGCCGCTTTTGCAACGGGGTCGGCTCGTTGGTGTCGTGGCTGATGGTGCTCATCATCGGCCCCCATGTGGTGTCCAAGGCCACGGAAGTGACCAGCATGCGGGCGTAGCCATCGGCTATCTTGGTTCCGGAGGTGAGGAATGGGTTCCTCCGTGCATCCACCGCAACATGGTCGCTCTCTCCAGTCATACTGAACTCATCAACCTGGAGGGAGTGACCGTCCATGAATAGGCCATCGGCCGGGACTTGGTCGCCGATCTGGAGGCATACGACGTCGCCCACCACGACGTTGAAGATGGAGACCTCCTGTCGCCGCCCGTCTCTTACGACGCAGACGCGGATGTTACCTCACTCATTGGAGGGCTTGGTGAAGCGCCTCCCCTGCCGGAAGTTACTGACGGCGGAAACAGAGAGACGACGAGGAAGACAACAACGAGGATGCTGACGCCGTCTTACCATCCTTGATGCCGTGCTCCTTGATGCCGAAGCCAAGCGAGAGGGCAGTTCAGGCCAGAAGAATAACGAGCATTGATGGGATCTGTTACGGTTTGTAATGGGTTCGGCTCAAGCCGAGGTGACTTGACGATGTGTTCAAGTTAAGACGACCAAGTAGAGGTAATCGGGTCGAGGTCCGTTTAGCCGACGTGAGATGCGTGCTCTGAGCTCTCAATCTTAATAACTGAGGATTTACAAAATCCACTGAGGGATCTCGACGAGGAGACACTCCGACGTTCAAGTCAGTCACTAGCTGAGAAAAATGATCTAGCCTAAGGAGCAGAATAATGTACATGTGCGTGTGGAGTGTCTGCCTCTTATATAGGGGTAGATTATGACAATCATTAGACAATCCTACGAATCCTGTGGCCGATCTCTGTGATTGTCGCCGGATCATGACCATAATTGGCAGGCAAGATCGTACAAATCGTGGTATTAATGATCGTAGTTATCCAGTGCACGATCTTCGGTCAATGCTCCGACCGTACGCGAGCCACGTTCCCAAGAATCCCACGGACACATCACGCTCCACGTCACACACGAACGAGCTGGCATAGCCTTGTCCTTGGCCGAGTTGAGAAGGCCTCGTCTTTGGCTTAGCTGCAATTGTCGGTCGAAGGGGTACAAGAAGGTCGGTCTAACCGACATGAGTCGTCAGTCTAGACGACACCTGTTGGATCTGTTCGGCACTCTGGCACTATAAATAGAATAGTCTACATCCAAAATGCTACCCTTGCTTTCGTGCTTGAGAGCTTCCAGTGAGACGACCAACCGACTTGCCAACATGATTTGATCTAATGCGTGGGAGAGCTTCGTCGCCGATCGTCCGAGCTTCTGTCGTTCGTTCTTCATTCCCCGCTTGCTTGCTTCAGAGGTAAGCAATGAGCTCCACCTCTTCCCTCAGTTCTTCTACATCTTCTAGGTCCAAGCCACTTCAAGTCGTAGGCTCAGGTTCTCTCGGAGGTCTGCCGATCTGAGGCTCTAGCCTACCTGTGGGAGTTCTCCGTGTCATTGGCTCCCCAGGTTTACGTCGGACCGCGCCAGTGGGTCGAGGTGAAGCTGTTGTCCGGTGCTCCTTGATTGACAACACGTGGCTTGCCATGTGGCTCTATCAACCCACGTGATCCGCCGCTCGTCCCATCACCGTATTGCCTGCGCGACGTCATGATGGCAAAGCTTCCTCGGCTGTTGAGCGCGACGTCAACCGTCGCGTCGCCGCCTTGACTCTCGCGCGCCATCATTGCACTCTTGGCAAGTTGTGCCGATCAGAATCTGAGGCAAAGCTCATTAGCCAATCTAGAGCCGCCACGTGGTTTGATCTGAACTTTTGCACTCCGGTGTCGTCCGAAGAGGCATCACTAACGGGGGCTCAAGCCGTGGTGACCACTGAGGTGACTCCGATGAGGTGTCAAAGCTGAGACGACCAAGCCAAGGTAACCGGGCAGAGGTCTGCTTAGCCAACATGAGACGCGTGCTCTGAGCTCCCGACCTTGATGACTAAAGACCTGTAAAGCCCACCGAGGGGTCTCAACGGGGAGACACTCTGACACTCAAGTCAGTCGCTAGCCGAGAAGAATGGCCTAACCCAAGAAGTAGAACAGCGTACATGTGCATGTGGACTATTTTCCTCTTATATAGGATTAGGTTACCCATGGCAACCGTCGGATGACCTCATGATTCCCGCGGCCGATCTCAGTGATTGTCGCCGGATCATGGCCATAATCGGCAGGCCAGATCGTGCGGATCGTGGTCTTAATGGCCGTACTTATCGCATGCACGATCCTTAGTCAATGCTCTGGTCGTAAGCGAGCCACGTTCCCGAGAATTCCAGGAACACGTCACGCTTCACGTCGCTCATGGCCGACAACCCTATCCTTGGCCGAGCTACAATTGTCGGCTAGAGGGGTACAAGAAGGTCAGTCTAACTGACTCGAGTCGTCGGCCTAGACGACGCCAGGATCTATGGTCCTAGCCACTTCAGGTCGTCGGCTCGGGTTCCCTGAGAGGTCGGTCGATCCGAGGCACTAGCCGACCTATGGGAGCTCCTCGTGTCAATGTCCTTTAAGGCTTCCTAGACGAAGGACATGAATCCTCTCGTGGGGGGATTCTTGTAGGTGTTCGATCCGAACATCTTTTGTTGGAGAAGTAGACTATCGCCTTCTCCATCAATGTCGGTCTCCGTGTTCGAGACCAGGGACGTTGCGATCTCCTCAACGCCCCCAAGGTGACAGAGGCCATCGATGCTCTTCCCCTTGACGACCTCCACAAGACGTCTCTGTTTAGTGAGGGACAATTTGACTTTGAGAATAGCGGTGGAAAAGGTGTCTTCTTGGTCGGTGCCTTAGACGTCGAGGGTGACGTAGGAAGGGCGGTGGCTAAGGATCTCAATCACTCTTCTCCGTTCGGGCTAAGCCACAAATGTCCTACAAATCCAAGTCCAAATGAAAAAAATAATTTAGTAATATATTAATTTGATATATGTAATTGACATCACTCACATAATATAAAATTATATATATGTTATAAAATGACGTCACTAACTTGTTTTTCAATCCAAATTTGGAGTACCGCAGGTTGTGTGAAGGGTTTGTCTAAAGGATAGATGAATGTTCATTCTTTAAATGAAAAAGAAATAACATGTGTAGAGAATGACACATATCAGTATAAAAAATAAAAAATATATTTATTACAAGATAAAATTAAAAAGAAACACTCTTATTGTAAAAGAGAAAATTACTTACTTTTGATCGATAAATCTATTTCCTTGCAATCAGTGGCAATGTTATTGCACTTGCAATAAATATTTCTCATCACAAATAAAATATCAAGAGTATGAAGACATAGATTGTATAATTTCTCGTACTATTTTGCATGCCTAGTACTCTTCCATATCGTCATAATTGAAGACGTATATCACCATTTTGAATTTATCTTAGAGGCCTGGTCAAAAAAAAAAATCTTAGAAGATTAGGAAGGATAGATTGTACTTTTTTTTCTTTCTATCTGTTGCTGTGCGAGTAAGAGAGGGTCAACCAGAGTTAACCTGGGTGGGCCCTAAAGCGATGACGATGACGAGAAGTTACAACGGAGCTTCTTACTCGCACAGCAACACTATCTTTTCTTAAAAGGGATCGTTACTCACTTTTTTCTGTTTACCATGGGTGGCAAAGCTCATATCGGGTATCAACAATAAGTTAGTAGCCGTTGTTCCCTATAATTTCGCACAGAACTCACTGCATAGAAGAGGGCATGCATGGTTGGCTCAGTCATTGCGGATCGCACCGGCACTGACGATACCACACAATTTAATATAATATTTTAAAATTATTATTTAATTATTAGTTAATATTGTGTTGTCTTCTTTATATATTAATTATTATTTTAAAATAAATCGTTCAAATTGAAACATATTAATACTATATATTTTGATCTGACTCGTGTCAGTGAAAATTTGGCATGATCGATCCGTACAGCAAAATCAACTTTAGATGAGATGAATTGTATAATACCGTGATGGGATATATATAGGGACTTGAATGAATGGACAAACACTGATAGGCCAGCTATAATTTGTCTTGGGCTTACAATATTTTTTATTTGCTAAATTTTAGTTAGCAGTGGCAGACCTACATGTAAGACGTGGGAGAGGTCCAGGCTATTTTGAGAGATCTACAGGTAAATTAAAAAAATATTTAGGCCATATAAATTTTTTATTTATAATTATAATGACATTGATTAATATGATGATTATGCAACAACATTTTACTTCAGCCGTAAACGATGACATTCTCCGGTATATTAGAGAAATGCAATGAAGGCAGAAGTCCCACTTGTAAATAAAAGTAATATTTTTTACTATTTTGTTGTATTATCGCACACACACTCTTATATAACTTGTGCTTGTGTCCGATAATATCCTGCAAGATGCTCACTTGGGAACGCATGTAATAATTCGTAGTATAGAGCATGGATTTGAAGGCTTGAGTTGTTACAATATAGATATAGATGCTCTAAGATATGAACCGATAGATGCAAGAGTTTTTTACTACTCATATGTATAGATGTGGGACAAGTTGTGCTACTTGAGGACGAGAGAGAGGGAGAGGAGTATGATGGAGATGGCGAGGATGAGATTCTTCTGGAGAGGATGAGTGAGACTATATATTGACTATCGACTATCTATTTATAATTGTAGTATTAATTACACAAACATTTGTAATGTAATACATTTAAATTCAAAATATTGTAAATGATTTAAAATGTTGTTTATGAATGATATGTGTATGTAATTTTTGTACATTTAATGGGCTGTAAATTTGTGAAAAATATATTTTTATAATTTTTTTATTTATTATAAATTATTGGGGACGGCTTCACATAACTGTCATGAATAATATTATTAGAGACAATTGAAAACTACCCCAATAAATTTATTGGCGATGGATAGAAGTCGTATCCAATATATATAGTTATTGGGGACGGCTGTTGAAACATCTCGAATAAAATTAAATTATTTGAGACGTCTCTTATTTGTCCCCATTAAGATTATTGGAGATAAGTACCAACTGTCCCAATAAAATTATTGGCGACAAATATTTAATCGTCCCCAATAATATTATTAGAGATGACTGACATTTGCCCTCAATAAAATCATTGGCAATAGATAGGAAGCCGGCCCCAATACATTTATTGGGGATGGATGATAGCTACCGTCAATAGACTTATTAGAGATGGTTGTCGAGTGTCTCAAAGAAGGTCATTGGAGACGATCGACTAGATTTGCACCTCTAATAAATTTATTGGGGATGAATAACAACCATCTCCAATAATTATATTTACATCTAATAGTGTCGACTCGATATTTTGACTTTCAGCCATCCCCAATAATTATTAAGGATGGTCTTAAGGCTATTGATATATGGTTGCATTTTCGTATAGTGACTGGTCTAAATAACCCGTATGTATCCCCAATTTTTTTAATAAACAACCGGTGTATACCATAACTTTACCTAGCTAATATATTTGTATCCTCCTGACATCCTAATTAAGAACAAATCTCGATGGAGTCAACACCCCTAAACCGGACGCCATATTGTTCAAAGTAATTACTGTATGCCCTTAAAATAATCTAACCTTTAAAAGCATCATAGCTTTAAGTAGATTAATTTTGCGAATATTTGGTGGATTAGATAAAGGCAGGGTTACAAGGTAATATATATGTACCTTATGATGCTACGGGCATAATCGTACTTAGTCTAGCTTAAAATTTACTTAAATAAATGATAGATGTGGGCAATAAGTTTACATATGACAGAATTTAGTCTATCATGCATGAAGCTAAACATGACTGCAAAAAAGGCAAAATTATACAACATAATAACACAGATTCTGGAATATGTACACACAATGATCCATTTAACATGTATAAGGTTGCAACACTGGATTTGAAGTCATTATGTGAGACACTAATAATTTTACGCAAATGAATACATGATTTCTCATGTCGGAGATGATGTAGTTACAAATTATAGGACAGATTGTAGAACAGCCTCGGCTAACTTGAGAGTGTATCTATTTTTATATTATGTTATCCTTGTCGCTTTAATATCTAAAATTTGAAGGTGATTTTATATTTGTAACATATGGTAGAATGGATTTTTTATAAACTCGGTTGTAAATCTTATATCATTCCATTAAAACTTACGTGACCTTAATTTGTCTTGAAGTTGACATATGAAGACGTGCAGAATAGCTCTATATTGCCGAATTTGAGAGTGGATCATATATATAATACTCTCATATCGACTTATTTGAAAGTAGATATGATCTTAATATAGTGTTGTAATGACTTTATATTTGTCCGTTGTGTTGACCTTTTGATTTAGGCAATGAGGACTAACAGAAGTTGCAAATTTACGATCTTATGCAAGTTCATAATTGTTTGTCTACAATTATTGTATTTAGGAGCATCTATATATATATAATTAAAATATAGTTTGACCCTGTTTAATTAGAGTGCCACCACTACAAGAATAATATAGTTTAGTTACAAAATTTAGCTATAAAAGAACTCACGTAGTTAATTAACTACGAATTAGGGATGAAAAAGTTGTCGTCACTAAATTTCTAATTTAGCTATGGAACAACAACTGAAAGAGTTCCGTCCCTAATCCTAATCCATAACTAATTAGTTACGGATTAATTACATAACTATTTTGTAGCTAAATCCATAGTTAATTAATTAGAAAATTAGAGATGGAATCTTCCTGTCGCTAACCAATAACTAATTAGTTACTAATTAACTACAGATATAGATTTAGTTACGAAATCTTTCCTGCTAATTAGTTACGAATTAAGTGTGGATAATTTCGAAACAAACTTGTCGCTAAATTTAGTTACGAATTAGATACGAAATTATTTATAACTAATCCATAGTAAATTAACTATACATAAGCTACAAAAATATATGCAACTCATCTTAGCGAAATTATCTGTAGCAAATTAGTGGTCAAAATTTAGCTACGGATATAATTAGCTACCGTAGCTAAAGAATTTAACTACAGATTTGTTACGGATTAATTAAACGGATTGTATCTATAGCTGATCCACAATATTCTTGTAGTGCACATGACATCTCTTAAAACCCTCCTCTCCTTCTCCTTCTCCTTATGTTCTCTCTCCTCTATCTCATTCACCATCTAGATTTATATAATTAAATGTTGATAGCACTCTTATAATTGTTTGGATTATTCTAAATGTATTAAATTATTTTGTCACTATAAGTTTTAAAAGCGCCTATAAGACGTTCTGAGACCGATTAGATCAGTCTCAGTGGTCGCTGATAGAGACCGAAAGCGACCAATAATAATCAGTCGCATTCAAGACCGCTTATGCGACCGATTTAATTCTTTCGCAAATCGTGATGAGATCCTTCCCCATGCAATTTAATTAATTGTATATATATCATATTGATGATTAACAAAACCAAACAAATTTATCAATTATATCTGCTGAATATCTCATAAGTCTTAAGTACAGGAAAAAATCATCGAAGTCAAACAAGCCAATAAAGGTATGCATTACTACTCTGAAGCTTGATCTTTTCAACATGAATTTCTCTAAGTCCATATCGATTTCTGTTAAGTTCATAACGATTCTCTTATGAACTGAAGTCATGTCGTTTCAATCAAGTCGATGTCATAACACGACTTCATAAGTGATCACAACGATTTCTTTAGAACTCGCAACGACTTACTTGTTGTAACGACTTCATAAGTGATCATAACGATTTCTTTAGAACTCGCAACGACTTACTTGTTGTAACGACTTCATAAGTGATCATAACGATTTCTTTAGAACTCGCAACGACTTGTTTGTTGTAACGACTTCATAAGTTATCATAACGATTTCTTTAGAACTCGCAACGACTTGCTTGTTGTAACGACTTCATAAGTGATCATAACGATTTCTTTAGAACTCGCAACGACTTGCTTTTGTAACGACTTCATAAGTTATCATAACGATTTCTTTAGAACTCGCAACGACTTGCTTGTTGTAACGACTTCATAAGTTATCACAACGATTTCTTTGATACTCGTAACGACTTGCTAGCCGCAACGATTTCTTTAGTTCTCGTAACGACTTCTTTGATACTCGTAACGACTTGCTAGCCGCAACGACTTCTTTAGTTCTCGTAACGATTTCTTTAATACTCGTAACGACTTGCTAGCCGCAACGATTTCTTTAGTTCTCGTAACGATTTCTTTGATACTCGTAACGACTTGCTAGCTGCAACGATTCTTTAGTTCTCGTAACGATTTCTTTGAACTCGTACGACTTGATAGCCCAACGACTTCTTTAGTTCTCGTAACGATTTCTTTAATACTCATAACGACTTGCTTTGTGTAACGATTTGTTAAGTGTTTCACATCGACTTCTTTAGAATCAAAATGACTTGCCATAATTCATAACGATTTCTTATATCCTCTGTCATAGAACGATTTGCTATAACTCATAACGATTTCATAAGTCATATAGTCTTCAACGTCATATTTTGATATCTTATTCATCTAAAGCATGACCAGTCAAATCCACGTAGATCATCATCTCTACGTCTCTTTGTTTGCATTTATGAGATCTGAACGTATCTCTGCATGCATGCAGACTATATCTTCCTTTATCGTGCTTATTCTGATAACGTCCTTTAGACTTAAGCCAGTTGGTATTACTATTTTCTTGACTATTGCTACTGACGTTGACTGATATCAGAGACAGCCTATCGTCTGTGTTTGAGCTTGACATCTGTGCAGACCTTTGATGTAACTTCATTGTACAACGTTAGACAATAAAAGCCAACGGATCTCTGTGAAGATTTCATCTCTATGCGTGCTCAAGTGATCAAAAGACTGAGACAGGAAGCTTCCAACTCCAGATGTCATTCAGTCTAACGGCTACTCAGAGAGAGACAACGATCTCTTCAACGACTAGATTTCAAATTGAAGATATATAACAAGACAGAAGAATAGAAGGACATCGGATCGAAGACTATTTTTCAAATTCTTCTGAAGAAATTCAAGAGCCAAGATCCTTCACTCCGCTTTTTGCTCTTTTGCTCTCCGCTTGTTCTTGTGAAAATCTTGAGAGAGCGTTCAGTTCTGAGAGTGTGAATAGTTCTTAATCTCTTCGCTCTCAGTTCTAGTTGCTTCAGATCCTCTCTTGTCAAAAGCTGGATCTAGGGCGTGAAAGTCTGTTTTCATTCTTCTCTGTGCTGTTCCCTTCGGGTGTGAAGGAAGACCTGGTGGTATCCAGGGTGTTGCTCCCTTTGGTTGTAAAGGAAGACCTGGTGGCATCCAGGGTGTTGTTCCCTTCGTGTGTGAAGGAAGACCAGCTGAGCTGGGTGTTGTAGCGTCCTTAGGGGGACTGTACCCTAGTTAGTGCAATCCTGAGTTGTTGCTCAGGGACTGGACGTAGGACTCCTAAGAAAAGGAAGTCCGAACCAGGATAATCCTGTGTTGTGTGATTGTCTTCATTGCGTAATTGTTATTTAAACTAACAAGTAACTAACGTAGTTCGAAGATCGTTTGTGTGATTGTTTTTGGTTACAGGTATCTCCTAGATTGAATTTATAAAACCCATTCACCCCCCTCTGGGCTTGTCAACAGGGCAACAAGTGGTATCAGAGCAAGTCTCTTCGACAAAGAAAGGATCCAACGATCTGAAGTAAAGATCCATGGCAGCCCAAGGTAATTTGAAGGTCAGTCAGTCACCGACCCCCTCTCTTCGATGGTGAAGATTATCCTTACTGGAAGACCAGAATGGAATACTTTTTACAAGGACACGACTATCAATTTGGTCCATAGTAGAAGAAGGTGATCTGTTAGTCACAAATGAGAAAGCACAATGGACAGATGATGACAGAAAGAAGATTTCCCTGAATTGCAAAGCAAAAAGTATCCTATGCTGTGCTCTAAGTAAGAAGGAATTCAACAGAGTTTCAGCCTGCAAATCATCAATGAAATGTGGGAAAAGCTCAGGATTACTTATGAAGGCACAGACAAAGTGAAGGAAAAAGAATTGATATTCTTGTCACTCAATATGAAAGATTTCAGATGCAATCAAGTGAGTCCATAACTCAAATGTTCAGCCGGTTCACTGACATCACAAATGGACTGGCTAGCCTGGGGAAAGTATATGAAATGGAGATATGGTAAGAAAGATACTTAGATCCTTACCGTCCTCATGGACTCCAAAAGTCACAGCAATAGAAGAAGCTAATGATCTGAAGAGAATGTCTGTAGAAAAACTCATTGGGTCCCTTATGGCCCATGAAATCAATATGGAAAGGCTAGGAGAGTCCTCTAGCAGAAAGACACTCCAACGCCTTAAAAGCTGAAGAAGATTCACCAGAAGCAAGCTCAGCTGAAAGTGAAGTAATACAGACAGCGAAAATGAAGAAGCTATGTTATCCAGAAGGTTACAGCGAATCTTGGCTAAAAGAAAAAAGTCTCAATCTGGTAGAAAGTATTTCAAAGAATAAGGACTTCAAGAACCAGATGGAAAGAAGTGAAGAAAGGAGAACCCATTTGCTACGAATGTAAGAAGCCAGGACACAAGACTGAGTGTCCTAAGTTAAAGAAATCAGAATTCAGGAAGAAGACAGTTCCAAGAAGTTTAGAAAGTTCAAAAAGAAAGCAATGGCAGCAGCATGGGAAACAGTAGCGACTCAGATAGTGAGTCGAGCTCCTGCAGTGATGAGAAAAAGCCCACTTGGCTTTCATGGCAAACACTGAAGAAAAGGTAACTTCTGACTCATCTTTTGATTCATGCAATGGTTCAGACTCCGATAGTTTAGAAGAGGCTTTCAATGAACTTTATGAAAAGTATAAAGAAGTAACTAAACTATTAAAGTAAGTAAGAAAACATAGTCTGTATAGAAAATACAAACTCAGATCTAAAATCAGAAAATGAACAACTAGAAAGTCAAATAATTGAACTTAAACGAAGAAATGAACTGTTATGTGAAGACCTAAAAGTTAAAATGAACAAATAACTAAACTAGAAAAACATGAAAGTACTGATGAATTACGGAAAGAAATTGAAAACTTAAATGAAGAAAATGATAAACTATCAAGCACACTAGAAAAATTTACTAATGGTAAAAACTCTCTATATTAAAAGGTGCGAGAAGATCAGGTAAGAAGAAAAATGGATTAGGATATACACCCCCAGATAATGAAGAAACCAAGATCTATCCTAAAACATATCCAACACCAAAATTTGTACCTGAACAAGATATAGCATACAAAGCTAATTTTAAATACATAGAAAAGTGACTAAGTTATCCTGCTGTAGTCACTGCAATAGGTTAGGACATATTAAAACTACATGTCCAACAAGACACAAAAAATGGATATTAAAGATAAAGTTAATGATACTAACCAATCAGACCCAAAGAATTTGGGTACCTAAAGCTTGATGTCTCTATTTCAGGACAAACCCTCGAGCATCTAAATGGTATTTGGACAGTGGGTGCTCAAGACACATGTCAGCAAACCAGAAGTTGTTCTCTCATCTCCAAGCTGAAGATGGAACAGTTACCTATGGAGATAATGGAAAGGAATTGTAATAGGCAGTGGCTCTGTGGAAAACAAAGGAAAACAGTCATAGAAGATGTGCTACTAGTCAAGGGATTGAAGCACAATCTCATTAGCATTAGCCAGCTGTGCGACAGAGGCCATCAGATCAAATTTCAAGAGTCAAAGTGCAGTATACTAAAGGATGGAACAGTCATCTTCGAAGCTAATAGAGAAAAGAATTTGTATGTGCTCTATCTTGAAGAACTCAAGGTTCAAATGTTTGCCTGGCGGCAAATAAAAATAATCCACAGAATTATGGCACAGACGACTTGGACACTGCAGCATAGATGGCATGAGAAAATTACTAAAGAAGAATCTTGTGCAAGGTCTACCTAAGGTCAGTACAAAGTTGGAAAGTGTATGTAAACCTTGTGCTAAGGGTAAGCACACCAAGGTCTCCTTCAAGTCAAAGACGGTGGTGACCACCTCAAAACCCTTGGAGCTCCTTCATATGGATCTATTTGGGCCAATGAGGACTACCAGTCTTGGAGGAAAGAATTTTGGATTTGTCATAGTTGATGACTACTCAAGATTTACATGGTATCATTCCTAGAGCACAAAGATGATACTTTTGAGAGTTTTGTAAGCTTCAGTAAGAAAGTTCAAAAGATCAGAAGTTCAGCATTGTGTCCATCAGATCAGATCATGGTGGTGAATTTCAAAATGAGAAATTCTCTAGATTTTGTGATGATCAGGGAATTGAGCACAACTTCTCAGCACCAAGGACACCTCAACAGAATGGCATCGCTGAGAGGAAGAACAGAACCCTATTGGACATGGCAAGAACTATGCTCTCAGAATATGATCTGCCTAGATACTTTTGGGCTGAAGCAGTCATACAGCAAGCTATATTATCAACCGTGTAATGATCAGGCCAATCCTGAAGAAGACTGCATATGAACTATTCAAGGGAAAAAGCCTCAGATCAGTCACTTCAAAACCTTTGGATGCCATACAACGGACTTGTTGATTGAACAATCTGTTGCACAGATTGTTGATGAGAAACTAACCCTTCCTTGAGAAAGGAAGTAGATAGTGACGATGATGATGCAGAAGAACTATCCAAGAAACTAAAGGATGCATCAATTGAGACAAGGATGATCCACCTCTGGAAGAATTACAACAAGAAGAAGTTACTCATGAAAACCTTCCAAGGAGTGGAGATACAAGAAAGATCACCCACTTGAAAATATCATTGGTGATCCATCCATTGGGGTAAGAACAGAGGTAATGTTATTCCTTGTGATTATTTAGCTTTTGTTTCTCAGATAGAGCCTAGGACGTCAATGAAGCTCTCTCTGATGAATCTTGGATAGTAGCCATGCAAGATGAATTAAATCAATTCAAGAGAAACCAAGTATGGTCTCTTGTTCCTAGACCATCAGACCATCCAGTCATTGGCACCAAATGGGTGTTCAAATAAACTGGATGAAACTGGTGCAATCTTAAGAAACAAGGCCAGGTTGGTAGCTCAAGGCTATTCTCAAGAGGAAGGCATAGATTTCGATGAAACCTATGCACCTGTAGCTAGACTTGAGGCCATTAGAATATTACTTGCATATGCATCTGCTTTGAACTTGACACTATTTCAAATGGACGTTAAATCCGCTTTCTTAAATGGTTTCATAAAAGAGGAAGTTTATGTGGAACAACCTCCGGCTTTGATGACACAGAATTTCCTAATCATGTTTTCAAACTTCACAAGGCATTATATGGTTTAAAGCAAGCTCCTAGAGCCTGGTATGAAAGGCTTAGCTCTTTCCTTCTAAACAATGGTTTCAGCAGAGGTCAGGTAGATAGTACACTTTTTAAAGTCAAAAGTCAAACAAATCCTACTGGTTCAAATCTATGTAGATGATATCATTTTTGGGTCTACTGATGAGTCTCTTTGCAAGTACTTTGAAAAGTTAATGCAGGGAGAATTTGAAATGAGTATGATGGGAGAACTCAACTATTTCCTTGGACTACAAATCAGCAAGGAAAGGAAGGAACTCACATCAGTCAAGCTAAGTACACAAAAGAACTATTGAAGAAATTCGGATTCGAAATACCAAGCCACTGTCAACACCAATGAGTACATCAACAAGAATGGACAGTGACAAAGATGGTAAGAAAGTAGATCAAAAGATCTACAGAGGTATGATAGGTTCACTCCTTTATTTAACAGCTAGTAGACCTGATATTTTATTTAGTGTATGCATGTGTGCTCGATATCAGGCAGATCCTAAAGAATCACATTTAATTTCTGTGAAACGAATATTTAGATATCTAGCAAGATCTCATGACTTAGGTCTATGGTATCCAAAACAATGTGAAATTACCTAGTAGGTTACTCTGATGCTGACTATGCTGGATGTAAATTAGATAGAAAGAGCACCAGTGGTTGTTGCCAGTTCCTTGCAGGGTGTTTGATATCTTGGTCCTCAAAGAAACAAAATTCAGTAGCACTCTCTACAGCTGAAGCTGAGTACTGGCTGCTGGAAGCTGCTGCACACAACTCTTATGGATAAAGCAACAGCTTGAGGACTTTGGATTAAATATCAAATCGATCCCGTTGCTATGTGACAACACCAGTGCCATTAATCTCACCAAGAATCCAGTCCAGCACTCAAGACCAAACATATTGAGGTTAGATATCATTTTATTCGTGATCATGTTGCAAATGGAAATATTGAAATATCTTTTATTGATACAAATGGCCAATTAGCAGACATTTTCACAAAAGCCTTACCTGAAGAGAGATTTACATCTCTTAGAAGGGAATTAGGCATGTGTACTTTGTGATAAAAGTTTGCTTACAAGTGGCATATTAAAGTTTAGAATTAAAGCAATTTTTTCCCTCCTTGGCGATAAGCAAAAAAAAATTCAAATTTATTGCAATATTCTCTCTCATTGAAGTCCAGTTGAACGGTCAAATCTTTTGTCGTTTTCTCCGCCGCTTGGCGCCTCACTTTCCACGTAGCATTAATTTATTCATAAAATCGATGTCAGAACGATTCGTGCCTCATCGTCTACCCTTTTCCCCCCTCTTTTAGCCTGCCGCTCGAGCCGATGCCCTAACAACTCCATCTCAATCCTCTGCAAATTCGAATCTTCCTCCTACTTCCCGCAAAATTTCTTGAGGATTCTTTCTCCTCACCTTCCGTCTCCACCCTCCGTTATCTTTCCCACCTGAATCAATGGCCCGCTCCTATCATCGCCGGCAGTTTGGGTGGCTACAGCGCCGAGTTCCTCACTCCTGAGGAGCAGGAGAGGTTCACATTTGTGAAGACGAAGCTCTGTGGCAACAAAGCAGTAGATGTAGCTAATCTGCGGAAAAGTGGAATGAGCAGCTTAGTAGAGTTGATCAATCAGATGCAGTGGACAGAAATTTCCACCTTTTCAGAGGTCAGTTATCCGGACTTGGTAAAAGCCTTTTTTGTGTGTATGCGAACAGAGGAAGATGGTCTCTGTTTCGTCAGTAAAGGGAACTTTGATTAGAGTAGACCCTGAGTTGCTGAGAGTGTTTATCAATGTAAAGATTTCCGGATTTAGTGGGATTCACTCTGAGGATGCCCAAGTGAAAGGCTGGGAATTATAGGGCCTGGATTCAAGCTGAGAGACGCAAGATCGACATAAATCAATTATCCCTTCAATCGTCTTCTCCATTTTATTGTCTGTCAAATCCTAGTTCCCAGAAGTGCAACGTTTTCATCTTGCACAAAGGCCGATTCGGACATGATGTACTGGGCCATTCAGAATAAGGAAATAAATATGGCCGCAGTGATAATGGAAAGAATGAAGTTTGCAAGAGATCAGATTTGGGACACCAAGAGTAAGTTAAATGTGTCCCTGCCTTATGCCCATCTACTCACCAAAATTTTCAAACACTTCGGTGTTGATTTCTCTGGGCAGTCGTAGAGAAAATGGGCCAAGCAATCAGGTCCAGGAATTTGAAGAGAGTGGTTTCTCTGTGGAGAATGGTATTTGGTTCAAGGCTTCAGTGGCAAGGCGAGGCCATCATTATCGACACTCCAGTTGTTCCTCCGAGATGGAATCAGCAAATATGGATCCAGAACTGCCAGTGGAGTCAATTTTAGCTCCAGCAGTTGAAGTAGCAGAATCTTCAGGACCCTCCATTGCAGAAGTTCAGTATGAAAGTGCAGTAGAGAAGAAAGGGTGATTGCAGAAGCTTCAGGATTTCCACCAGAAGAACCAGTTCAAACCTTTGCAGAAAGGCGCATTGAGGATCTCCTCCCAGAGGACATTACTCCTATGAGGACCCACATCCCTCAATTGTAGTTGCATCAATTCTGGCAGACATCTTAGATTCCATTCCTTTTATTTCCAGTGCTCCAGAGCAAGTAGCAATGTTGCAAAAGAGACTGTGGCACCAGGCCACATTGATGAACAGATGGAAGATGTTCCAGTCGAGGTCGAGCACCAAGCTGCCCAAGGTGTCTCTCAAGTGGAACCTGCTCCCAGTCAGGGGAGCAAGTATCAGATGAAGAAATGCTCCTATTGAGGGGAGCTATCAAAAGAAGGTCATGAAGGTGCATCTCCAGATGTTGAGAAGGTTGAAGAGCAAAGAGATTTTTCCAATCTGGATGACAGAGAAGGAGTGACTGCAAGCTCTTCGAGCTCAGATGATGATGTCCCTCCCCCAAAATCAAAGTAAGAAGAAAGGAAAAGCGGTTGCCTCTGGAGCTCCCCTCCTGGCTGATTCTCCATTTCAGAGGAAGGCTAAGAAGAAAATTGTCATACATTTGAAGCCAGTAATTGAGAGGTTAAATGTTCAAGGTGAACTTCTATGTTCTCTCCAGTCAGATGTCAACTCTATTTTTATGAGTCAAGCTTCGGCTAACAAAGAGTTGGCCCAAATCAGAAGCTATGACTTGGTTCAACCAGGAAATGCGCAGCATGAAAGGATGCTCTCAGATATTATCAAGGTAGTTGGAGCTCATGCTCCTCCTCCTCAAGAAGAAGCAGTTTCACCAGGAGCAGCAGCATCTGAAAATGCAGGCCCACAGGGCCAGATGTTCAAGATGCAGGGCCAACAGGGCCAGATGTTCAAGATGCAGGGCCAACAGGGCCAGGTTCAGGATGCGGGGCCATCAGGGCCATCTGTGCAAGATTCCAGCACCTTGGAGAGTGAGCCTGTGCAGTTAGAGGCAGAAGAGATCTTGGCACCCAAGCCCCCAGCTCCCTCTTCTCCCTCACACACCTATTCCTCCCACTCCACCATCAGCTCCTACCTCACACAGCACCTCCTGCTCCCCAAACATTCAAGAAGCCTCAATCTAGACCCATTTCATCTCCTACTCCATTTCAGTCCACCATTCCTTCTCCTTCATCTGAGGCCCCTCCTGGATCCTCAGCTGGAGCATCATCCTCCTCCTCCGTCCCTCCCTTGGACCCACTGATGCTCCTCACACTACTTCACATTCTTCCTTCATCATCCTACTCCTCCACCATCTTTCATCACTATCATACCTGTACATGCTCAACTCAGTTCTCCCTTTATTGAAAAGATAAAGGATGAATTTGAGGAAGGGATCCTCAGGTCTGTGTTGAAAGTGGGAGACCATATTCACAGGACAGATCCTTCTGTTCCTGCCTCCAAAAGAGGAAACTTACTTCTACCTCTTCCTCTTCCTCTGACCCAATACCCTCCTTTGTGTTTTCTCTCACAGTGGCCAACCACCATAACTCACTGTATAGGGAATACCTTTCTAAAGTTGCTTATGCCACCATCATCAACCTTCCTTTTCAAAACCTTACAGATTATCTGCACATTTTTCCTTATACTTCTCTTTCAAAAACGAAAAATCCAAAATTTTCTCTCTTGCTCACTCCAAATCTGAAGAGTGTGGGCAAAGGTCACAAGGATCTTCTCAAGAAGTTCACTCTTGCCAGATCTGCCAGATTTCCTCCAAGGACCACTCCTTGACTCTCTCTGAATGGTTCAGGATGTATCACAAAGAACTCTGGGCACCCTTCATTCAATCAGAAATCAAGATGATCAGGCATTTCATGCTCTTCAACAACTTCAGATACATTAATAAACTTCCAGAAGTTCAGCTCTGTCATTCAAGAAGGCCATTTCAGCCTTGTCTCCAGTTCCAGCTCACTCTTCAGATATTAAGTAGACTTTGCTACTCTTCAAATACCTGAGGAGATAGCCCTGCCTCAAATTCACTTTCTAGTTATGGAATCCTCTGTAGGATCCATCATCTTTGAGCGTTATGCCAGGTTTTGGGCAGAATTAAGTTCAGAAAGGATGCATGGTTTCCTTTACTAGATTCCTCTTCGGGAATATCACCTGGGCCATGTCAAGGCTGAAGTTCTCTCCCCTATCTTGTCTGAATGTGAAAGGCTCACATCTTCTGATTGGTCCACATTCTACCCTCTGTCAGCTCAGCTGTCAGCACTCAATGAAGCTCAGGCCAGGGAAGGCAAACCAGCTATTTCTCCAGCCACTTTTTTAGATATGAACTCCATCAATCTTGTTGATGACCCCTTCAGAATCTGGGAAGAAAGATACAAAGTGTATGTGGCTTTGCACCAAGCTCTCAGAGCCAACCACAATCACTATCCGGTCACCATGGACCAGTTCCTCTCCTGTGCCAGCTTTGGCACTTCTCGTTTTCTCAAGTTCAACATGGACAAAGATGCCTATGCTGATCTTCTCTATAGGCATTTAGATCTTCATATCAAACGGATGGCTTCCACCATGGGACCATCTTACTCTGTGTCTTTTGGCGTTTTTAAGTCTCTTTTTGAAGAGCAGGAAGTTCAGGCATGGGAAACCATCTCCCATTTTGCCTCTCTGTTGTCTCCTGCCTTCTATTTGCCTGTACCTCCGCAATGAATGCCATGACTCTATGATATTCTCTCTTTCTCTTTCTCTCTTCTTTCTTTGTCAAAGTGTTTCTTTTTGCTTAATGACAAAAAGGGGAGAAAAGTACAAAAATTCAGACATTTTTCTTATGCTTATTGTTCAGTTTTGTCATCACCAAAAAGGGGATTGATGATCAGTCTGTCCCCATGCAATTTTAATTAATTGTATAATATACATATTTTGATGATTAACAAAACCAAACAAGATTTATCAATTATATCTGCTGAATATCTCATAAGTCTTAAGTACAGGAAAAATCATCGAAGTCAAACAAGCCAATAAAGGTATGCATTACTACTCTGAAGCTTTAATCTTTTCAAACATGAGATTTCTCTAAGTCCATATCGATTTCTGTTAAGTTCATAACGATTCTCTTATGAGACTGAAAGTCATGTCGTTTCAATCAAGTCGATGTCATAACAACGACTTCATATTGATCATAACGATTTCTTTAGAACTCGCAACGACTTACTTGTTGTAACGACTTCATAGTGATCATAACGATTTCTTTAGAACTCGCAACGACTTACTTGTTGTAACGACTTCATAAGTGATCATAACGATTTCTTTAGAACTCGCACGACTTGCTTGTTGTAACGACTTCATAAGTTATCATAACGATTCTTTAGAACTCGCAACGACTTGCTTGTTGTAACGACTTCATAAGTGATCATAACGATTTCTTTAGAACTCGCAACGACTTGCTTGTTGTAACGACTTCATAATTTATCATAACGATTTCTTTAGAACTCGCAACGACTTGCTTGTTGTAACGACTTCATAGTTATCACAACGATTTCTTTGATACTCGTAACGACTTGCTAGCCGCAACGATTTCTTTAGTTCTCGTAACGACTTCTTTTACTCTAACGACTTGCTAGCCGCAACGACTTCTTTAGTTCTCGTAACGATTTCTTTATACTCGTACGACTTGCTAGCCGCAACGATTTCTTTATTCTCGTAACGATTTCTTGATACTCGTAACGACTTGATAGCCGCAACGACTTCTTATTCTCGTAACGATTTTTTGATACTCGTAACGACTTGATAGCCACAACGACTTCTTTAGTTCTCGTAACGATTTCTTTAATATCATAACGACTTGCTTTGTGTAACGATTTTAAGTGTTTCACATCGACTTCTTTAGAATCAAATGACTTGCCATAATTCATAACGATTTCTTATATCCTCTGTCATAAACGATTTGCTATAACTCATAACGATTTCATAAGTCATATAGTCTTCAACGTCATATTTTGATATCTTATTCATCTTAAAGCATTGACCAGTCAAATCCACGTAGACATCTATCTGACGCTTTTGCATTTATGAGATCTGAACGTATCTCTGCATGCATGCAGACTATATCTTCCTTTATCGCTTAGTCTGATACGTCCTTTAGACTTAAGCCAGTTGGTATTACTATTTTCTTGACTATTGCTACTGACGTTGACTGATATCAGAGACAGCCTATCGGTCTGCTGTTTGAGCTTGACATCTGTGCAGACCTTTGATGTAACTTCATTGTACAACGTTAGACAATAAAAGCCAACGGATCTCTGTGAAGATTTCATCTCTATGCGTGCTCAAGTGATCAAAAGACTGAGACAGGAAGCTTCCAAGACTCCAGATGTCTTCAGTCTAACGGCTACTCAAGAGAGACAACGATCTCTTCACGACTAGATTTCAAATTGAAGATATATATACAAGACAGAAGAATAGAAGGACATCGGATAAAAAGACTATTTTTCAAATTCTTCTGAAGAAATTCAAGAGCCAAGATCCTTCACTCCGCTTTTGCTCTTTTGCTCTCCGCTTGTTCTTGTGAAAATCTTGAGAGAGCCTGTTCAGTTCTGAGAGTGTGAATAGTTCTTATCTCTTCGCTCTCAGTTCTAGTTGCTTCAGATCCTCTCTTGTCAAAAGCGGATCTAGGGCGTGAAAGTCTGTTTTCATTCTTCTCTGTGCTGTTCCCTTCGTGTGAAGGAAGACCTGGTGGTATCCAGGGTGTTGCTCCCTTTGGTTGTAAAGGAAGACCTGGTGGCATCCAGGGTTTTGTTCCCTTCGTGTGTGAAGGAAGACCAGCTGAGCTGGGTGTTGTAGCGTCCTTAGGGGGACTGTACCCTAGTTAGTGCAATCCTGAGTTGTTGCTCAGGGACTGGACGTAGGACTCCTAAGAAAAGGAAGTCCGACCAGGATAATCCTTGT
>CM024762.1:131679416-131802580 GCA_014218235.1 Colocasia esculenta | reverse complement strand
GTGTGGCTTATTTAGCCTCGGTAAGTCTGGTAGAAGCCAGTCAGCCAGTGGAAGCAGTTCCCGTGGTTAGGGAATTTTCTGATGTTTTTCCTGAGGATTTGCCCGGTTTAGCTCCACATAGAGAGGTGGACTTTACCATTGAGTGTTTCCAGGTACCATGCCAATCTCTAAAGCCCCATATCGGATGGCACCAACAGAACTTAAAGAATTGAAAAAGCAGTTAGAAGAGTTGTTGCAGAAAGGTTTTATTAGACCGAGTCATTCCCCGTGGGGAGCGCCGATATTATTTGTGAAAAAGAAAGATGGAAGTTTTCGGATGTGTATTGATTATAGAAAGTTGAATGATGTGACCATTAAGAATAAGTACCCGTGGCCAAGGATAGATGATCTGTTTGATCAGTTGCAATCAGCAAAGATATTTTCTAAAATTGATTTGAGGTCCAGGTACCATCAATTGAGAATTAAAGAGGAGGATATAGATAAGACAACTTTCAGAACCAGATATGGTCACTATGAGTTTGTGGTTATGCCATTTGGGTGACTAATGCTCCTGCAGGTTTTATGGATCTGATGAATAGAATTTTTCATCCATATTTAGACCAATTCATTGTGGTCTTTATTGATGATATTCTAATTTATTCAGCATCTGAAGAGGAGCATGCAGCTCATTTGAGGTTTACTCTGCAGTTGCTAAGAGATAACCAATTGTTTGCCAAATTCAGTAAGTGTGAATTTTGGTTGAAAGAAATTCAGTTTCTGGGTCATGTTATTTCAGCTAAAGGAGTAGCAGTGGACCCAAGTAAAGTGGAAGCAGTGATGAGATGGGAAGTGCCTAAGACAATAACCGAGATTAGAAGTTTTTTGGGATTGACAGGTTATTATAGGCGCTTTATTCAAGATTTTTCTAAGATTGCAGCACCTATGACTAAATTGACCAGGAAAGGTGTGCCTTTTGTGTGGTCCGGTGAATGTCAGAAAAGTTTTATGGAATTAAAGAAAAGACTTACATCAGCACCTATACTGACACTACCGACAGGGAGTGGGGGTTTTGTGTTGTATACTGATGCTTCAAGGAGAGGACTTGGCGTAGTGTAATACCCCATATAAGAATATGTTAAATGGACTAAATCAGCAGACTACCAACAACCCGGACTAGTCATTTTCAGAGCTCGAGTAGGAAAAGAATTCTGAAGTTAAGCGTGCTCAGTTGGGAGTAGTCCCAGGATGGGTGACCATCCTGGGAAGTCTACCAACTGGCATGGTTGTTGGGCCAGTTTGCTGGTTGGGTCGTCACAAATGGTATCAGAGCCTTACCCAGTCGGAAGTGCAGGAACTAAGTGCCACACAGGACAAAGTGCTACGCTATGGGAGCCACCTCTTGAAGCCATAATGGCGCAAAGTGCTACATAGTGGGAGCCACCTATTGAACCTGTGGGGGCCACCTCTAGAATCCTGCCTGCCTGGGGTTTGATTGTGTGCTATGTGTGAGCAGCGACGAGGACGTCTCTTATATAAGAGGGGTAGATTGTAATACCCCATATAAGAATATGTTAAATGGACTAAATCAGCAGACTACCAACAACCCGGACTAGTCATTTTCAGAGCTCGAGTAGGAAAAGAACTCTGAAGTTAAGCGTACTCAGTTGGGAGTAGTCCCAGGATGGTCCCATCCTGGGAAGTCTATCAACTGGCACGGTTGTTGGGCCAGTTTGCTAGTTGGGTCGTCACACGTAGTGCTTATGCAGCATGGTAAAGTGATATCCTATGTGTCCAGGCAATTGAAGCCAGCAGAGGAGAATTACCCCACTCATGATCTGGAATTGGCAGCAGTTGTGTTTGCCTTGAAAATGTGGAGGCATTATCTGTATGGCGAGAGATTTGAGATCTTTACAGATCATAAAAGTTTGAAGTATATTTTCTCGCAGAAAGATTTGAACCTTCGCCAGCGCCGATGGATTGAATATTTAAAAGATTATGATTTTAGTTTGGCTTACCATCCGGGTAAGGCCAATGTTGTAGTAGATGCCTTGAGCAGAAAGGCATATATGAATTTGATGATGATTAAAGAATGGAAGTTGTATGAAGAGATAGTGGAGAACTCCTTGTATGTGCCCAGTAGTCAGCGACGGGCAATACTAGCTGCTAGTGCTGTAGAGCCGTCTTTGTATTGGCAGATTATTGAGGCTCATAGAGCAGATGCAAGTTTAGCTGAAATTGTGAAAATGGAAGGAGTTACCATAGATGATAATTGTGTGGTCAGGCTCAGGGGCAGGTTGTTTGTTTCTGCAGAAAGAGAGGTGAAGCAGCGAGTGTTGGAAGAGGCTCATAAATCTAGGTACACTATCCATCCGGGTAGTACTAAAATGTACCATGATTTAAGAAAGCATTTCTGGTGGCCTCATATGAAGAAAGAAATAGCAGAGTTTGTTGCAAGGTGTGTTATCTGTCAGCAGATTAAAGTAGAGTATCAGAAGCCTAGAGGTCTATTGCAACCGTTACCCATTCCACAGTGGAAATGGGATGATATTGCTATGGACTTTGTGGCAGGTTTACCAAGGTCGAGTTCCGGGCATAATGGAATAGGGGTGTTTGTTGACAGATTGACCAAAGTGTGCAGATTAGTGGCAGTAAGTATGTTTTGGACAGTGGACAGATTAGCAAATATTTATGTTGAAAGAATTGTTCCACTGCATGCTATTCCGAAGACTATTGTGTCAGATAGAGATCCAAGATTTACTTCTGGTTTTTGGAGAAGTCTACAAAGAGTAATTGGTTCTGAGCTGAGGTATAGCTCTGCTTATCACCCCCAGACAGATGGACAGACAGAAAGGACTATCCAGACGATTGAAGATATGTTGCGAGCTTGTTGTTTAGTTTGGGGAGGTAGCTGGGAGCATCATTTGGGAATGGTTGAGTTTGCCTACAATAATAGTTATCATACCAGTCTTGGGATGGCACCGTATGAAGCTTTATATGGAAGGCCATGTAGAACCCCATTGAACTGGCATGAAGTGGGAGAAAGGCAGTTAGTGGGTCCTGAATTAATTCAGCAAACCACTGAAGTAGTGAAGCTTATTAAAGAAAAATTGCAGGCAGCTCAAAGCAGGCAAAAAAGTTATGCAGATGTTCGGAGGAGACCACTTCAGTTTGAAGTGGGAGATTTTGTTTTCTTGAGAGTTTCCCCGAGTAAAGGTATTATGAGGTTTGGCAAAACTGGAAAGTTGAGTTCAAGATATGTGGGACCCTTTCAAGTGTTGGAAAGGATTGGGGAAACAGCTTATAGGTTGGATTTGCCAGAAGATTTTGCAGATGTGCATGATATTTTCCATGTCTCCATGTTAAGAAAGTGCATTGAAGATCCAGCTCAAATAATCAGATATCAAGGTGGTGACCTGAGGCCGGATATGACCATGCTAGAGTATCCGATGCAGATCACAGATTGAAAGATAAAGAAGTTGAGAAATAAGAAGTTGAGCTGGTTAAAGTGAGATGGGAAAATAGGTTGGGTGGTGAGGATACCTGGGAGTTAGCCAAGGAAATGGCTAAAGGGTATCCCTATCTGTTTGAATAAGCTTTTGTATTTTCTTTTTAAATGATAGTGCTTGTAAAGATGTGTATGTTTAAGTTGTTAACTTTGAGTTGTGTTATGAATTTCGAGGTCGAAATTTTCTTTTTAGATGATAGTAATGTAACGTCGCGTACTTTTTGGATCCATGCGGATCATGTGTATGATGGTTGTGATGGCCGATGTGAGGTCAATGTGAGTTGGTTGTGTGGAATGTATGGTGTGGACATGTGGTTTGAGCAGGTGAGGTGCAGGTTTGGTCCTGAAATGAAATAGGACCTGCTGCAGTTGAGTTGGAGTTGGCGGCCAGGGGTGGCCGTTGACTTGTTGGCGTCCAGGTAAGATGCCGTTTACTGCATGATCTTGGCGGCATTAGATGTGGACGTTGAGGGTGGCGGTTGCTGTAGGCGGCAAAGGGGTTGACGCCAATCTGTGAATTCTGCAGGTTATAGGGTCACCCGAGAGCAGGTTTCCCACTTGTTTCTCTCTTCCCCTTGCCCTAGCTTCACGCCCCCGTGTCCCTAAAGCTTCCAACAGGTGCAGGAGAGTGGTTGGAGGATCGTGGGACGTGTGGCGTTGCCGAATTGCGCGAGGAAATGCCGTGGTGTGGTGCAATTCCCGTGGGAGCTCTCGGAGAGTTCGGTGTGAACCAGGGGAATTCGGGAGATTTAAGCATGTTCTAAGGTAGGGGACGAACCCTGTTAGCTCTGTAGAAACATTAAAACATGACGTAACCACCTGAATCAGCATGTTAATGCATTTTCGGACTAAGTTGCACCATGCGGGGATAATGGGTGGTTTGGTGAATTTAATCAGTAAAGAATGCTGTATGGGATTGTTTAGGATTCATGCATGCTAGAGGGACTGTTTCTGTATGTTTTATCGTTGTTTTAACTGTTGGAAAACCTGTAGAATCGAATTAGGGTTTCTGCAGGATCAGAGGCTGAGGATCTTGGCGTCAAGATCGATTGACGCCAGTCTCATCAGCCAGGATATAGACGGCCAGAGCCATTGCCGTCTACTTCCTGTAAGCGGCAGTCGATGTGGCCGCCTATTTGTATATAAGCAGAAAAAACTATTTGAGGTATTTGTCGATAATGATCGGTGCGTTGGCACCTGTGGTGCACTGAGTGCACATAGTTCCCGTGTTTAGCATATAAGGTATGCAGTTAGTTACTTACTTTCGAGGTTGCGCGTTGTTCACGCGAGTCTAGTTGGGTTCACGTGTAGTGGACCGTTGTTACTTGAGGTTTACGTGAGGTTTCACGTTGTTTGTGTGTGACGTGCACGTGGTTTTGTGTACGTGGCGAGTAGTACGATGCCTACCGTGGTTACCTCTCCAGTTGGGTGCCCCAGGTTCTTTGTGAGCCAGGCTGTTAGCTCGGGGCTTTGTCCCGGTACTTATGTTGTACCGTCGAGGTCTGTGTCGTCTGACCTGGACACCCTCACTCCTGTGTTTGAGTTGTACGTCCGGCTGAGGGAAAGACGACAGTGGGACAGTGACACTTGTGTTTGTCTTTAGTCACTTGTAGCGCGCTCGTAGTTGGGGGTACGGACACCAGTAGTCGACACTGGTCCCCAGCTAGTCCTTTTCCAGTGCCTCACTCTAGCGAGCCCGGGCCAGGGTCTCTGGAGGTGCCAGGCATGGGCCTGTGACCGTGTGGTCCACAGGTAGTGGTGTTTAGTTGGTCTCCACAGTTGCTTGACCTTTTTACGTGGAGCGGCAGCTGGACCTTTCGTCCGTGGCTGTGAGACTGAAAGGTAGACCTGTGTTAGCTTGTCCGAGTCAGTTTCTGGTGTCGCGAACCAGTTTACATGGCTCGTGTTTGGCTGTCTCTACTTTAGCTTGTACACCTATACTGGTTTGCCGTTTAATTATTACAGTTGTTTTTCGTAGTCGGCAGACGGTGAGTACTTTTACAGCTTTAATATCCTGCTTAGCTGTTCTATAAATTGTTGGTATTGTTTATTGCTTTCGTACCCTATGGTTTTAGTTTGCTCAATTTTGGGGGAGTTCCCTACTGAGCCAGTGACTAGAGAGGCTCACCCCTACCCCCACAGGTGAGAGCGAGGAGGACGTTTCACGACCGTCATCCGTTCAGAGCCACGTCGTAGCGGTGCAGGGTCGGTACCTCCAGCTGTGTAGTGGCAGCTCCAGCAGTATAGCATAATTAGTTATTTATTTTCTTTAGTTGTACCTCGGGGTATGCCCCAGGCTGTTGTACTTCTTTTCAGTTTTGTGGAAATATGGCTATGTAATTTGTGAAATACATATAAAATGTGGTGTGTTCCTTTGTGCTTACACGGACTGTGGTTTGGAATCCCTTGCGAGGCTACGACCCGTTCGCGGGAGGCGGACTCAGATCAAGTACGTTATCAGTTTAACGGGCTTGGCCGAGGCGTTCCGTCACAGCTCTTCTCCAGAAATTGAACCATCTGGAGGATCAAATAAATAAACTTTCCAATTCCAAGTGTGACCCCGTTGCCGCCATGCCGGCTCTCCCTCATATTTATATACATCCTTCGGAGATGCCGTCGTACTGACTGTACAATGGCACGGGCAATCCCTACCTTCATGTCAAGGAATTCCTTTATGAGTCTTCGCGTTGGCAGCAAGACCCCATTATCCTGACATATTTATTTAGAAAATCTCTTGACATCCCTGCGCTCGAATGGTTCTACTCCCTAGAGCCAAGTGAGGCAGGAGACTTCCGCCCTCTGCACAAAAAGATTCCTTCAAAGGTATAAAGACCGCGTTAGCCCTTATCTATCTGTCACGGATCTGGCATCCGAGAAGATGAGGCCGACAAGGCATTTGTACAATTTGCTGATCGTTGGAGGTCAATGGCCACTCACTTACAGCATGAGCTCTCGGAGTCAGAGCAAGTCAAAATAATCATTTCTAACTCTACTCTGAGGTTCAGGCACATCCTGGCCACAAACCAAATCACCTCCATGGAGAAGCTCTATGAGCGGGAACGTTACATTCAAACCCATTTAATGGACTCCCAGATCGTGAAGCTATTTGATCAAATTAAACCGAGAGAGAACGGATCAGTGGATGCCATCCACCATCCACCTCACCACCATATAACAAACACCCAGTATATACCTCCACAAACACCCATTTACCACAACATGCCGCCACCCAGGCATCCACTAATTCGTCCTTTCCGGACTCAGCAACCTCCAACCGGGCCCTACGATGCCCCTATTTTTCATGAAAAAGCTCCTGCGCCCTACGTTGCGCCTGCTCTGGCACCCATGCCAGCTCCTGCTCCCCCACCACAACAACCTCCACCTCCATCACAGCCTGTTGCTCAGGCTGAAGTTGCCAATACCGAATCCATCAGGAACCACTTGGTGCTACGACGATGACCTTCCGAGATCATGTTCGTACGCCATTTATCTACACCTCCTGCACTGCCATCCATTATCATCAAAATCTTCCATTATTAAACCTCCACCAATCATTACACCTTCCATTACGCCAACACCCTTGGCAGCCGAACCCGAGCAAATCTTCCCCTTCATACCCATTGCGCCTCCACAGGCCATATAGCTTTCTACTCCATCCGCCTCTACCCCCATCCGACGGAGCAAGCGCAAGTTTTAAGGAGCAACAAGCAAGTATAGCAGAAGGAAGCCCCAGGACGGGCATGATTTCAAAATCCAAGAATGTATTCCTTGCATGCCGGTCATTGTCAAAATACTGGGTGTAGACGCGAGATTTGGCCCATCTCCCACAAGGTTTTTGGCCCATTAAGCCTCGTTTGACCATTTGTTGACTTGCCTCAGATGCCATGTAGACGGCAGCATCGATGGCCACTGACTACTGGTTGGCGGCAAGCCCCCTTGACGTTGACCAAAGTTGGCATCCACATCCATGGACGTCTGCATGGGGTTGGCGGCAGAATCGTTTGACGTTAACCTGGTTTACCTGGTCTGCGCAACAACCCCGAGAATATAGCCCACTAGCGCCTTTCCTCGCCCATGCACCGCATGGGACCATTCCCAACGGGCATATGGGCCACCTTGGCACTCCCTTGACCCAGTAAAAATCCCATGTGGCTCTCCCATTGATTGAGCCTTTAGACTTGGATTGCCATGTGTAAGTGTGTTTTTCATTTCACATCCAAGGCAGCTGAGCCACTCGAGCCCCTATTATAACTCTTGAGCCTCTAAACCAAGGGGAGAGAGGCTGGAGTCCACATGCTGACCCTTTGAAGGAGGAGAGAGAAAATTACACCCAAGCTTCATCAAGTCATCCTCTTCTTACTCTCACGAGTTGGGACGTCCAGGAGGGCTGCTTTGAAGCTGGAGGAGCCTTACAAGGAGCTACAACATCAAAAATGAGGATCTACACCTCCCTCCCTCTCTCTTTCTTAACTCTCTTCTCTTAGTTACATGCATATCACACACACTCTTCCACTCACTCTAGGCACGTAGGTCCTCTCCCTACACACCTAGAAAGGGGTTTCCCAACCAAAAACGGAGGGAAGAAGGGTGGTCATAGCATTTGGCCACCCCTCTTCTCAAGTCCGCAACGGGTACGGACTCACCTTTTGGGCTGTCTCTTCATGTTTTGGGCATTTACTACTCTGTCATTAGTCTTATAGAGTGTCTTTTGTGGCAGGAACAACACGCAGGAGACCGCGGAGCTCTTCTCCTTTGGCCGGCTGAAGGAGGAAAGTTGAAGCCCTCGTCTCCATCCGCTGCGCGAGCGACCACACCGGCCTTATTCTAATACTCCTTGGGCACAGGTAAGGCCCTGGCGATCACGTACTCCCCTTCATTCAGCTTGTTTTCTTTGTTTTCCCTCTAGTCAACTCAGTCAACCGGAGGGTCAACGAGGTCAACCGGCAACCCCATCATCGCCAACGAGAGTTCGGCGGCATCCGCGAGCGTCGGGAGATCCAGAGGTCGGCGCGGAAACGAGACGTCCACAGCTCTTTTCTGGAGATCACGGTGGGACAACACTGCTGCTGCGGTCTGTTCATCCAGGTAGACGGCAAGCGATCTTGCCGTCTATCCAGGTAAACGTCCATTGTTCCTGCCGTTTAATTCTGTTTAGCGTCCACATCTGTTGTCGTCTACCTATTGTTAGCGTCCGTCGATATTGCCGTCTACTATTTCTGATGAATTGTGCGTCCATCGGCTTGACATTTATGTTCACAGAAGCATGCTTTTTCACTGTTTTTTTATTGTTTTGCTAGGATTTTCCTTTCTGTTTGCTTACTATCTGTCACTAACAGTCCTCCGTCACTGGGGGTCATCTTTCTCACCTCTTCTAGCCTCCCCTTACATTCTAGGATCACCCTTCCTTGGTTTACAACCTTTTACTCGGGGATTCCCTCTCGGGTAATCGGGTTGGCTCCAAGGAAAACTCTGTATGTCCCTAAATTCCGTGGATTCCCTCACGGTACGGGACAGGAGGACCTTTACCCTCCCTGTCTAACTCACCTACTCACCGAGATTCAAGTGAGATTTGAGAGAACGGCCTTTACAAGTCAAGTTAACACATAACTTTGACATTTAAAAATCTGGGGACGTTGTTTGATAACAATGTTTGGTAGAAATCCATACTTCTGCTAAAAACAGTGAAGTTAGTCAACTTTAACCATTTTAAAATCAGTAGGTTGTGTGCTAATGGACACTTGGTTGGACCCTGTCACATGACTAATCAACCGGCATTTGAGTATGATGATAATGTCAATGAGATTGTCGGTATGATAAACACTGATGTTCAGCCCGAGGAATCAGTCCAATCATCCTCCCAGGCCGACAATGAGGAAGTCAGCTTGAGGGTCAACCCCACTCATGCCCAAATGCTCAAGAAGACCCCGAGTTTTCTAAACTCATGTCTCGCTATTCGCCCGATGAATTATTTCTATGCTTTCCAAGCATACCATCGGGCAGCGGCGTCTCCCTCCACTCCATCCTATCCCCTTTCAACGCCTCTACGTCTAGGCCCACTCCTAGGCCGGTCACCTCACCCCGGGTACCGTCTCTACCTTCATTCCTTCCCCTACCCCTGCTCCGTTCCCTACTCCTATTCTCACTCCTCCTTCCGCCCATTCACCACCTGTTCAAATCACACCCCCAACCCAATCCGAATCCATTCCCCGTTCGGAGATGAAGGGACTTGTGAGGAAGCTTCTGGCTGAATCCCTATCCCTTTCAAAGTCTCATTCCCTCCAAAACTACTGCAAGCTTCCCAATGCCTATTTCCCTCCGGGTTTCAAGGCCCCGAAATACCGCAAGTATGACGGGACCTCCGATCCACAATTCCATCTCGCCGAATTTACCATGGATTCCCACCGATGGCTGTACGATCGGGTTCTTTTAGTTCACCTCTTCCAACAATCGTTAGAAGGGGAAGCTTTGAGGTGGTTCACCTCTTTACCCACATCGGACCTCGTTAATTTCGACATAGTCTCCGAGCGATTCATCTCACATTTCTCATACATGGCCACTCAAGTCCCTACACTCCCCGACTTGGTGGCGGAAAGATGGAGCCGGACGAAAGACTTTGTCACATTTTCCAATCGGTGGAGATCCATGGCATCTAGGGCAGACATACCTATCCCGGAGTCCCAGGCCATAACCATGTTGGTCACCAACCCACCCCTGCGCTCCGCTCTATCTTAATGCTAAGTGAGTTCCCCTCCTTCTCACATCTTTATAATCGAGCTAGGGTGGTTCAGAATCAGATCAAGGACTCCTCTCTTCCACATTTCTTTGAAGGGAAGCCCAAGGGACGCAAGGCTCCAGCGGCACCTACCACTGAGGGGGTGATCATCGACGAGTCGATTAATGCCTGATGTCAGCCGTTGAGGCCTCCTAACCAATCCTCCAGTCCTCCTTCCAATCCTCACCACTTCCCATCGCATCCCTCTCTGTCTTACTCGACAATTCCTCAATCCTCCGACTATGCTCATCAGGGTCCCAAGAGGTCTTACTATCTTCCTCTCCCCGAATCCCTTGGGGACATTTTCTTCGCCCTCATGTCTTGCGATGCTATCCAACTCCCACCACAAAAGGAAGGTGTGCATCCGAGGGCTGATACTTCAAAGTACTGTCCCTATCATAGGGCCCCGGGTCACGAAATCCACAATTGTTTCACTTTCCTTATCTGGGTGTATGATTTGAATGAGCAGGGTAGGATCAATTGGGACGATGTCAAGGTCGCCATTTCCAAGTCTAGAAGGGACTTGGGAACTGTCCAGAACCCTCTCCCTAGCTACCCAAACAACAATCCATCCTCCTTCAAGTCCCAAGAAAGGGTCAATATCATGACATATTCAGAACCCCAGGTCATGAGGAGAAAGCAACAATGGGGGTAGAAGGTTATAGAAACTGGTACCCATGCTCTTCTGTAGAATCCCAAGAACCCTCCACCATTGTGAAGACCCCTGGTAAGGAGAAGGAGCATGAAGCCAGAGAACCAGCCAAGCTAGGGGCATCCAATCATTGCTCAACTCAACCCATCACCCATATTGTCAAGCCATCCAATCCAGTTGCCAAGCCCTTGCAAATCAAGATCGTTTTGTCACCTATCTTAAGAGCAGCTTTGCAGACCCCCAATCCTCTCCTGTTGGAACCTGAATATCCGAGACCTATAGGATATAGGGCCATTATTCTTTGGAAATCTGCTAAAGATTTCTTAAGGGTTGTTCTTCCCACTCCACAGGAGACCAAGCCCATTTTCTCAAGCTGATGTGCCATGTTAGCTTACTTGTAAAGCTTGCACCCAGCTCATTCCCTACAATGCTTGGTCCCCTTCCTCTCATCAAGTCAACTCCCTTAACTATTCTTCGAGTCCCTCAATCTCATTCATGTTTGACCCTTTCAACAAGGACTCGAAGTGATTTGTTCTCCACTCAGTTCCTTAAAGTTTGCCTATCATTCAAGAACAGGGGCAACCCTTTCATTCTAGCTGGATCCATCTACCTACTTTTCAAACAAGGCACTGTCAAGGGGCACTTTGACTACTTCGTTATCTGCGTTGGCTTTGGCTTCAAGGGGCATACCATCCTTTATATGGTCCGTTGTCTATTCTTATACCAATTTCATATCGGACCATCTTCAGATGTTGAGATCTCTGTGATGGGTAATTCATCTCGGGTTTGGGGCACACCATTTCAGCTCCTCACACTCCTTTCTCAAGGGCAATCCACACTGGTCATGAGAACTTCATCCTTGTCTCTGTCAAGCTCAACTCCTTTCTTTATGCTTGAGGGGGACCCCATTTCACTCACTCTTCCGAAGCCTCCGACTTGGTGGAGTTCACTTCTTTCCAACATTTTCTCTACTATAAGGGGCACACCGTTTTTCCTTGGACTGTGTTGTTCATTGCGTGCTCCCTTATCTTTCATTATTGTACATTCTCTATCCTTACCTTACTCAATTCACATCCATCACCATCGTCACATCCTTCCTTCTCGCCTTCTGTTTCACTTCTTACCATTATCATTCAAGGTGGTTGTGCGAAAAAGGTGAATATGGTTTTCAGGTACCTCCTTGAGGGTAACTCATCACTGAGGCCGTCCTACTTCATAAAGCTCATCTTCGACAATAGCTAGGAGGCCCAGGTGAGATCTCTACCTAGGGGCATTCTGCTTAGGATGTTCCCACTCATTGTACATACCTTTTTTGAATTGTTCAATTTATTTTACTTTTCTCAATTTTTACACACAAAAAATTTATATATCCAAAATCCAAAAAAAATGGTGTATATATTGTGTACATTTGTTTCTTCTTAAATATCTTTTAGAACAAAAAAAAAAAAGAGGAAGTCAATAGACTGGCAACTGTCATGCATCTCAAGTCACTTGTTAAGGAGTAAGAGGTACATGAGTGAACAAGAAACTTGGTCTAGCAAAGTCATGGATATTTCTGCCTAAAAATTTGAGTCGTCACTCCAAGACAGTTATTTGTCTCAGGACACAACAAAGGCTACAATCCTCCTTCTTCTACTCGACTGATCAAGACACTCAGCACCCTTAAACTGTTGAGCTTAGCCGTCAAGACAACTTCCCCTAAGGTGAGACTAAGACACCGAGCACGTGAAGAGGGCAGTGTCCCCGCAGGCAAACAAAAGAAGGAACAAAGAAAAATCAATCAATGGCAATGAAAAGAAAAGAGCCTGGTCGTGACCGTGCCTGGAGATAAATTCCCCATTCAATACAAAGTCAAATGCTACATTGCTTGAGTTTTCTCTAGCCGATTGTGGTAGGGCAATACGGGTGCTCGGCAAAGTAGGGGTTGCCAGGTTCTGACCCTGGGTCCACGAAACGCCTCACTTTGAGCCCTCTAAGCCACACATGGCTAGGTTCTCTCATCCAATTAGCACCTTGCAAAAGTCTACGGGCAAACAAGTCAAAAATTAGATAGTCTGAAATCACCCTGAAGGGGCATGTTGTCAAGACTGTCTCAGCTCATCAACTTAACGGTTTTGCTGATCCTCTTGAGAAGTTTACCACCTTGTTTCTTCCTTCTCTCTTGAGGATTCCAAACCTCTGAGGTGTCTAAAGGACAAGTTTCTTTTGAGGATCACGGCTCCATTTTTAAAATCACACTTCATGTTGATTTGTTCACCAGGGACAAGGTTATTGCCATAAAAAAATTCTCTGTGCTTCTGTTAGGCCAATTTTCCTACACTTAATCAGTCATGCGCTCTTTCATTGCTTAAGGATATTGCCGTTTGTTGAAGAGTCCAATATGGCTTCCTAATAGCTATATTTTCGGCCTGATCCGCTGTCAGGTAGACGTCCAGATCGGTGGACGTCAGTGGTAGGTTAGCGGCAACATCAGTGGACGTTAACCTGTTACTGGTGGCCAGAGGTGTGGACGTTTACTCCTCGGATACTTTCAATGTCTTATTTTTCATAATGGCCATCATCCTTTTATCTTGTACTTCAAGTTGTTTTGCAGATCTAAGTATAAGCTGCACTTCAAGTTCGGAACGCTCATGCAACCTTGAGCGTTACAGGTATGTCTAACATAGGACCCCACTAGAAGCGAATAACTTGGCGACCGTGAACCCTGAGTTCCCCTTTAACAAAAACCATGATAGGTTTGCGATCTCTCAGTTATTCGTATGGCCTTTAGAATTTTCCTCTGGTGCTAACTCGCATTTTTAGATAGGCAACCCACACCAGCATGCATCTTCACTGCTAACATTTTACTAACACTAAAAAAAAAAAATGGTGATTTTCCTCGATCATCTGATTGCTCCAGGGTTCCCTCCTTAGGTAGCCTACCGGGTCCACCCCTCATGTCTATCCAAGTTGATATCGGGTCTTTGTTGCCTTGTCCCACCGTGCATATCACAAATAATCATTCCAGCCTTATTGAGGTCACTCGAGCCTTCGCCAGTCGCGAGCTTATTTCGGACTTCAGGCTTTCCAAGCATGTGATTCCAGTTAGAATCTTTTGATAATCTTTTGAGAGATCAACCAACTCCTTGTCTCCATGACCTCCTAAATTCGAGACCGATGTCCTGATTAGGCCAGCGAGCCCACGAGCTCCAATTATGAGACCCTCTTGATTCACCGTCATATTACAACTCCTTTGACTTAGACACACAAGAAACTAGTCGAAGTCCAACACGGCCATGCCAGGGACCCTACCATTGGGTTGCAGTTGTAGTTACACGGGTAGATCACTCTTCCTCTTACCCACATTTGTCTATCAGACGATATGTCATCTGTTTCTAGCCTGACTCTTTCGTTTGGTTCGCTAGAATTCCTATCCTCGGAGATGATCCTTCACCAAATCTCTGCGTCCTTTGTTTACCGAGACACCAACCTTTCAATCTGCTCTGCTCCCTTGCAAGATCGGATGTCTCGGAGGGGTATTTGTAGACGCGAGATTTGGCCCATCTCCCGCAATGCTTTTTTGGCCCATTAAGCCTCGTTTGACCATTTGTTGACTTGCCTCGGATGCCATGTAAACGGCAGCATCGATGGCCGCCGACTACTGGTTGGCGGCAAGCCCCCTTGACGTTGACCAAAGTTGGCGTCCACATCCATGGACGTCTGCATGGGGTTGGCGGCAGAATCGTTTGACGTTAACCTGGTTTACCTGGTTTGCGCAACAACCCTGAGAATATAGCCCACTAGCGCCTTTCCCTCGCCCATGCACCGCATGGGACCGTTCCCAACGGCATATGGGCCACCTTGGCACTCCCTTGACCCAGTAAAAATCCCATGTGCCTCTCCCCATTGATGGAGCCTTTAGACTGGGATTGCCATGTGTACAAGTGTGTTCTTCACACTTGAGCATCCAAGGCAGCTGAGCTCGAGCCACTATCTATATACTCCCCTTGAGCCCTCTAAACCAAGGGGGAGAGAGGCTGGACGTCCACATGCTGACCCTTTGAAGGAGGAGAGAGAAAATTACACCCAAGCTTCATCAAGTCATCCTCTTCTTCCTCTCACGAGTTGGGACGTCCAGGAGGGCTGCTTTGAAGCTGGAGGAGCCCTTGCAAGGAGCTACAACATCAACAACGAGGATCTACACCTCCCTCCCTCTCTCTTTCTTAACTCTCTTCTCTTAGTTACATGCATATCACACACACTCTTCCACTCACTCTAGGCACGTAGGTCCTCTCCCTACACACCTAGAAAGGGGTTTCCCAACTAAAAATGGAGGGAAGAAGGGTGGTCATAGCATTTGGCCACCCCTCTTCTCAAGTCCCCAACGGGTACGGGACTCACCTTTTGGGCTGTCTCTTCACATTTTGGCATTTACTACTCTGTCATTAGTCTTATAGAGTGTCTTTTGTGGCAGGAACAACACGCAGGAGACGCGGAGCTCTTCTCCTTTGGCCGGCTGAAGGAGGAGAAGTTGAAGCCCTCGTCTCCATCCGCTGCGCGAGGCGACCACACCGACGCGATTCTAATACTCCTTGGGCACAGGTAAGCCCTGGCGATCACGTACTCCACTTCATTCAGCTTATTTTCTTTGTTTTCCCTCTAGTCAACTCAGTCAACCGGAGGGTCAACGAGGTCAACGGCACCCCATCTCGCCAACGAGAGTTCGGCGGCGTCCGCGATCGTCTGGGAGATCCAGAGGTCGGCCGGGGACGGAGCGGAAACGAGACGTCCATGTAGACACGCCAATTGCCTAAATTGGACAAAATCTCGAGTTGCACTGTAACGCCTCAAAAGTGATTGTCTTAAGTTAACATTTTAAGTAATTTCCTGTCTTCTTGCCTTTTTTAGGACTTTTTAGGGTTTTTAGAGAAACTAGAAAATATCACAAAAAATCCTGGGAAGGACCTCGGCACTGTTTTAAATCGCGTCCAACATAGCCGACGCCCTTTTGTGAGCTATTAAAGCGACTATTGTAACCGGCGCGATTTTGGTACCGCCTTCATAGTACAGCGCATAACCGACATTTAATGGCGTCCATCCAGCCCGCCGCGATTCAAAAGTCAAGCCATCACGTCCGTGTCAGAGCGCGCACGTCCTGACACATGGCAGGGGACATGTCGTAGCAAGAAAATGCGTCCTCTCTGTACGACACGATTCTTAGCCGCCTGACAAACCATGCCCCTGTCAGATGTCAGAACGGTGTCAGAATCATAAATCGCGACCAGCAGGACCGCCGCTATTTGCAAACCGCCAGTCAGTAGTTAATCGCGACGCCCTATATGGACGCGATTTATAAACCTGAATACGGTCAGGCCTGTCAAATCAATTTGACTTTCTAAATAGCGGTGATTAAAGCCGACGCGATTCTTAAATATCGTCGCGCACCGTAATCATCATGTTTTGGCAGACTGATGGGACATTAAGGGGTTGCTAATCGCGGCAAGTAGGGCCGACGCATTTAAGCTCTTTGAAGGCGGCGGCTGTCCTGGACGCGATTTAAAACAGTGTTAAAACTTCACGCAGAAGCCCTTTCCCAGGGGACTCGGCCGATTTTAGGTTTGAAAGAGGGTTTTAGAGAGAGACAGAGTGAGGGTTTTAGAGAGGGAGAGAGAGAGAGGGGAGGGGGGGAGTCTTCGTCTCCCTGACGACGGAGCTCTGCACGTGCGACGTCTCCGCTTGCGAATCTTCGTCCCCGTCGTCTGGGAGATCCCGTGGTGCTGTACGCGACGTTCCGGATCGCCGGATGATCCACCGCCACGATCCATCCATGCGGAGGCGCCATCGTCCCGACCATCTGGAAGCGGCCCTTGCTTCACCCCTCTCTTTCCCCCTTTTCAGGGTTCCTGTTTAGACAGTACACGCACACACATGCATGTATTTTCTTGCCCACCTAGGGGTTGCATTTTAGTCCTTGGAAGGTGCGTTTCGCACCCTTTGAGGTCTTTGCTACAGCCTTTCGTTATTCTATTAACTACACCGCCGTTTAACTCGTCGTTCGTCTTCTTGTTGTCTCTCGTCCCAGGTACCGAGCTAAATCTCCCTCGCCGGCCGGCGGTGGAAGGAGGAGAAAGGACCCGTACCACACATTCCGCTACGCGATCACTCTACGGGTGAAAGGTACACATCCTTTCCTACCTGGTCCTACTTTTGGTGCTTTTTAGGAAAAGTACCTAGCGATCACGTTTTGTCTTTATTGTCTTTCAATCCGCAAGGGCCATGTTTGCTTCATCGCTTTTTTTCACGTGTATCGTACACGTCACCTAAGTGGAGCCCGTTCTTCGTTCCCCCCTAAAAAGGGAGTGGAAAATAGTGTCTACAAATTGGCGATCACGGTGGGACACTTCATATTTTAGCTCGGTACTTCCTTTGGCACTCACGTGCCTTTCTTGTATCGGCCCCATGCGAGGTCCTTATTTGATTTTTGCTGCCTTCTGTTGGCTGCATGCTATTTGTAGCCTAGTGATAGTTAAATTATCCTCTGAAGCTTTTTTGAAAATATATTTTGCTGTGCTGTCGCGCGTTAAACCCAGACGACGCGATTTCTACGTGCTTTGGTGTAGCGCATATATGGGCGCAATTTGAGACAGAATCCTCAGGGAGTCTCTCGCTCTTACAGCTGTTATAGGCTGTCAGATCCGCGACTGACAGAAGGACACGGCTCAAACAGGTGCCCAGTGCTTGCCTTCTGTGTTATTGGCGTTTTGTTTCATTGGCCGGGGGACCTCCTTCCATCATGTGCCTAGGATCCACGCACACCTCTCGGTGGGAATTATCTCCCTTTTGGGCATTCCGTCCATCAGGCTAGAGAAACTCCTACCGAGACCTCCGTAAGTCTTCGTACCCCGTGGATTCCCTCACGTGGACCGAGCTGGTTGTACCGTTATCGTCGACAGATAAAGTATCGTTTGTGTGGAGAGATTGCTTTAGAAGTAAACCTCGAGTTATCACCATACCCATTGTCTAGTTCACTTCTTATCTCACGAGAGACACACTTAAGTTAATCCACTTTAATCATTCCAAACATATTAAGTGGACGTAATCTTTGCTAACTGTGTGCTTAAAATTGGATATCCTTCTCCCACAGTTTCTTGAGTAGTTGTTTGGTACTATCTTCCGAGTCATCTTGCATGCAACTCCGATCCAGCCGTTCGCTTCAATGGCCGAATATGAGGATGCGGGTCAAGATGATGTGTATGAGGGAGTCTATGGTTCTGGTCAATTCCTTCCACCCGACCTGTCCACCCACATGTGAACGGGTGGACACCCAGACCCAGTTTCCTCAAATTCCCCAGAGACAGGAGGATCCCTCTGCCTCGGTTAATCTCTCTCAGCTTGTGGACATACTCCAAAACCTCCGAGCTCCTCAGATCCAAGAGGTACAAGCTGCTTAAAGGGGAAATATGTTGCTAATCTCGACCCCTTTAGTTACCCCAATCAGGGGGTCCGCCTCGAGTCCATCCGTGACCCGGGTGGACGAATTTCACCGACCCCTTCATGAGCCCACTGTTATCCAATCCCGGTATCAAAGTCTCGAAGATCGGTATCGGGCGCCCTGCTGACATGGCACGACCCACCTATCAACCCGGGTCCCGACCCAGGGTCCCGTGCACGCCAGCGCCATTCCTCAATATCCCTCCCGGGCAGACGCCCGTTATGCCATTCCTTCAGGTGCTCCCCAGCAATCGACTAATCAACCGCCCAGACCCTTCTGGCCATGATGAATAAGTTGGAGCATGATATGAAAGGATGTCTGCCCCCAATGATCCCTTCGAACTGGCATTGCCTGCCATGCCAGTCTTTCACTTGCCTCCCTCTGAAATGCCTGTATACTGCCGCTACAATGGTACCGGCAAATCCCTTCGTACATATCAAAGAATTTATGTACGAATCTTCATTTTGGCAAGATGATAATCGGCACTTGCCTTCTTGTTTCGCCGGTCCCTGGATGGGCACGCCCTCGAGTGGTTTATTCCCTAGATCCTGCAGATGCAGAGAACTTTGAAGCTGTCTAGAGGAAATTTTTGAGGAGGTACAGAGATAGAGTTGGGCCAGTGCTGTCTATAGCTGATCTGATGACTGAGAAGATGAGGCTGATGAAGATTTCGTCTCCTTTGCTGATAAGTGGAGACTCATGGCCGAAAAGTTGAAGGACCCACTGTCTGAGTCGGAACAGGTGAAAATGATCACCGCCAATGCCACGCCCCAGTTCAGACATATATTGGCCATGAACAAGCTGACCACAATGGAGGAATTGTATGAGAGAGCCCGCTACATTCAGACACAACTGAGGGACTCTCCTATCATGGCCATGTTTGAACCCAAGGCCCGTGTTGTTAAGAGGCCGGTTGGTACCCCGCCAGTGGTCCTGTCACTGAGGGAGTCATATCTAACGAGCAAGTAAGTGCAATGGGCAATCCAACACCTTCCACCTACCGTCCACCTAACAACTCCAGGGCCCAACAGCCTCAATTCCCGCATCTAGGCCAAGCAATCAGCCTACTTTCATAGGGCCACAGCCACCTCAGCAGCCTTATTACAACCAACCCTCTCAACGACCGCAATTCCAACCTTCCAGCGGCCGCAAAACCATCAGCCACAATACCAGCAACCTCAACAACCGCAATACCAACCTGCCCCTTCACAGTATCAGCCACAGCTCCACCTCACCAGCTTAACCAGGTCCCTCCGCCGGGTAATTATGGGCCGCCACCGCCTAGATTCCCAGCTGGCCCCAGAAGAACGGCACTACCCTCCATTGCCAGAAACATTGCCGGATGTTTTTAATGCCCTCATGGCGGCCGGCGCACTTACTTTGCCAAAGGAGAAGCTGCAATGGCACCCTAACTTTGACACCTCAAGATACTGTGAATTTCATCGGGGACCGGGCCACACCTGGATCAATGCTTCCATTTTAAAGATTTCATTCATAATTTAAATGAAGGCGGAGGCATTGACTGGGTTGAGATGAGGAAATTTGTCATTGAAATGAAGGCAAGGAGGCCTCCTCAGCAGCAGCCCCAACAACAGCAGTTCCAACAACAATTACAGCAGCCGCAACTACCGCAGCAGCAGCAGCAGCCCAACTTAGGCATTATGCAGAACCCGCTGCCGGAGCACCCGACACCTGATGGGCAGGTTAATGCCTTCACTGCCCAGTCACTGTCTGGAGAAGCAATACCTACATCCATTCCTATTGCACCACACCTTTTATTTTACCACCCTTCATCCGCACGCCCACTGCCGATAACCCCTTACCGCCCTTTTTACGCATCCCACCTAACTATACCCGCCATCCACCTCTCAAGCTCCTAGTCCCACGCATTCCCCGCATGAGAGCACCTCCACGTCGTTTTACGTATCCCCATACCACAATCACCACCATCATACGACGCAACCCTGTACAGGTACCCACCACCTTTCCCTTTATAAACCTCAACCATAGGGCACCTTTCTCCGCGTTCCTACCACTCCATTATTAACCCCGCTACCACCACTGCTATTACCGCCACACCCCAAGCAATGGCAAGCTCTCAATTGCCGCACTAAATCCCTGCCAACCGACCCTCCACCTCACAGCTGTCCGCTTCTACAGGGTCGACTGTGGCGTCCACATCGGGCAGCCCTTCCAAGGCCACCATTGTGCTCCGGAGTGAGCGCATGTTCAACAGGGTCTTCCACCAGCAAGACCAAGTGTTACCAACCCAAGAAGAGGAGGAAGTGCAAGAAGACTCCGTGCGGGTACCCAGTATGATCTGTTGAAGCATCTTGACCGGACTCCGGCTAGAATTTCCATTCTGGAATTGATCAAGAGGTTCGACCAGTCATCAGAAGCGCTCATGCAGTATCTGCAGAAAGTGGTGGTTAACGAGGATCTGCCGGTTAACCAAATCAGTGCTGTCCTGACGCCGATGGGCCCGCATCCGGCCATCATGTTCCATGAAAATGAGCTGGCACCAGCCGAGTCACAGCGGTACGCCCTCTGCCTCACAGTAAACATCAACGGGGTATTCGTGGCTCGTGTTTGGTAGATTCCGGAGCATCTGTTAATGTCGTGTCACCCGACACGTTAAGTCTCTGCCGGGTACTGGTCCAAGCGATCCGACCTGCTGTTATCACTGTCATGGCCTACGACAACACTACTAGGTCACCAAAAGGGGTTGTCTCTTTGAAGGTCGAACTGGGGCCATCTTCCACTGAGATGGACTTCCACATTCTTGACATGGATCCGTGCTACCGCCTCATTTTGGGCCGGCCTTATGTCTAAGCCCTTGGTGCTGTTATATCGATAGTTCATCAATATTTGAAGTTCCCGTACAAAGGGCGTGTGATCAAGGTCGCAACAAACCCACCAGCACGGGAATTGACGCCTTTACAAGCAACTCAGTTCCAGCCATTTGGCCCAGCAATCAACCTCTTATGATGATTCGAGGTACACCAAGTGTACTGGGTAAATATCCAGGGCTGACAATCTCATCTATCGAGACTGCTGATCCGAGTAGGGTCATTACCGAGAAAGGCTGGCACATCATGAGGCTGATGGGTTATCAGCCGGGTAAAGGGCTAGGCGCACAGTTGCAGGGAAGGACAACCACCGTCAAGGCATGCAAAAAAAGGGTCAAGGCCGGTTTGGGCTGCCGGCCTGTTAGAACCCAATTATAGCCAGACCAACCCCTCACATGGGCCCTGCACGATCACTTTGTCAAGGGGCCGCTATAGCCTGGAGATCCTCAAACACCACCCACGGTGGCAGGGGTAACTTGCTCTCCATCTCGAGATGTCTTCTGGGCGCCAGACAATTCAGTACCAGCTAAGCGCCCCAGGATCAGTAATTTCGAGACTGAATGGAGCGAATGGCTTGATGTGAGCAGTCTCACTACTTGCTTAAATCGTCTGTTTGGATCAGCAGAGGCAGACTGGTTTTCCGAGCTTCATACGGCAGTCCAAGAAATCCAGGGCACCGACCCCATACCGGCAGAAATTCAGGGCACCGACCCCATACCGGCAGAAGTCCAGGGCACCGACCCCATACCGGCAGAAGTCCAGGGCACCGACCCCATACCGGCAGAAGTCCAGGGGACCGACCCCTTCCTCAGAACTCTTGAGCACTGACCCCTTCCTGTCGGAACTCTTGGGCACCGACCCTACACCGGCTCTAGTTTCGGGCCTGAGCATGCCATCTCAAGCCCTGTGACCGCTTCGGTTACTCCGGGCATCGCGCCCGTTTTCTCTGCTTCGGGCATCACGCCCGCTTTCCCTTCAGCACCAGGCATCACGCCTGTTCTTTCCGCACCGGGCATCATGCCCGTTACCGCTTTTATTCCGGCATTACGCCCATTCCAGCTTTTCCATTAGGCCCTGCGCATGTCTCCCCTTCCGTACGGGCATTGGGCCGTCTTTTAACTTCACACCGGGCGCTCACCACCCACTTCATCCACCCTGCTTTTAATGGTCGTACTGTTATCCTTACCCTCCCCCTTTCCCGTCCGTTGTACATACCTTTTCCGTTCCATCCACTATGGTCCCATCCTTTGTGCAGGCCATGGCTGGATCGTTTTTACTTCACCTGGGACCGAACGCCCGTCCGTCCGTCCTCTGTACATGTTCTCTCCGAGGAACCACCTGATCCGTCAGAACCCTTAAGGGCCGCCCTTCTGGATCAGGTTCTCGTGCTTGACGATTGCCTTCAAGCCACCTTAAAGGGTCTGATCGTCTAGCGTTGTCCTTCTCCGCCGAACATGCGTCCCCCTCTGGCCTCATGGGCCTTCCGCCCACCCTGACTTCGAATTGTGTTCTCCTTCCACCATTCAGATTGTCCTTGTTTCCCGCTTCGCTGCTTCCGCTTCCCGCTTCCCGTTCAAGTGCTTGTCGGTTGCTTCCCTTCCTTCTCCACCACGTGAGAAGAAAGGGGGTTTGGGGTTGGTTTGTGATGGAAGACCCGCCATCTTTGTTGAGGAAACTTCTTTCCTCGCCTCCGACTGCATTCCAGTCAGTGGTTTGTCATACCCGGGCTTAAGACGGGTTTTTGGTGCTCCCTTCCACGGAAGGGACGTTTACTGCTTTCCCTAATCCATTTCCTCCGCAAGGAAATGTCGTTGTGAATTCTGCTTTATTTTCTCCTCCGGGGATACTGCATTTACTGCTTTCCCTAATACCCATGGGCGGGACTCTGCTTTTTCTTCTGTAAATACTGCATTTACTGCTTTCCCTAATACCCATGGGCGGGACTCTGCTTTTTCTTCTATAAATACGTATTTACTGCTTTCCCTAATACCATGGGCGGACTCTGCTTTTTCTTCTGTAAATACTGCATTTACTGCTTTCCCTAATACCCATGGGCGGGACTCTGCTTTTCTTATGCAAATACTGCATTTACTGCTTTCCCTAATACCCATGGGCGGGACTCTGCTTTTCCTTCTTCAGCATCGTCGTCTTCTTTAAGTAGCTTAGACAAAGGTAGTAGGCTAAGGGTAGGTCCATGATTGAAATCCAAGGGTAGGAGGATCCCTCATCGTTATCTGGCTAGCCTCGCTCATAAATGCAAGGCATGTCTGGCAATTTCGAGTTCATTGAGTACCCTTTGCAATTGCCAAAAATAGAATATGAGCAGTCATCCCCCTTTGTTGATGACGGGTTCGGCGTCTATGAGGTAATGGACGACGATGACCCGGTTGATGATGGCGATGAGGAATTTGAGGGCGAGGCTAACGCTTTTGCCAGCGGGCTTAAGAAATTCGATGGACCATCACCAGCTGTGCAAGAAATCACCAAAGAAATCAACCTGGGAACCCAAGAAGATCCCAAGATTGTCCTCGTAAGCACTAACTTGTCACCGGATGAAGAGGAGGCAATTGTGGAGGTTCTTAGGCAATATAAGGACATCTTCGCATGGAGCTACGAAGATATGCCGGCTTAGACTCTTCCTTAGTCGAGCATTATCTCACCCTCAAGCCAGGCTCCGTTGCAATTAAGCAGCGTTTACGGCGTTTCCACCCTCAGATCGCTTTGAAAATGAAGGATGAAGTTGACAGGCTTCACAAAGCCAAATTCATCAAAGTCATACTTTATCCTAATTGGGTGGCAAACATCGTCCCGGTTATCAAGAAGGACGGGAAGGTCAGGATTTGCATTGACTTCCAGGACCTTAATCGTGCTTGTCCTAAAGATGATTTTCCTCTACCTCACGTAGATGTGCTGGTAGATAACATAGATGGGTATGAAATCCTATCATTTATGGATGGTTTTTCTGGGTATAATCAGATCAAGCTGGCAGAAGAAGACCAAGACAAGACTTCGTTTACTACACCATGGGGGACTTATTGCATTGTGGTCATGCCATTCGGGCTTAAGAATGCCGGAGCCACTTACCAGAGGGCCATGATGGCCATCTTTCATGACATGATTCACATTTTTGTTGAGGTGTATGTAGACGACTTGGTAGTTAAGTCAAGATCGGCAATTGAGCATGTTGGGGTTTCACTAAAGTTCTGCAAAGGACCCGAGAATATCATTTAAGGATGAACCCCAAGAAATGCGTGTTTGGTGTATCAGCCGGAAGGTTACTAGGGTTTATTGTGAGCAAAAGAGGCATAGAGATTGATCCAGATAAGGCAAATGCAATGAAGGAATTGCCCCCTCCCAAGAATTTGAAAGAAGTCCGGGGACTAATTGGGAGGTTGCAGTATATTCGCCGATTCATCTCTCAGCATTCTCAACGGTGCAGGCCTTTCTATAACCTCACCAAGCCAGGAGTAGAATTTTGCTGGGATAAGAAGTGTCAGGCAGCATTCGACGAGCTTAAGGACTATCTTCCAATCTGCCTGTCCTAAGGCCACCTACGCCAGGCAAGCCTCTCATCCTCTATATCTCTGTTTTAGAATTCTCGCCCAATTCGACGACGAAGGCAAAGAAAGGGCGGCCTACTACCTGTCCAAACTTCTTAATCCTTGTGAACAGAGATACAATTCCATGGAGAAAACATGTGCCGCACTTGTATGGGTAGTACAGAAATTAAAGCACTACTTCCTCGCCCATACAGTACACCTTATTGCCCGCATGAACCCCATCAAATTCTTGCTCCAAAAACCTATCCTGACCGACAGATTAGCACGTTGGCAAAGTTTTCTTTCCCAATTTGAGATCACCTATATCCAACAGAAGGCAATCAAGGGCTACGCCATAGCCGAGCATCTCGCTCATCACCCATTGCCTCGAACTGATCCAGTCTGTTCAGACCTCTCGGATGAGGAATTGATGTCCATCGATCATGACGATTGTATGTACACATTGTATTTCGACGGGGCCCTGAATTCTCATGGAGTAGGTATCGGGATGGCCCTATTGTCTCCAGAGGGTGTCACCATATCACGAGTTCACAAGCTAAACTTCCCTGCTGCCAAACAATATCGCCGAATATGAGGCTTTATTAGCTGGTCTGGAACTTGCGCGCTATTATGACGTGACACACCTCGGATTGTAGGTGATAGCCAATTGTCCCTCCGCCAAGTGCTCACCAAGTACCGCACCACTGATCCCAAGCTCAAGCCATACCAAGAACTCGCCTCGGCCTACGCCAAGTTGTTCACCAAGCTCGTCTTGTTCATGTCCCTCGTCACCAGAACCTCCTGGCTGACGCCCTTGCCACCGTGGGCTCAACCATGCACATGATCTATCCCGGCGATTTTTTCGACATCCAAATAGAACGCCGGCAAATTCCCTTCTACTGGATCCCATGTTCCTCTGGGTTAAGGATAAGGAGCAGGCAAATGCGGAGAGGAGAAGTAAAAAAAGAATCATGCTAGTAGAGCTGGAAGAAGAATTGGAAGATGAAGAGAAACCGTGGTATTTTGAAATATCTGAATATTGTAAAAATCAATCCTACCCCATGGAAGCTACCCTGGAGAAAGGAAGGCCATCAGGAGGATATATCAGAGGTACACGGTGATTGGTAATACGCTCTACCAAAGAAGTTTCTCCGGCATTTTACTCCGCTGTCTAGACGAAGTTGAGGCTCCGGGGTTGTTAAGGAGGCCCATTCGGGTGTTTGTGGAGGTCATGTAAGCAGCCAGACGCTTGCTAAGAAGATCCTTAGGCAAGGCTTTTACTGGCCTACTCTAGAGGAGGATTGTTCTTTCTTTGTCCGTCGGTGTGCCAAATGCCAATTGCACGCCGATAAAATTCATGCCCCATCCTCTTCACTCCACCATGTATCTTCACCCTGGCCTTTCGCTATGTGGGCTTTCGATATCATCGGACCCCTTGGTGATCCTAATTCCCAGAACAAAACAAATTTTTATTCTTACAGCGACGGAATACTTCACCAAGTGGGCGGAAGCCGAAGCATACGCCGAAATCAAGGCAACAACCGTCTGCCGCTTCATCATGAGGAACATCATCACCAGGTTTGGTATACCAGAAATAATGATCACTGACAACGGTCCACAGTTCATCTCTCAAGAACTCCGTAACCTCTGCAACAAGTATAAAATTGCGTTACATCATTCTTCACCTTATTATCCGCAAGGCAATGGCCAGGCAGAGGCCACAAATAAAACTCTCATCAAAATTATCAAGAAAACATGTGAGGTTAATAAATTCTCAGATTGGCCAGAGAAACTCGTGGAAGCCTTATGGGTTACCGCACTTCGATCCGTGCTCCCACGGGGCAGACGTCGTTTGCCCTTACTTACGGAACGGAGGCGGTAGTACCATATGAGATTCTAATCCCATCACTAAGAGTTCAACTTGACAAGGATTTACCAATTGATGAGCGACGCGAGTCACTCTTGCACAGTTGGAACTCTTAGATGAGAAGCGTTTAGTGGCCGCTGAGCACGCGAGAGCATACCAAAACAAACTCACACATTTTTACCAAAAGAGAGTCGTTGAGAGAAAATTCAAGATCGGTGAGATGGTCGTTAAAAGAATTTTATATAAAACCTGGTGGTCCAGATCCAAGCTCCAACCCAATTGGGAAGGGCCATATGTTATAAGCCAAGTTATTTGGGCAATGCTTATAAGTTAATCAACGCAGAGGGTGAGGAACTCTCCCACTCTTGGAATGGCCTTCATCTCAAGAATACTACCCTTAGTTTATTACTATCTAAAAAGAAAAATTTGAATGGTATACAAGCCCTAAATTCGAAGGATGTCATGTTTAATCTCCATCTCCTGTTCTTAATGTGTCGGTCAAGGAAGACAATGTTCACACACTTACACGCCTTCTGAAGGTACCAGAGACGCAGAATCTAAAGAAGATCAATGTCATGTTTGTAATGTTAAGGCAGTATCCATTTCTTTCTCCTATTCGGTTTGCCAGTAAGAAAGAAGACCAGCGGGATTGACCTCATAAGGTTATTTAAAGCTTAGGAAAGGATCAACCAAGGCAAAAGGGGAAGAGGGGGATCAATGAAAATCCGAACCCTCACAAAAAAAAGCCAAAGGCCAATCAAGTACAGAGCATGTCAAGAGTGGCAAAGTCCCCGCGGAAATCCAAATGGACATGGTCGTATGCATGTTAAACCCCAAAATGCCAAAATAAACTCGAACCCTTTTTCTAAGCATGAAAAGCGACCAATTGAGTGTCTCCCCGGTTACCCGGATTACTGGCAGACTTCCTAAAGAATTCTTCTCTCCTTCTCAGATATTGTCTTAACACCTAGACAGGCAAAGATCGACTGAAGAGGACATCGCCGAAAGTCGCCCAGGTCAAGGCACCTCCATGCACGTCTAATCCATGCTTAGACACATTCAAGAGCAGCCCGCGGTTTTTAAGCATTGACATCCGAACAATTGAAAGGTCAGTATACCATTCCCCAAAACCCAAAAAAATTGAATATCTCTAAAAACCAAAAAAATCAGCATATTTTCAAAATCCAAAATTGAATACCTCTAAAAACCAAAAAAATCAGCATATTTTCAAAATCCAAAAAATTTGAATTCCTCTAAAAATCAAAAAAAATCAGCATATTTTCAAAATCCAAAAAAATGAATACCTCTAAAAACAAAAAAAATAGCATATTTTTAAAATCCAAAAAAATTGAAATCTCTAAAACAAAAAAAAAACAGCATATTTTCAAAATAAAAAAATTGATACCTCTAAAAACCAAAAAAAATCAACATTTTTCAAAATCCAAAAAAATTGAATATCTCTAAAAACCAAAAAAATCAAATATTTTCAAAATCCAAAAAAATTGAATACCTCTAAAACCAAAAAATCAGCATATTTTAAAACCCCAAAAAAAATTGAATATCTCTAAAAAAAAATCAACATATTTTCAAAATCAAAAAATCAAATATCATTTCAAAATCCAAAAAAAAAATTTAAATTATCCTTGTGCATTCTTACCAACACAGTGTCTGTGAATTAGTGTATCCTCGCATCTTCTTTCTTTTAGCACGCGTTTAATTGTATATTTCTTCCGCCTTATTTTAATAAAGGCTCAGCCCCTTGACAAATCTACGAAGCAAGCAAGTACTTACAAGCAAGGGGCTGAGTCGGAACAGATATTTAACTTGTTTGTTCTATCTATTTCATGTGTACAAATTCAAAAAAGAATGGATATATATTATAATATACGGCTCAAAAGGGGGGGGGGGGGGGGGGGGGGGCGAACCCGTGTACAATCATAAAGTGCCACGCTGGGCACGACATCATAAAAAGGGTGAACAAAAGTACAACTCAAGGCGAGGCAAGCTAAACTCTCGTCGCCTCCCTCTGCAGGACCAGCATGACGACTGCTCTCCGCCTCGCCCTGCTCGGCCACAGTGGGCAAGGCAGGAGGTCCCATCGGCGCCTGTGAGCCGGTCGAGCGCTGTGCCGCTGTGGCGTCCCGAACATTCCTCTCGTACTGAGAGGAAGTCGCAAGGATGCTCTCCGAATAGGCACTGACCCGTCCCTGCTCCCTCGCACACTCTCGTCCGCGCCGGTACCTCTCCTCAGACGCTTTAGCAGGCGTTCCGCCACACCTGGCTGTCCTCGCCTCCAGCACTGCTGCGCCAGCTCACGGCGCTCCAGCTCCCAGCGACTCCGCTCCTGCTCCCAAAGGGTCTGCTGCCTCTCCAGGTCGCGGCGCTCCAGTGACAGCAGCCCTGCAGCTCGGACACCTCACGGGGAAGCTCGAACCCCGCTGGGTCAGCTGGGACCGCAGCTGCGTCAACTCAGCAGCCGTGTCCGTCTCACGGGCCAGAGCATCCCGGAGCTCCTCACTCTGCGCAAGTGGCAGCCATAAAGTGAGTACAAAGAAATGTTCTAAATAGTATCTAACTTGAAACACTTACCCGTGTCAGGAGATCGCGCTCAGCACACTCAGCACGCTCCACTGCCGCGGATAACTGCTGCTGAAGGGACGCCACCTCCGGAGCTGGGGCACCCCTGCTGGAAGAGGCACCTGCTGTATCGGCACGTCCAGCCGTCAACTGCGCGGCACGCTGTAAGGCAAAGATGTCAGTGCATGGTAAGATTAAACAAAGCAAAGGTATGCACTTTCTTAAAAACTTACCAGAGTCTCGAGAGCCGCGCGTGCCTCGATCAGCTGCACCTCCAGGCTCGCCAGTTGCCCCTGCAGCTGGTCAATTAGGGTGTTTTCCCATCCTGCACACATGCATAAATTATAAAGTGCACTGTAAGTTGTGTAGTTAAAGTGATTCAGGTTTAGAATTGAGTACCCTCTGCGGCCTCATGAAATCGCGATGGTCGTACTCCTCCTGGAAGCGCCGCAAGTACGCGATGCTGTCCGGGCCGTCCAACTCTACCAACTGGCCTCCGTGCTGCCAGTCGGCGTACTGCTCGGGGAAGCGGGCACGCCAGTCCACCATTGGCCTTCCCTCGTGTTTTCCTGCCGATCCTCCGGGGCTCCGTCTCCTCGCACCAACCCTGGTGCAGTCCCAGTGTGCGCGCCGCCAGCCGGAGGCGGAGTGGCTCGATCTCATTCAGGCAATGGACCCAGATGTCCCGCCCAAACAAAGGTCGCCCACTCACCACCCAGGGCTGGTCAGCGTCACCATGGTCTGCATAAGGCTCCCACACCACCTGCACAAGCATCAATTAGCCAATTTCAATTTAAAATAATGCTTAAAGCTTAAAGAAAGAATGTGTGAGGAAACCTACCAGGAGTGCGGGGAAATCTCGGAGATGCTGACGGAGGACCTCCAGCTGGAAAGAGTAAGTGGCCATGCTCACCAGCGGCAGCCACCTCCGTGCGAGGGGGACGGTGTCTGGGCGCACCACCGTCGCCCTACCCAGGGGAAGGTAGTGATAACTCCACACCTGCAAACAAATAAACGATGTCAGTAACAAATCCAAAATTACAGGAAATTTAAAGATAAACCGGGATGGAGTTTAAAATTAAAGACCATACCTGAAGAAAGGGCGTGAATCCGCCCACTGTGGTCTCCCGCCCAGTGCCGGTGGAGAGGTCGGCAAAGGTGTGCGCTAACAGTGCAGCACCCAAGCATACTTGCCTACCCTCCCCAGATCTCCTAGTACTCCAAAAATCGACAATGAATGCCGTCACCCTTAGTGGTGAACAGCATCTTGCCGAAGAAGATACTAGGAACCTGCGAAGGTCCCTGTCCACCCTCTCCACCTCCGTCCGGTCCTGGCCATACGCGGCCCTAGCCAATGCCGCCGCCCGCTCCACAAAATCTGGCAGGAGCTCGTCTGCCCGCTGCCTCACCTTGGCCAGCCCAGTGACCCCAGAAGCGTCACTCGGCCGACCATCCTCCGGTCACCGAGGTCATCTCCGTGGAGCTCCAAACCCAGGAGGTCCTGTGCCAAATCTGTATAATCGCATAGGTGACCCCCGTCACAGCCTCCCCGTCCATTCTCAGCCGGTGATGCGGGCCACGTCTCTAAACTAGGCACCATGTGCCCCCAGGAAGAGGAACGCTCGGATGGCACGGTCCCACCTCTCCCTAAACGCCTGGATGAGTGGAGGGTCAATAAAGAACGGCTCGATCTCCAAGATCGAGCCGAAGCCCATCTCCCGGACCCTCTCCTTCGGAAATCCGGGAGGCCTTGGTACACCGCCGCAACAAGGGCCACATTGTCACGGCCGCATTATGCCCTGAAAAATCCAAGAAAGTCCAGAATTAGAACTGTCAAACCAGCTGAGCAGAAAGGAAAACTTCTGGCTTGAATCGCGTCAAGCACAGCCGCCGCGGTTCAGTCCTCATTGGCATCCACCTAGGTGGTCGCGATTAAATCAAATCGCGACACCTAGGGCGACGCGATTTGAGGACATGAATCGCGTCGTCGAACTCGACACGATTCATGCCCCCTTCTTCCCCGCGCCCGGCGCACCCTCCTCTCTTCTCCGTCTCTCCATGGGAAGGAAAGGGAGGGAGAGGGCACTTACCGTATCGGGCGCGCCGGGAGATCGCGCCCCTGCCGCCCTCGCCGCCGTGCCGCCCACGGCCCCTCCTCCTCCTCGGCTGTCACCTCCGCCGCCCCTTCCGGCGCACCTCCATTTCCGCCGCCGCCGCCGCTGTCGCCTCCCTCCGCCGTCGGCACGAGCGCGAGCTTGGTGCCGACGACCGCCTCTGTCGAGCCGCCGCTCGACGAGGCCGGTGTGGCCTTCGACGTACCCTCCACCATACCCTCCGCCGGGCCCCGCCGCCGCTTCGACGCCGCCCTCTTCTCCATCGGGTGAGAGAGTGAAGAGAGTGAGAGAGTGAGAGAGTAAAGAGAGCAAGAGAGTGAGAGAATGGGAGGGAAAGAGAGTTGAGGAGTGTCAGGGGAAGAAGGCGCGCGGCGGCTTTCATACTGTCGTAATCGCGTCCACTACAGACGCCGCAAATTGTCTTTGAAAAAGGCGTCCGCCGTTCCGGACGCGCTTTGAGGTTACCCCGAAACCGCGCCCAGTCTGGCGGACGCGGATCTCGAACCGCCATAAGTAAAGGCGTCGCCCTGTACGCCGTGATTCAGAAGTCATCATGACCCCTGACCGAATTGTCAGGGGCGCAAAATTTGAAATTTTGATGCGCGGCGGTCCTTGCCGTCGTGATTCATAAGTGATGATGATAGCTGTACGGGCTCTGCGCGCGCAGATTTCAAGGATTCCTTATTCGCAGCCGCAAACGGCGTCGCGTTTTACATGCGATAAAGGCGACGACTGTACTGGACGCGATTCACCCCGATGTCCCAGCAGAACCATTTTTCAAGCAAATTCCTCAGTTCTTATGCTACAATTTCATGTCATCAAAGGAACCTTTTAACATCATGCATCTAGTCAGCCATTTTGCCAACTCAAGCACAACTTAATTTTTATTCATTTATAGCTTGTCCCAAGTGTTACAAACTCCTTGAGACCACACTCCTCAAGATCGGAGTTTTTTCAAACCCTCGCATAATTCGCCCTCTCATTCTCATTTCCCTTTCACTTGGAGCCGGCCTCCTAAAGATGCATACTTTCCATAGGGCCTTGATTGTGTTGCCTCCTCGCCGTCGTTGTTTGGTGCCGAGTTCCTGACGCTTGATGGGCGGGACATGTGACGGCCCCTCAAAGACGCGTCGAGCAAACCCGAGCTGGGGGAGGCATCGGTGTGGATTGTACAAGACACAAATTCGGACGCCCCCGATCAAGCGAAGATCCACACCGGGCGCTAACCTGCTCCTCAATTCCCGATTCGAAAATGGCGTCGGAACCGCGTTGAACGCTTCCTCGGATATATCTTGAAGGTAAGCGCGCCAATCTGACCGAGTCTTTAGTTGTGGCGCGCGGTTTGCCACTCGACCATCCAGGCCGATGATATTGTCCAGTGTTTTTCAGCGGACTTTTAGAAAAAATCCGAGACGAGGTGAAAACCTCGTTACTCGAATAGAATTTCAGATGCAGGTCAGCCCAGCAGGTAAATAGAAGCATAGATCTGTACAGGGGCCTACCTAGGCTTGACGCTGTGAGTCTGCTATAAAGGAAAGCGAGGACGGCCGGTCCTAACCTTTCACCCTCCCAGATGGCGCATACGGCCCCTAATGATCTGGTTCTAGCACGCTGTCTATTGATGGGGAAAGGATTGTCCCGCCACACAGATGGCGAAACCCTTCATCGACGCTCCAGATCTTCATCATCTTCAACTTCCCCAAGCTCCCGCTTAGTCCAAACCGCCAGCTTTTGGAGGTCGATGCCCTTGTCAGTCCGCATCTCGTAAGCCTCTCTTGCATCCATGAAGCTTTCAAGAACAGATTTGCTGGTGTGGCTCCTCGGCGCAATCATCATTTCATCTTCTTCACCTTGCTTCATCCGCAAAAGGCCTAGAAACACCTCGACCTCTTCCAAGAGAATGGTCGCGTCGAAGTTTTTGAAAAGGAAGGTTTGGGTCTGGGGATGCCATACCTCAACCAATGCGCCCATGGCAGCCCAATCCAGATGTACCTCGTGGTACTTCTTCGCATGAACCGCAAGGTTATTGATCCCCCATCGTTTGAGGACGTTGGTCATGCCTAGAGTGATGTTTGAGGTAAGTTGTTGGAGCCATGGTAGGCGCATAAAGCGTCGGTTCCCCGGGAAGGGCGGATAATCCTTCAAGTTATAAGAGTTGGGTCATAAGAATGTTAAGAACACACTAATCAAGCTTAAGAGAAGACACAGAACCGAGCTCGAGTTTACTTACCGCGTTAGTCTCAATAAGCTTGCTTATATGGCCGTCCACTTGACTCAATCTTTTGAAATTGCACCCTCCTGATCCCTTGGAAGAAGAAGGGCCACCATGCTCCATTTCCAACGATCTCCTTTCCTTTCTCCCCCTTAGAGCCCTGGAGAAGAAAGAGTGAGTGTGAGGGGAGTGAGTGAGGAAAAGAGGAGTGAATGAGAAATGAAGATGAAGTGGTGTGGGGGTTGATGTATGAAAGGGTTTGGGGGAAGTATTGGAAAAAGTGGGTTTGGATGACTCACCCAATGTCTAGAAACATCCACCCTCTCTTACATCTAAGGGCAGAAAAAGTGAAAATTTTGGGTTCTGGCCCGCGCCTGTAAATCACGTCCAACATAGTCGTCGCGATTTACGAACGTTAAAGGCGTCCTGTGTACTGGACGCGATTTTGAACTGTCATGCCCTTTTTTGAACTAATGTGTTTTGTGTTCCCTAAATACAGGACTCGAGATGTTTGCCACGTTGCAGGAACACGAATATCCTCGAAAATCTCCATTGATGTTGTGCACAGTGCATTTTACTATATAGTATACTTATTAGAATTAACCAAGGACCTTAAGGCTCTGATGGATCTGGAGTTTGAGTTCCCCTTCACTGCCAAAAACGATGATAATTCTAGAGAATTCTTGCTTTAAGGATAGGTCGTTGTGGCCACACGGGGACGACGGTTCCTACCAGTGTCCTGACCCCTTTCGGCACAGCAATATTATCCTTATCTTATATTATTTTTATTTTTTTGTTTTGAGTATTTTCTTTTAGCCCAGCATGCATTGCACACAGGTTTTCAAGAAAGATCACAAAAGACTTAATTAAAGATAATCACTTGGTCCGTAATGCCAAGCAACACGATAATTCCACTCTGAGTCCAGTACTCAGTTTATTATAAAGTTGTTTGAAGATATTCTTTTCGGAGAGAAACTCATCCATCCTGGATCTTTTCTTTACTTTCGATCCACATACGGCCATGGCAGCCCCATACGCAGGTGAAACCTAACGGATTACGTCCTTAGGTACTTCCCGACGACGGAAGTTGATCTCGCATTTGTCTTTACTTTGTAGTTTAGTTATCTACGATGGTACAGTTTCGTCTCCAGAAGAGTTTCCGAAGAACAACGTTATTTTAAATTGACAAAACAGCTCAGTCTGTGCCTTAAAAGGGCGTGTCTCATTTACACCTTGGCGCTTACTTTTCAGTTGTTTTGCTTTCGCTTTACCTCCTTACAAAGCAAACGCCAAGGAGAGGCATCTGTAGACACGCCAATTTGCCTAAATTGGACAAAATCTCGAGTTGCACTGTAACGCCTCAAAAGTGATTGTCTTAAGTTAACATTTTAAGTAATTTTCTGTCTTCTTGCCTTTTTTAGGGCTTTTAGGGTTTTAGAAAAACTAGAAAATATCACAAAAAAATCCTGGGAAGGACCTCGGCACTGTTTTAAATCGCGTCCAACATAGCCGACGCCCTTTTGTGAGCTATTAAAGCGGCTGTTGTAACCGGCGCGATTTTGGTACCGCCTTCATAGTACAGCGCATAACGACATTTAATGGCGTCCATCCAGCCCGCCGTGATTCAAAAGTCAAGCCATCACGTCCGTGTCAGAGCGCGCACGTCCTAACACATGGCAGGGGACATGTCGCAGCAAGAAAACGCGTCCTCTCTGTACGACGCGATTCTTGGCCGCCTGACAAACCATGCCCTGTCAGATGTCAGAACGGTGTCAGAATCATAAATCGCAACCAGCAGGACCACCGCTATTTGCAAACCGCCAGTCGGTAGTAATCGCGATGCCCTATATGGACGCGATTATAAACCTGAATACGGTCAGGCCTGTCAAATCAATTTGACTTTCTAAATAGCGGTGATTAAAGCCGACGCGATTCTTAAATATCGTCGCGCACCGTAATCATCATGTTTTGGCAGACTGATGGGACATTAAGGGGTTGCTAATCGCGGCAAGTAGGGCGACGCATTTAAGCTCTTGAAGGCGGCGGCTGTCCTGGACGCGATTTAAAATAGTGTTAAAACTTCACGCAGAAGCCCTTCCCAGGGGACTCGGCCGATTTTGGGTTTGAAAGAGGGTTTAGAGAGAGAGAGAGTGAGGGTTTTAGAGAGGGAGAGAGAGGGTTTCTTAGAGGGAGAGAGAGAGAGAGGGGGGGAGTCTTCGTCTCCCTGACGACGGAGCTCTGCACGTGCATGTATTCCTTGCCACCTAGGGGTTTTACATTTTAGTCCTTGGAAGGTGCGTTCGCACCCCTTTTGATGTCTTGCTACAGCCTTTCGTTATTTCTATTTACTACAACGCCGTTTAACCCGGTCGTTCGTCTTCTTGTTGTCTCTCGTCCCAGGTACCGAGCTAAATCTCCCTCGCCGGCCGGCCGGTGGGAGGAGGAGGAAAGACCCGTACCACACACATCCCGCTACGCGATCACTCTACGGGTGAAAGGTACACATCCTTTCCTACATGTCCCTACTTTTGGTGCTTTTTAGGAAAAGTAGCTGGCGATCACATTTTGTCTTTATTGCTTTTATTGTCTTTTAATCGCCCGAAGGGCCACTGTTTGCTTCATCGCTTTTTTTCACGTGTATCCGTACACGTCACCTAAGTGGAGCCCGTTCTTCGTTCCCCCCTAAAAAGGGAGCGGAAAATAGTGTCTACAGTCCACACCGGGCACATTCACCGAGCGAGAATCCTCCCCTCCAATCATGGCCGTCAAGAGGCCTTCTAATCATATGTCACTCATACCCGTTGCCAACCGGGTTCATTTTAAAATACTCATAGGGAATCTCCCTCTCCAAGCTCTCATGACCCCTCACACAATTGTTGTGAACCTTCCCACTCCAGTGGTCAACTTCTCAGATTGTGCTCGCGCACTCCAAGGCCAAATCCTTAGCACAATCCATTGCTCAAGGGATCGTGCCCCTTCCTATATTAAACATTTTACAATCCTTGGGCACGGTCCCCTCATTGTTTCTTCCAACTCTACCGGTGGAACTCCCTACCCTTTCATTAAACTACATTCCATGGGAGTTGCCACTGTCGCTTAAAACTCCGTCGGAAGACAACATCCCTCCAATCATTGAGAGCCGCTCAATCCCTCGGAGAAGAGCAAGACCATCTGCCCGCTGGGCAAAATTTATGAGGAAGTACCTGAGGGTCAAGACGCCGATTCCCAAGCGGGAGCCCAAACGCCGGCAAGGAAAAAGGCCAGGGGACCTTCATCTCCCTCTTCTATTCCACATTCCCTCCCCACGGGAGACATTTTATTTTCATTTGTTGTACAATCCATTCTCTTGCACTGGACATCGCGCCCCTTTTTTCACTCCTTACTCTCTCCTCCGTGCCCCACGTGGCACAACTCCCTTCCATGCCCCACGTGGCACATCTCCATTCTGTGCCCCCATGGCACATCTCCTTCCAGTGCCCCACGTGGCACATCTCCTTCTTGTGCCTCACGCGGCACGTCTCCATCCCATGCCCCACGTGGCACAACTCCCTCTTGTGCCCCACGTGGCACCTCTCCATCTTGCGCCCCACGCTGCGCACCCTCCTTTTTGGCCACTCACATCTTGCTTTTTCCTTTCTCCCCTCCGGCCCGGCCCCGGGATTCTTTTCTTCTTTCAAGGCATCGTGCCCTCCTTCTTCTTCATTCCCCTCCGGCCCCGCTGGAGTTTCCAAAATCTATCTTCCACTCTCTCATTGCCGCCTTTAATCGGGTCCTTTGACCCTTCTCGCATTGTTTTCGGGGTTTTAGCCCTCACTCGTCATTTTAATTCAAAACAAAAAAATGTAAATTCTTGTAGACCCCGAGTCTCGCCCAACGCAGGGCATTCGTCCTCCTCTTACCTTCCAAAAAAATCTTATGTTAAAAATTTACTACAATGTAAAATCCAAAAAAAAAAGAATATTCAGCATTGCTATGCCGTCGCGGCATTTCTGTTATAAGAATTCTGCGCCATGAGTCCAAAATTCCCTGTCGGGTCATTAAGATTTTCCCTTAGCATGGGCACCTGCACACACTTCACGGCACCCTAAGCCATTGCTCCCGGTAGACACCGTCACCGTCATAGCCACGCCTGAAAGGCACAATGTATGTTTCTCTTCTTACTCGGCCAAAATATGGGTAGCAGAGGTAGTCTAGGCAGGGCACCCAACCCAAGGCACTCCGTCATAAGAGGACGTCTCCTCCAAAATGGGCAAATCAAATGACCAATCAAAATCAAAGTCAACTGCATGTCAAAAGTGGCAAAGTCCCCGCGGAGATCCAAATGGACCGGTTGTATGCATGCAAAAATCAAAATCAATCAATCACAATAGGGCATGTCAAGAGGGCAAAGTCTCCGCGGAGATCCAAATGGACCTGGTCATACGCATGTCCTTACAATCAAGTGGTCATCACTCAAGATTCCAAAATAATTCAAAAAAGCCCCAGTACTTAATGAGACTGAACCTTCTGACGGTTGTGCCAAGGAAGGAAGTCAACACCCAACTCCTCAATACTCATACCAAACTTATCTCCAAATTTTCTCCCCTTCTCCCTGCCAGACTTAGTCGCCTTTTCATGCATGGCTTTGATAGTATATTGTTACCCAAGTGCAATTAGATCGTACGCGCCACGTTAAAACGCACGCCCTACCCTGGGCATTCTTTAATGAAACAGGAGGTAACAAAGACCCCTCGCCAGTCAATTTTTATAACTCTAAATGCCCCCATGGCATGGCATTGTTCCAAAATCACAAAAAAAAAATCAAATACTTTCAAAACCCATAAAAATCAAAATATTTTCAAAATCAACAAAAATTCAAATACTTTCAAAATCCAACAAAAAATCAAAATATTTTCCAAAATTCATAAAAATTCAAATATTTCTCAAAATTCATAAAAATTCAAATACTTTCAAAAATCCAAAAAAAATTTCCGATGGTATTGCATGACACATGTGGTGTGCCCCGTCGTTGGCACAGTTGTGTTTGTGGTTCTGTGGTGGTACCTCGTGGAGATAGGTACTTGTACCCTTTGTGGGTATCCGTTTCTTGTGGTACACTGAGTACTAGCCTTTTCAGGTGTTGAAGTGAAGCTGTGCTCCGTGGAGGTCGTGTTGTAGGACCTTCCACCTACTGTAATGTACCCTTGTAAGGGTAGCTTTCCATTGTATTGTGATTTTTGGGTATGGCAGACTAGCTTCTGGTTAGCAGTCTTGTTACCCTTGCGTTTGAGGTTTCAATGTTGGTACCTAGTGATAGTAGGTACCTGTACCCCTTGGTGGTTGGCTTTGTGTTGTGGTACGTTGTGTACCAACCTTTCAAGTGTTGCGATGAACCGGTGTTTTGTGGAGGTCATGAGGTGTGACCATCCACACGTGCTGTTTGGAGTACGTTTCCGATTGTGGTTCCAATGTATACTGAACTTGGCATGTTGATGCCAGTTCGGTTACCCTGTGTGGGTAGTTTGCCTGTGAGGCTTGTAGCCGAGGCAATGTTTTGCCTGTGAGACTTGGAGCCTGGGTAATGGTCTGCCAGTTGTAGACGCCGTTTCGAGCTCGTCGGGAGCTCCAAAATAGTCCACAAAGAGGGTGGGGAAATAAAAGAAAATGGCGGAAAGGACGGAAAATAAAATAGAACGTGATCGCCAGGCACGCGAGGGTACCGAATGGAAGATGTGATCGCGATGTGTACCTTTTTAGTGGTGAGATTACGCGGGAGATGATGTGGGTCCCTTCTTCCTTTATGAACACGGCCGGCCGCGGTAGAGGGCATTTTCCTCGTTTGATTACCCTAGCAAAAGAAACAAAGAAATTAGGGGATTAGCCGAATGACGTGTAGTATCGAATCCCAAACGAATGAATGAAATGAATAAAATAGGGAGGACTCACCAGATGGTGGTTTTTAAACCCCTAAATTAGGTGTGTGTGTGTGTGTATGTAGGCATGTGTGTAAAAACGGATTAAAGGAGGGCCACGTGAGGCCCGGAGGAGATGAAAATATAAAGAGCCACGTGGGGCCCGGAGGAAGTGGAGACAAAAGGAAAGAGAAAGGGGAGAAGGTGCTTCCCAAAATATGAACGGTGTGTCGGCGTGGCAGCGTTGCGGTTGGATGGATAGAGAGAGAGAGACGAGGAAGAAGCTTCCGCGTTGCTCCGCTCCACTCTGGTACACGTGGAAGAAGGCGAGGACGGAGAGCGTCGGGTCGCCGGTCCGGTAGGGCTATGCTGCTTTGTGGAACCCCCTCTTACAAATGACCCTCAGGGGTCAATTTATAGAGGTAAAAACTTGAATCGCGTCGGGTACAGCCGCCACGACAAGGAATTGAATCGTGTTTGGGTGGCAGGCCGCAACTTGAATCGCGTCGGGCAAGGGTGCCGCGGCATGGATTGAATCGCGTCCGGGTGGCATGCTACGTTTCAGAAGGTCAATTTGATGTGATTGGCGCATGATGAACGTAGCTCAGCTACACTTTGGAATCGCGTCGGCTCAGGCCGCCGCGACTTGAAACGCGTCGGCTTGGCCATACGCGATAATAACTTGTTTGATTTCGAGGCAAACAGCTCATAAATGCGTTGGGATTTCGAATTTGACCTTCTAAATCGTGTCTATGACAAGGATGCGATTACAACATCTTCTCATGAGTGCGACGACTTTCTGGGCCACTGAATCGCGTCGGGTGGCAGGATGCGACTGTAAACTGAATCGTGTCGGCACTACACGACGCGATAAGCCTTCCTATTTTATTATGAAAACTCTATCGAAAGGGAAATTGCAAACGCGTTGCCTATGGCGGAAGTGTTCATAAAAAGGGCATTTTCCATAAATAAAATAAGATTTAATTATCGCGTCGCGCAGGGCTGACGCGTTAAGCATAGTCGCGGCTTGCACACCTGCCGCGATAAGGTCGCGCCCCTGAAGGCCATTGCGATAAGCCTGAATCGCATCCGGTGCGTCGGACGCCTTTCATAACGCGGTTGCTATACTCGTTGCTACAAGGAATTCAAGCTTTATAGTGCCCGAGGGGTTCCGGAAATAAAGGGGAAGCACCGGGGAAAACGGGGATGATTCAGAATGATGGGGAAAACACTCTTTCAAGACAAAATGAAGGCCATTTGTGGCATGATGGCGCAATATGAAATTTGCCCGCAGCGGAGCCGAATTCGCGTGTCTACAGCTGCCACACCTTGGCGTCTGCTTTGCAGGGGAGCGAAGTGAAGAGACACGAAGTGGAGTGCAATGAAATGAATTGCAGTGTAATGGAATGAAAGAAATGAAGCGTAGCGATGTGGAGTGCAGTGAGAGCGAACTGAAAAGTAGACATCAAAGTAAAAAATAGACACGCATAATCATTGGATGACTGCCACCTGATGAGAGTCTTTCACCAACAAGCTAGGAAGTCACCACCAGGAAGAAGACCTAAAGAAACAAATGCTTGGACAAAGGAAAAGGACAAGAAATGAAAGGTGCCATGTGGGGCGAAAAGGAAAGAAAAGACCAACTTCCAGCGTCGGGGAAGTACCTAAGGACACAATCCATTAGGTTTCACCATCGGGGGCGTCTGCCACTGCCTCAGGTGGATCTTGGGGAGAGAAAGAGAGATCAACTTCCAGTGTCTGGGAAGTACCTAAGGACACAATCTGTTAGGTTGCACCATCGGGGGCGTCTGCCACTGCCTCAGGTGGATCTCTGGGAGTAAAGACGAAAAATAAAAGGGATAAGTCCAAACAAAAGGTTCCGAAGGAAATCAGCCCGGAGGCGACAACAAAGGGAGTTGGGTATTCAACCCGGAATGGAATATTTCAAATTGCTTTGGAATTTGAGGCGTGGATGGTCTTCAAATTGCATTGAAAGAGTGGTTTTCCACAGTGATTTCAATATGCATGTATGCTGGGCTAAAAAGAAAATAAAGATTAAATAAGGAGTAGAAAATAACCAAGGATAATATTGTTACGCCGATGAGTCAGGACCGGGGGGTATGCATGGGTCCGTCGTCCTCACATGCCAAGCATAACGGCCTATCCATGCGGCTAAGGATCCTCTGGGATAATCATTGTTTTTGATAGAGAGGAACTCAAATCCCAGATTCCTCAGAGCCACAAGGTCCTTGGTATGCTCTAAGGGTATAACATATAGTAGATGTAGATAGTTGATGGTGAAGGCAGCAACAGCCTGATGTAGCGTCAGATGAGGTAACTCGAATCTTGCGCTTAAAAACTCATTAGCCAAAAACAACAAATATCATGGAAAAACAACATTCATAACATGGAGCATGACTAAAGTAGTCAATGACAGAATAGCTCAAACAATTTATTTGTTGGACCATGAGGATAGGTGATCTCTGGCTAAGGAGATTGGAGTTAAGGATGGGAGGAATTTATGATTGGAAGAATTGATGCAGTCTGACGCAGACAAGAGGCAATGTGCTTCCCTTACGCTACAACCAGTAGCAAAGCACGAATCGGAAAGCACGACGCCACCACGCGGGAACGGACTACTGGTTCATGACGTCAGTATCCAATCCGGACAACACAACACAAGAACTACCTCTCAGTCTCGTAGTCACGGACGAAAGGTCCAACTGCCGCTCCACAAGCACAAGCCAAAGAACAGTGGAGACGAACCAACACCACACCTGCAGGTCACACACCCCGCAGGCCCATGCCTGGCACCTTTAGGGACTCTGGCCTAAGCTCTCTAAAGTGAGGCACTGGAAAACATGACTAGCTGGGGACCAGTGACGTCTACTGGTGTCCGTACCCCCAACTACGAGTGCACTACAAGCGACCAAACACAAACTCTCACAAGTCGTTGTCCCACTGTCATCTTTCCCTCAACCGGACGTACAACTCAAACATAGGAGTGAGGGTGTTCAGGACAGACGACACAGACATCGACGGTACAACACAAGTACCGGGACAAACCCCGAGCACAACAAACACACGTGCCTGGCTCACACAGAACCTGGGGTACGTGACTGCAGAGATATTCCGGAACAGGCGCCGAACCACCAAACGCGGCAACGCACAAACCACGGTACTTACATATATAACCTTTATTACAAACCATGACACAAGTGTCAAAAGTAGCTTGTCCCTGGTCACCACGTGACCTACAAGCTAACCTACACAACCACGTTTACGAATTACATTAATCATTAGTCATCAGTCATTTTATGACCTCCTTTATCACATTAAACACCATGTACATTAACCATGCACAAACTCTTAATCTTACACGGGCTTTACTAGTTAAACCATCTGAAGGAACCCATAAAAGACATTAAAGATCATGGCTAGGTTCACACTGGAACCTCACTGCCCAATTACCACAACAAACCATAAGAAGTATATCACGATAATGTGTGCGCCATGCTCACACACACACTTAATCTATGTAAACGACACACCACTTGCGTAAACAACACGCTAGCCACAGAAATGACACGCTCAAGAAGCGCTATGGGTGCCAATGCACCTCTTATCAAAGCCACACACACCAAGTACGATAATCGGATAATCGTACCTTGAAAACATGCACAAGAAGGACCTCACGACTGAGGTCACGACATGGGCTACTGTCGCCTTCAGATCGTGACACCCCGATGTCGTGTAGGAAGGTCGGCATGTCGCGACCTGGTCGCGACAGAAGGGTCTGTCGCCTTCACAGGAGAAAACCCTAATCCAGAACCTCTCTCCGGATTACCACCCCAAACCATGCAAACCACGTTTAATTTCCAGCTTTCATGCTTTAATGAATACCCTAACATGGTATCTACTGTTTAAAAAGCATTAAGCAAATCAAACATGCACCATTCACAATCCACGCAACGAAACCAGGTGGGATCTCCCTACCTTCATGAAGAACGCGCACACTGAGCACGGCACGGCGTCTCCCCCGCTCCACGCGACATCCTCGCGGTGAGAGCGCGCCAAAACCTGCTCTAAAATGCCGAATCGCCCAAGAGAGCTCGGCAGCAGCTCCTCCTCGCGACGTAGGAGGCCGTCGCCTTCCCAAGGTCGACGTCAGCTAACTGCCTAGTGCGCGACACGCGGCAGCCATGCAGACGAAGACCGCCAAACAGCGGTAACATAACGCGACCACCAGGGCCGTCGCGTTTAGAACGTGACGCAACCCCTTGTCGCGTTCACAAGTACAAGACCTGTGAGCGCTTTAGGCCCAACTACCGGCCCACCAAGCCTCACAACTCGTGCAAACACCTGAAACACAAGCCCATGGCCATACATTGGCCACCAAACCTGCTAACAAGGATCCACAAGGATCCGAAAAAAAACGTGCAACGTTACATAATATATTCTAATACTTATTAAATTACATATTTAAATAATAAATAATAAATATTTTAAATTAGGAAACAGAAAATAGACATTGTATTCAACAAGTTTCAACCAGGAACAGTAGAAGTGGTGAGCTGCCATATATCATCACTAATCAGGAGACCAAGAGCTCACAGCAGACCGACATGACTTGACTAGAACTAAGTAAGAGAAAACAACATAACAAAGTAATGAAAAGGACATCGAGGAGGGCCAAACAGACGACGGTAGGAAGGCCTCAACACCCACCGCGAAGGCGGAGGACCAGGTGGAGGGTGGACTCCTTCTAGATGTTGTAGTCGGCAAGGGTGCGGCCGTCCTCCAGCTGCTTCCCAGTAAAGATCAGCCTCTGTTGGTCCGGGGGGATCCCCTCCTTGTCCTGGATCTTCGCCTAGCTTGACGTTATCGATGGTGTCCGAAGACTCCACCTCCAGCCTCCAGGGTGATTGTCTTCCCAGTTAGGGTCTTCATGACGAACATATGCATCCCTCCCCTCAGGCGGAGGACAAGGTGGAGGGTGGACTCCTTATGGATGTTGTAGTCTGCCAGAGTGAGGCCGTCCTCCAGCTGCTTCCTGGCAAAGATGAGCCTCTACTAGTCCAGGGGGATACTCCTTGTCCTGGATCTTCGCTTTAACATTGTCGATGGTGTCGGAAGATCTTCGTGAATATGGTTTTATTAATATTTAAAAATTGAGTACTATCTTTCGGTATTCAAATTAATATCTGTCAAGCTATATATATAGTTGAACTTTACTATTTTATCTGAGATTATTTTTCTACAATGCTATCAATGTGTGGCTTGTTTCTGTGTCTATTATCTTTTCTACAATATTGCACGCTATCCAAATAATTTATTATACGATTCAAACTTTGATTAGTTCAAAGCAATCTACTGAAAATGTCAGAGAATGTAGTCAGTACTCAGTTTCCATTTTAGTGTTAGTTGTGCTTCAGCGTTCACTATTTGATATCTTGTAAAAGTGCAATGCTAATAAAATAAATCTAAAAGGCACCTAGATTAATCAGACAAGTTTTTTATTATTTGAATCAAGGATCTGTTACATCTAATAGTCTAGCAAAAAATCTCAATCTTTGGTCGGTAGTGTTTTGGACATATATGTTGATGGGTGTTAAGGATGTTGTTATTTGAGTTTGACCATGCAAAGATCAAATGTGAAAAGATGTTTTACTATATTTGTGCAAGACCTACAATAGACATCTAATGGATATTTGTATTAGTCCAATAGGAAGATCATTTGAAGATCTTTAGTCTAACCAAGTGCTAATGCAAATGCCATATTTAAAAGAGAAATATTTGGTGCACATTATTTAGAGGTGATGTGAGTACACACCATCATATAATTGAGTGTTTTAATTATATTGATGTGATGAGTATTCAATAACAAAAGAGTGTATGTATATATCCTCTCATAAAGATGTGTACAAAGTATTTAAAAAAGATGTACTTTTCTCTGATAATAAAAGTCAGATAGAGGATAGTGATACAGAGATAAGAAAAAGGCTGTGTGACTCAAAGTTTAGAAGTAGAAGTCTACTTTAGCCAGACTCTCAATGAGTAGAAGATTCTAATCTCTAGTGAGCTCCATCTCAAAAGTTTTATTGAAAGAGAGAAACCTTTGAAAGGAAAAGGAAGTTTGACTACTCTAATCATTCTTCATCGATGTTGAGCATTGAAGGCAACCACAAGCTCTCCATGTTTCATCTCTCTGTGCATGTAGTTGTTGTTGTTGTGTGCTTTGTTTTTGTGTCATATTTCTCTTTTCCGAAGACACTTTTGTCGACACTTTGTAACCTTTTAAGGTTGTGCTCTCAAAGGGAAGTGTTGGCTGATTTTTCTATGTGTCTCTTTGGATAGGATAAGACCTACTGATCAGGTGTTGTGACTAGCTAGGTTTGTATCAAGTGAGTTGTTTTTGACTTGGGTTGAAAGGGAAGATGTAACGTCGCGCGTTTTCCGGATCCCGTGGATCCAGGTTCAGTGGTTTGGTGGCCAATGTGAGGCCCATTTGTTGTGTGTTTCTTATTAGATCCTTACCGGGTTTGGTTTTGGGTTTGTGTTGGTGTTCAGCTTGCTGGACATCAGCAGTGGGTTGGCGTCCAGGTGGGTGACGTCGACTGTGTGTTGGCGGCAGTGGTGTGTGCCGTTAACATGGTGTTAGCGTCCATCGATAAGGACGTCGACTGTTGAACTTGTCGTCGAGCTTTGTGGACGTCTAGTTGTGGCGGTCTGGTTAAACGGCCAAAGGGTTGACGTTAACCTGACATGCCTGTGTTTTTATGGCAGACCCGAGCTCTGTTCTTTCTCCTCCTTCTCCCTTCCTCTTCCCCCACCTTCACACCTTGAGCTTCGCGAGTTCTGATGGTCGGCGGGAGCTCGTGGGAAGGCCGTGGTGCGCGTGGTAGCGGCAGATCGGGCGGGGAATGGCGGATTGGAGCGTGGTGTTCGTGGGACGTTTCTCGGGTTTTGACGTGATTCGAGGTTCTTCGGGAGTTTAATTGCGTTTCTGAGGTAGGGGACGAACCCAGTTAGTTCGTTAGAAACATTAAAACACGACTTAACCACTTGAACCAGCATTTTATTGTATTTTCGGATTGAGTTGCACCATGTGGGGTTAATGGGTGGTTTAATGATTTTATGTAGTAAAGCATGCTGTTTTAGTTTAATTATAATGCATAGGAGTTAGAGGAACTGTTTCTCCTATTTTCTTAATGATTTCGGGATCAGGAATGCATGTGGGATCGATTAGGGTTTCTGCAGGGTGTAAGGCCGGAGAACTTGGCGTCAAGATCTCTTGTCGCCAAGCTCATCAGCCGGGATATAGACGGCTAGATCGCTTGCCGTTTACTTTCTTCAAGCGGCAGTCGATGTTGCCGCCAACCTGTGTGCATGTATCCATGCAGTGTTGTTTACGTAGCTTTCCTGGTTATGAATATTGTGTGTTTGTGTGTGCATGGCGATGACCAGTGTGAGCCAGTGCACTTATTATGCTCTTGGAGCATGCTGCTCATGTAATGGGCATGTTTTATGTGAATAGATATGATGTACGTAGTGGTTTAATTATGTGTGTTTGTTGTCCATGTGTTGGACATGTGGTTTACGTGATTGACGTGTGGTACACCAACCAGGGTGTATTATACACGTGTTGTCTACGTGGTTTGAGTGGTGTGTATATACTGCTTTGTTGTAATGTAATACTTATGATTTGGCGTAATAACTGGGCGGTGAGGTTCCTGTGTGAGCCTAGCCCTGACTTTGTGGTGTTTGGGCAGTGAAGGTCATATGGGACCTAGCCCTGATTCGTTGTTGTCTTTGAATAATATTATATTGATTTATGTATTAAGTGGTGTGTGTGTTGCCACGGAGGTCATGAGTGACCAATGATAGGCAAGTTTGTGGTTCAGGTATGTGTTGGTGTGGGATAGCTTTGGGTCACATGGTGACCGATGTTAAGCTAATCCTAACACTTGTATATTGTGAATTATAAGTAAAGGCTATATGTGTAAGTATCGTGGTTTGAGCTTGCCGAGTGTGGTGGTCCGGCGCCTATTCCGGAATGCCTCTCTAGTCGGGTACCCAGGTTCTTTGTGAGCCAGCACGTGTTTTTTACTGTGCTCGGGGTTTTGTCCCGGTACTTGTGTTGTACTGTTGAGGTCTGTGTCGTCTTCCTGGACACCCTCACTCCTGTGCTTGAGTTGTACGTCCGGCTGAGGGAAAGACGACAGTAGGGCAACGGCTTGTGTGTGGGTGTGTAGTCGCTTGTAGCGCGCTCGTAGTTGGGGGTACGGACACCAGTAGTCGACACTGGTCCCCAACTAGTCCTGTTTTCCAGTGCCTCACTTTAGAGTGCTCCGGCCAGAGATCTAGAGGTGCCAGGCATGGGCCTGCAGTTGTGTGTCTGCAGTGTGGTGTTGGTTGGTCTCCACAGTATTTGACTTGTTCTCGTGGAGCGGCAGTTGGACCTTTCGTCCGTGACTGCGAGGCTGAGAGGTTGTTCTTGTGTTGTGTTGTCCGGGTTGGATACTGGTCTGATCAGCTAGTAGTCCGTTCCCGTGTGGTGGCGTCGTTCCCTTCCGACTCGTGCTTTGCTACTTGTCGTGGTTTGTGAGTTTGTGACTCATGGTCGAGGTTGACCTTTTCGAGGTGTGCCTGGTGTTGGCACAGTGTGGCTGAGTTATGGGTTGTGTGACTTATCGATTAAGGTTTCACCTGTAATGTTGTGTCTAAGTGAAGGCATAATATATTGTGGTTCAGTGTGGTGTTTACCACCTTCCTGTACCCTTTGTTCGAGTGTTTGTGTTGTGGTACCCAGAGTAGCAAGTACATGTTCCTTTGTGGGTTACTTTGTAGTTTTGTGGTGGTACATTGTGTACTAACCCTTCCGGGTACTTGTGTGTTGTGGAGGTCTTGTGATTTGACCGCACTTGTTGTATCTTATCGTTTTAAGTAAATCTTGTTTATAAGTTATTGTGGATTAGTTTATGATTATTAATTATGTTTCCTTTGTGAGTAATTTGACGATGAGTATTGTGGCCTAGGTATATTGTGGTTTAATAGAGTTGTGCTCCGTGGAGGCCATGTGAGACCTTCCACTTGTTGAGTTTTACTTCCTTAGGTATGATTCCAAGTATAGTTTTAGATGTTATGGATTGGCTTCGTGGTAGCCAGTTCTGTTACCTTGTGTGTAGTTTTCGATGTAGTGAGGTTTGGAGTATAAAGGACCAGCTCTTTGTTAGCAGTCCTGTTACTCAAGTGTTTGAGATTCGCCTGTGAAGCTTGTAGCCTGGGCAGTGACTTGCCGGTGTGGCTATAGCTTAGGCAACTAGTTGTTGTAGCAGTGTGCCAGTGAGACTGTGGTTTAGGCACTTTAGTAGTTGGGCTGACTAATGATATTATATTAGTCCTGTAGTCCACTTTCCTTCCGAGGACTTTATGTTTAATATCATGATTATGTTTAATTGTATTTATTGTTATGATATGAGCATGAAATGGTTTGGCTATCGGTGTTGCCAGTGAGACCCATTGGGGTTGAGGTGTCTGTGGTTACGGTGTTGTTTGGGTAGCCCTACTGAGCCAGTGACTTGTTGAGGCTCACTCCCTACAGTTCTTTTCAGGGCTTGCCGTGTGTTTGGCTTGCAGCGGTGTTGTGACAGACTTGTACCACCAGCAGTAGTGTAGTAGTTAGCGTTGTGTGAGCTTGTGCTCCTCGGGGTATGCCCCAGGTAGTTGTACTTTACTTTTTATTGGAAATGTAAATGTAATGGGACAGTTGTACAAATTTGTGAACAGATATGAGCACATGTACTTTCTTATGTCTATATTATTGTGGTTTGTCTTTTATACTCTTACTGGACTCGTGTGTGAGATACCCGGCGAGACTTCGGTCCGTTCGCGGGAGGACGGCGGATCTGGATATGGAGCTTAATGGGCATAAGTACCCGGTCCGTACAGTTGGTATCAGATCAATGTCCAGTTAGAATATGAAAAGACATTGAAGATATAATGTCCCAATACATGGATTAATGTCCACTGCGGTAGTAAGTCTGGTGGTTTGTGTGATATGAAGTAGTTTTACGTGAGCTTTTGGCACGTAAACCGTGTGTTTCTGTTTGTTAAATTGGCAGTTGTGAGTAGTTGTTGTGCCACAGCGTGGATAGTGGCATAAGTTGTGTGGTAGCATCCTGACACTAGTGCAGTTAAAGCAGTTAAAGTATAGTATTTAAAAGTTTTCAGTTGCAGAGATTAGAGGAGAAAGACAAAGTAGTGCTTTGAGAAGGATATACCGTTATATGTTATAAAGTGCAGAGTTAACAGAGACAAGTATAGAGTATTTCTGTGATAGATCAGTTTGGTTGCTAAAGATTTGCAGTTAAAGGAATTGAAGAGATTAGTAAGTTGTGGATATGGAATTCAGTAGTAGTTATAATGAGATAGAAAGTTGGCAGAGACAGGTGTATGGTAACAAGTGATAAGGAACATGTAGTGTTTGTGTAATAAATTGCAGTTGAAAACCTCAGCAAATGTAATGTGGCATCAAAGATCTGAGTCAGATGATATTAAGAAACAGTGTGGATGAGAATGTGATTGAGTTATGAAGAGTTTGATATGATCAAGGAAGGCAGATCAGCTTTAAAGAGGTATTAGTACATAAAAGAGCAGTGATTTATGCAGATAGATTTAGTACTGAGATCAGAAAATTTGAAAAATGTTGTTATGATTAATAATGATAGCAGAAAATGTGATATGAAGATTTGTATAAATATATATAGAAAAGATCAGTTGAATAAAGAAAGAGAGAAAAGAAGAGATTAGTGTAATAAGAATTTGTGAAAATTACACAAGAGGAATATTTAGTTGATGAATGGCAGATTATGAAAAGTTTTTCAGAAAGAATATTTATGAATAAGAAAGGTATTTTGCAGAAAGGATATGGATTAAAGAAAGGAAGAATTTAGCAAATGATGAAGTAAATAAGATCAGATGAGTCAGAAATGTCAGTTAAAGTTTGATATTGGTGCAAAGAAATGATTCAATTGAACAGAAAAGGAATTGTTATTAAGATATTTCAGGGTTTTAATGTTGGAGCAGATGATTAAGAGTTATTTGGAAAGTTTTACCCCAGAATTATGAGATTAGCCAGAGAATGTCAGTAAAGCAGGAAAGGGATATGAAAGAGTAAAGCATGTTTATAGCAATTTGACAGGTCAGAAATTGCAGAGAATTTCTTCAGCATGAATTGAATTGAAAGGGGATGCTTTGAGAAGCAGTTGAAGCCAAAGAAAGTAAGAAAGTAATGAAAGTAATATGTGAGCAGAAATTGTGGAATATGTTGTAAAAAGTGATCAGTGTGATCAGAGTAGCGCAGCGGAAGGGGAAGCAGAAGCAAGAAGATTTAATATTAAGAGATTGTGTCAAATTTGCTTGAATAAAGGAGAAAGTGTAAAGTTTTGCGCAGCGGAATAAAGGAGCAGGTATTATGGTTTTAATCAAGATTGACTTAAGCAGTATGTGAGAAGAATAATATGAAAAGTAGGAAATTCAAAGATAGTGATTGGTTTTCTTTGAAGAAGTGTCAGTTTGTGAATATAAATGCAGATGAGGCAGGAAATAGCAAGCAGTGATAAATGGAAAAATAAAATGGTGGTATGAAAGGATACTACAGTGTAAGATATTTGAGAAAGGTAAAGTGGTCTCGAAAGAAAGTGGCAAACACAGCCCAGAAATTGTGGAAGCAGGTTCAGTCCAAGGAGATAAAGTGCCATTGGCAAGGAAGGATTGCCTACAATGAAAGCTAAAGAAAGGAATGGAATTGACAGAACAGAGTGATGTAAGATGAATTGAAAGGCTGAAGCAGAGAAAGAGTATCCTACTTGTTCTGTGTTCGGCTTTATTTGTTTTTGGTGATAATTTGGTTTATTGTGGTTTGTTTTATATGTCGAGGATGACATTCTTTTAGGTGATAATAATGTAAGCGCGCGGTTTCCGGATCCCCGTGGATCCAGGTTTAGTGGGTTTGGTGGCCAATGTGAGGCCCATTAGTGTTGTGTGTTTCTTATTAGATCCTTACCGGGTTTGGTTTTGGTTTGTGTGGTGTTCAGCTTGCTGGACATCAGCAGTAGGTTGGCACCAGGTGGGTGACGTTGACTGTGTGTGGCGGCAGTGGTGTGACGTTAACATGGGTTAGAGTCCACGATTAAGGACGTCGACTGTTGAACTTGGCGTCGAGCTTGTGGACGTCTAGTTGTGGCGGTTCTGGTTAAACGGCCAAAGGGTGTGACGTTAACTGACATGTCTGTTTGTTTTATGGCGACCGAGCTCTGTTCTTTCTCCTCCTTTCCCTTCTCTTCCCCCACCTTCACACTTGAGCTTCTTGCGAGTTCTGGTGGTCGGCGGGAGCTCGTGGGAAGGCCATGGTGCGATGGTGTTAGCGGCAGATCGGGCGGGGAATGGCGGATTGGAGCGTGGTGTTCGTGGGACGTTTCTCGGGTTTTGGCGTGATTCGAGGTTCTTCGGGAGTTTAATTGCGTTTCTGAGGTAGGGGACAAACCCAATTAGTTCGTTAGAAACATTTAAAACACGACTAACCACTTGAACCAGCATTATTGTATTTTCGGATTGAGTTGCACCATGTGGGGTTAATGGGTGTTTGATGATTTTATGTAGTAAAGCATGTGTTTTAGTTTATTATAATGCATAGGAGTTAGAGGAACTGTTTCCTCCTATTTTCTTAATGATTTCGGATCAGGAATGCATGTGGGATCGATTAGGGTTTCTGCAGGGTGTAAGGCCGGAGAACTTGGCGTCAAGATCTCTTGTCGCCAAGCTCATCAGCCGGGATATAGACGGCTAGATCGCTTGCGTTACTTTCTTCAAGCGGCAGTCGATGTTGCCGCCAACCTGTGCATGTATCCATTGCAGTGTTGTTTACGTAGCTTTCCGGTTATGAATATTGTGTGTTTGTGTGTGCATGGCGATGACCAGTGTGAGCCAGTGCACGTATATGCTCTTGGAGCATGTGCTCATGTAATGGGCATGTTTATGTGAATAAGATATGATGTACGTAGTGGTTTAATTATGTGTGTTTGTTGTCCATGTGTTGGACATGTGGTTACGTGATGACGTGTGGTACACCAACCAGGGTGTATATACACGTGTTGTCTACGTGGTTTGAGTGTGTGTATATTACCGGCTTGTTGTAATGTAATATTATGATTTTGCGTAGTAACTGGGCGGTGAGGTTCCTGTGTGAGCCTAGCCCTGACTTTGTGGTGTTTGGGCAGTGAAGGTCATATGTGGACCTAGCCCTGATTCGTTGTTGTCTTTCGAATAATATTATATTGATTATGTATAAGTGGTGTGTTGGTTGCCACGGGTCATGAATGACCAATGATAGGCAAGTTTGTGGTTCAGTATGTGTTGGTGTGGGATAGCTTTGGGGTCACATGGTGACCGATGTTAAGCTAATCCTAAACTTGTATATTGTGAATATAAGTAAAAGGAATATGGTTAAGTATCGTGGTTTGAGTTTGCCGAGTGTGGTGGTCGGCGCCTATTCCGGAATGCCTCTTAGTCGGGACCTAGGTTCTTTGTGAGCCAGGCACATGTGTTTACTGTGCTCGGGGTTTTGTCCCGGTACTGTGTTGTAATGTTGAGGTCTGTGTCGTCTTCCGGACACCCTCACTCATGTGCTTGAGTTGTACGTCCGGCTGAGGGAACGACAGTAGGGCAGCGGCTTGTGTTGGGGTGTGTAGTCGCTTGTAACGCGCTCGTAGTTGGGGGTACGGACACCAGTAGTCGACACTGGTCCCCAGCTAGTCCTGTTTCTAGTGCCTCACTTTAGAGTGCTCCGGCCAGAGACTCTAGAGGTGCCAGGCATGGGCTGCAGTTGTGTGTCTGCAGGTGTGGTGTTGGTTGGTCTCCATAGTTGTTTGACTTGTTTCGTGGAGCGGCAGTTGGACCTTTCGTCCGTGACTGCGAGGCTGAGAGGTTGTTCTTGTGTTGTGTTGTCGGGTTGGATACTGGCCTGATCAGCTAGTAGTCCGTTCCCGTGTGGTGCGTCGTTCCCTTCCGACTCGTGCTTTGCTACTTGTCGTGGTTTGTGAGTTGTGGACTCGTGGTCGAGGTTTGACCTTTTTGAGGTGTGCCTGGTGTTGGCACAGTTGTGGCTGAGTTATGGTTGTGTGACTTATCGATTAAGGTTTCATCTGTAATGTTGTGTCTAAGTGAAGGCATAATATAATTGTGGTTCAGTGTGGTGTTACCACCTTCCTGTACCCTTTGTTCGAGTGTTTGTGTTGTGGTACCTCAGAGTAGCAAGTACATGTTCCCTTTGTGGGTTACTTTGTAGTTTTGTGGTGGTACATTGTGTACTAACCCTTCCGGGTACTTGTGTGTTGTGGAGGTCTTATGATTGACCTGCCACTTGTTGTATCTTATCCGTTTTAAGTAAATCTTTGTTTATAAGTTATTGTGGATTAGTTTATGATTATTAATTATGTTTCCTTTGTGAGTAATTTGCCGATGAGGCTTGGGGCTAGGTATATTGTGGTTTAATAGAGTTGTGCTCCGTGGAGGCCGTGTGAGACCTTCCATTGTTGAGTTTTACTTTCCTTAGGTATGATTCCAATTATAGTTTTAGCATGTTATGGATTGGCTTCGTGGTAGCCAGTTCTGTTACCTTGTGTGTAGTTTCGATGTAGTGAGGTTTGGAGTATAAAGGACCAGCTCTTTGATAGCAGTCCTGTTACTCAAGTGTTTGAGATTCGCCTGTGAAGCTTGTAGCCTGGGCAGTGACTTGCCTGTGTGGCTTATAGCTTAGGCAACTAGTTGTTGTAGCAGTGTGCCAGTGAGACTGTGGTTTAGGCACTTTAGTAGTTGGGCTAACTAATGATATTATATTAGTCCTGTAGTCCCACTTTCCTTCCGAGGACTTTATGTTTAATATCATGATTATGTAATTGTTATTTATTGTTATGATATGAGCATGAAATGGTTTGGCTATCGGTGTTGCCAGTGAGACCCATTGGGGTTGAGGTGTCTGTGGTTACGGTGTGTTTTGAGTAGCCCCTACTGAGCCAGTGACTTGTTGAGGCTCACTCCCCTGCAGTTCTTTTCAGGGCTTGCCGTGTGTTTGGCTTGCAGCGGTGTTGTGACAGACTTGTACCACCAGCAGTAGTGTAGTAGTTAGCGTTGTGTGAGCTTGTGCTCCCTCGGGGTATGCCCCAGGTAGTTGTACTTTACTTTTTTATTGGACATGTATTAATGTAATGGGACAGTTGTACAAATTTGTGAACAGATATGAGCACATGTACTTTCTTGTGTCTATATTATTGTGGTTTGTTTTATACTCTTACTGGACTCGTGTGTGAGATATCCCTTGCGAGACTTCGGTCCGTTCGCGGGAGGCGGATCTGGATATGGAGCCTTATTGGGCATAAGTACCCCGGTCCGTACAAGTTGGTATCAGAGCAATGTCCAGTTAGAATATGAAAAGACATTGAAGATATAATGTCCAATACATGGATTAATGTCCACTGTCTGTAGTAAGTCTGTGGTTTTGTGTGATATGAAGTAGTTTTTACGTGAGCTTTTGGCACGTAAACCGTGTGTTTCTGTTTGTTAAATTGGCAGTTGTGAGTAGTTGTTGTGCCACAGCGTGGATAGTGGCATAAGTTGTGTGGTAGCATCCTGACACTAGTGCAGTTAAAGTATAGTATTTAAAAGTTTTCAGTTGCAGAGATTAGAGGAGAAAGACAAAGTAGTGCTTTGAGAAGGATATACCCGTTATAGTTAGTAAAGTGCAGAGTTAACAGAGACAAGTATAGAGTATTTCTGTGATAGATCAGTTTGGTTGCTAAAGATTTGCAGTTAAAGGAATTGAAGAGATTAGTAAGTGTGGATATGGAATTCAGTAAGTAAGTTATAATGAGATAGAAAGTGGGAGAGAGACAGGTGTATGGTAACAAGGTGATAAGGAACAGGTCAGTGGTTGTGTAATAAATTGCAGTTGAAAACCTCAGCAAATGTAATGTGGCATCAGAGATCTGAGTCAGATGATATTAAGAAACAGTGTGGATGAGAATGTGATTAGAGTTATGAAGAGTTTGATATGATCAAGGAAGGCAGATCAGCTTTAAAAGAGGTATTAGTACATAAAAGAGCAGTGATTTATGGCAGATAGATTTAGTATGCCTGAGATCAGAAATTTGAGAAAAATGTTGTTATGATTAATAATGATAGCAGAAAATGTGATATGAAGATTTGTATAAATATATATAGAAAAGATCAGTTGAATAAAGAAAGAGAGAAAAGAAAGATTAGTGTGTAATAAGAATTTGTGAAAATTGCACAAGAGGAATATTTAGTTGATGAATGGCAGATTATGAAAAGTTTTTCAGAAAGAATATTTAATGAAATAAGAAAGGTATTTTGCAGAAAGGATATGGATTAAAGAAAGGAAGAATTTAGCAAATGATGAAGTAAATAAGATCAGAGAGTCAGGAAATGTCAGTTAAAGTTTGCATATTGGTGCAAAGAAATGATTCAATTGAACAGAAAGGAATTGTTATTAAGATATTTCAGGGTTAAATGCTGGAGCAGATTGATTAAGAGTATTTGGAAAGTTTATACCCCAGAATTATGAGATTAGCCAGAGATGTCAGTAAAGTAGGAAAGGTATATGAAGAGTAAAGTGTTTATAGCAATTTGACAGGTCAGAAATTGCAGAAATTTCTTCAGCATGAATTAATTGAATGGGATGCTTTGAGAAGCAGTTGAAGCCAAAAGAAAGTAATTGAAAGTAATACTGTGAGCAGAAATTGTGGAATATTTTGTAAAAGTGATCAGTGTGATCAGAGTAGCGCAGCGGAAGCAGAAGCAAAGAAAGATTTAATATTAGAGATTGTTCAAATTTGCTTGAATAAGGAGAAAGTGTAAAGTTTTGCGCAGTGGAATAAAGGAGCAAAGTTTATTATGGTTTTTAATCAAAGATTGACTTAAGCAGTATGAGCAGAATAATATGAAAAAGCAGGAAATCAAAGATGTGATTGGTTTCTTTGAAGAAGTGTCAGTTGTGAATATAAATGCAGATGAGGCAGGATAATAGCAAGCAGTGATAAATGGAAAAAGAAAATGGTGGTATGAAAGGATACTGTTGCCCTGTTGACAAGCCCAGAGGGGGGGTGAATGGGTTTTTTAAATTCAATCTAGGAGATACCTGTAACCAAAAACAATCACACAAACAATCTTCGAACAGCGTTAGTTACTTGTTAGTTTAAATAACAATTACGCAATGAAGACAATCACACAACACAAGGATTATCCTGGTTCGGACTTCCTTGACTTAGGAGTCCTACGTCCAGTCCCTGAGCAACAACTCAGGATTGCACTAACTAAGGTACAGTCCCCTTAAGGACGCTACAACACCCAGCTCAGCTGGTCTTCCTTCACACACGAAGGGAACAACACCCTGGATACCACCAGGTCTTCCTTTACAACCAAAGGGAGCAACACCCTGGATACCACCAGGTCTTCCTTCACACTCGAAGGGAACAGCACAGAGAAGAGTAAAAAAAAACTTTCACGCCCCTAGATCCAGCTTTTGATAAGAGAGGATCTGAAGCAACTAGAACTGAGAGCGAAGAGATTATGAACTATTCACACCCTCAGAACTGTACATGCTCTCTCAAGATTTTACAAGAACTAGAGGAGAGCAAGAGAGCAAAAACGGAGTGAAGGATCTTGGCTCTTGATTTTCTTCAGAAGAATTTTAAAAATGTCTCTCAACCACACCGCTTCTCTTCTTCTGTCTTGTATATATATATCTTCAATTTGAAAAACTAGTCGTTGAAGAGATCATTGTCTCTCTTTGAGTAGCCGTTAGACTGAATGACATCTGGAGTCTTGGAAGCTTCCTGTCACAGTCTTTTGATCACTTGAGCACGTAATGAGATGAGATCTTCACAGGGATCCGTTGGCTTTTATTTGTCTAACGTTGTACCATGAAGCTACATCAAAGGTCTGCACAGATGTCAAGCTCAAACAGCAGACAGATAGGCTGTCTCTGATATCAGTCAACGTCAGTAGCAATAGTCAAGAAAATAGTAATGCCAACTGGCTTGAGTCTGAAGGACGTTATCAGAATAAGCACGATAAAGGAAGATATAGTCTGCATACATGCAGAGATACGTGCAGATCATAAATGCAGAAGCGTCAGAGAGATGTCTACGTGGAGTTTGACTGGTCAATGCTTTAAGATGAATAAGATATGAAATTGAAGACTATATAACTTATGAAATCGTTATAAGATATAAGTCGTTATGACGATACAGAAATCGTTGTGAATCATGAACACTTATGAAGTCGTTATGAACTCTAAAGAAATCGTTGTGAATCATGAATACTTATGAAGTCGTTATGAACTCTAAAGAAATCGTTGTGAATCATGACCACTTATGAAGTCGTTATGAACTCTAAAGAAATCGTTGTGAATCATGAACACTTATGAAGTCGTTATGAACTCTAAAGAAATCGTTGTGAATCATGAACACTTATAAAGTCGTTATGAGCTCTAAAGAAATCGTTGTGAATCATGAACACTTATGAAGTCGTTATGAACTCGAAAAGAAATCGTTGTGAATCATGAACACTATGAAGTCGTTATGAACTCTAAAGAAATCGTTGTGAATCATGAACACTTATGAAGTCGTTACAACAAACAAGTCGTTGCGGTTCTAAAGAAATCGTTATGATCACTTATGAAGTCGTTACAACAAGCAAGTCTTTGCGAGTTCTAAAGAAATCGTTATGATAACTTCAACAGAAATCGATATGAACTTAGAGAAATCTCATGTTGAAAAGATTAAAGCTTTAGAGCAGTAATGCATACCTTTATTGGCTTGTTTGACTTTGGTGATTTTTCCTGTACTTAAGACTTATGAAATATTCAGCAGATATAATTGATAATTGTTGTTTGGTTTTGTTAATCATCAAAATATGTATATATATAATTAATTAAAATTGCATGGGGACAGACTGATCATCAGATACTACAGGTAAGATATTGAGAAAGGTAAAGTGGTCTCGAAAGAAATGTTGCAAACACAGCCCAGAAATTGTGGAAGCAGGTTCAGTCCAAGGAGATAAAGTGCCAATGGCAAGGAAGAATTGCCTACAATTGAAAGCTAAAGAAAGGTAATGGAATTGACAGAACAGAGTGATTGTAAGATGAATTGAAAGGCTGAAGCAGAGAAAGAGTATCCTACTTGTTCTGTGTTCGGCTTTATTGGTTTTTAGGTGATAATTTGGTTTATTGTGGTTTGTTTTATATGTCGAGGATGACATTTCTTTTTAGGTGATAATAATGTAACGTCGCACGTTTTCCGGATCCCCGTGGATCCAGGTTTAGTGGGTTGGTGGCCAATGTGAGGCCCATTAGTGTTGTGTGTTTTTATTAGATCCTTACCGGGTTTGGTTTTGGGTTTGTGTTGGTGTTCAGCTTGCTGGACATCAACAGTGGGTTGGCGTCCAGGTGGGTGACGTCGACTGTGTGTGGCGGCAGTGGTGTGCCATTAACATGGTGTAGCGTCCATCGATAAGGACGTCGACTGTTGAACTGGCGTCGAGCTTGTGGACGTCTAGTTGTGGCGGTCTGGTTAAACGGCCAAAGGGTTGATGTTAACCTAACATGCCGTGTTTTTATGGCAGACCCGAGCTCTGTTCTTTCTCCTCCTTCTCCCTTCCTCTTCCCCCACCTTCACCCTTGAGCTTCTTCGCGAGTTCTGATGGTCGGCGGGAGCTCGTGGGAAGGCCGTGGTGCGCGTGGTAGCGGCAGATCGGGCGGGGAATGGCGGATTGGAGCGCGGTGTTCGTGGGACGTTTCTCGGGTTTTGGCGTGATTCGAGGTCTTCGGGAGTTTAATTGCGTTTCGAGGTAGGGGACGAACCCAGTTAGTTCGTTAGAAACATAAAACACGACTTAACCACTTGAACCAGCATTTTATTGTATTTTCGGATTGAGTTGCACCATGTGGGGTTAATGGGTGGTTTGATGATTTTATGTAGTAAAGCATGCTGTTTTAGTTTAATTATAATGCATAGGAGTTAGAGGAACTGTTTCCTCCTATTTTCTTAATGATTTCGGGATCAGGAATGCATGTGGGATCGATTAGGGTTCTGTAGGGTGTAAGGCCGGAGAACTTGGCGTCAAGATCTCTTGTCGCCAAGCTCATCAGCCGGGATATAGACGGCTAGATCGCTTGCCGTTTACTTTCTTCAAGCGGCAGTCGATGTTGCCGCCAACCTGTGCATGTATCCATGCAGTGTTGTTTACGTAGCTTTCTGGTTATGATATTGTGTGTTTGTGTGCATGGCGATGACCAGTGTGAGCCAGTGCACTTATTATGCTCTTGAGCATGCTGCTCATGTAATGGGCATGTTTTATGTGAATAAGATATGATGTACATAGTGGTTTAATTATGTGTGTTGTTGTCCATGTGTCGGACATGTGGTTTACGTGATTGACGTGTGGTACACCAACCAGGGTGTATTATACACGTGTTGTCTACGTGGTTGAGTGTGTGTATATTACATACTTGTTGTATGTAATACTTATGATTTGGCGTAGTAACTGGGCGGTGAGGTTCCTGTGTGAGCCTAGCCCTGACTTTGTGGTGTTTGGGCAGTGAAGGTCATATGTGGACCTAGCCCTGATTCGTTGTTGTCTTTCGAATAATATTATATTGATTTATGTATTAAGTGGTGTGTGTGTTGCCACGGAGGTCATGAAGTGACCAATGATAGGCAAGTTTGTGGTTCAGGTATGTGTTGGTGTGGGATAGCTTTGGGGTCACATGGTGACCGATGTTAAGCTAATCCTAACACTTGTATATTGTGAATTATAAGTAAAGGCTATATGTGTAAGTATCGTGGTTTGAGCTTGCCGAGTGTGGTGGTCCGGCGCCTATTCCGGAATGCCTCTCTAGTCGGGGACCAGGTTCTTTGTGAGCCAGGCACGTGTGTTTACTGTGCTCGGGGTTTTGTCCCGGTACTTGTGTTGTATGTTAAGGTCTGTGTCGTCTTCCTGGACACCCTCACTCCTGTGCTTGAGTTGTACGTCCGGCTAAGGGAAAGACGACAGTAGGGCAACGGCTGTGTGTGTGGGTGTGTAGTCGCTTGTAGCGCGCTCGTAGTTGGGGGTACGGACACCAGTAGTCGACACTGGTCCCCAGCTAGTCCTGTTTTCTAGTGCCTCACTTTAGAGTGCTCCGGCCAGAGACTCTAGAGGTGCCAGGCATGGGCCTGCAGTTGTGTGTCTGCAGGTGTGGTGTTGGTTGGTCTCCATAGTTGTTTGACTTGTTCTCGTGGAGCGGCAGTTGGACCTTTCGTCCGTGACTGCGAGGCTGAGAGGTTGTTCTTGTGTTGTGTTGTCCGGGTTGGATACTGGCCTGATCAGCTAGTAGTCCGTTCCCGTGTGGTGGCGTCGTTCCCTTCCGACTCGTGCTTTGCTACTTGTCGTGGTTTGTGAGTTTGTGACTCGTGGTCGAGGTTTGACCTTTTCGAGGTGTGCTGGTGTTGGCACAGTTGTGGCTGAGTTATGGTTTGTGTGACTTATCGATTAAGGTTTCACCTGTAATGTGTGTGTCTAAGTGAAGGCATAATATAATTGTGGTTCAGTGTGGTGTTTACCACCTTCCTGTACCCTTTGTTCGAGTGTTTGTGTGTGTGGATCTCAGAGTAGCAAGTACATGTCCCTTTGTGGGTTACTTTATAGTTTTGTGGTGGTACATTGTGTACTAACCCTTCCGGGTACTTGTGTGTTGTGGAGGTCTTGTGATTTGACCTGCACTGTTGTATCTTATCCGTTTTAAGTAAATCTTTGTTTATAAGTTATTGTGGATTAGTTTATGATTATTAATTATGTTTCCTTTGTGAGTAATTTGCCGATGAGGCTTGTGGCCTAGGTATATTGTGGTTTAATAGAGTTGTGCTCCGTGGAGGCCGTGTGAGACCTTCCACTTGTTGAGTTTTACTTTCCTTAGGTATGATTCCAATTATAGTTTTAGCATGTTATGGATTGGCTTCGTGGTAGCCAGTTCTGTTACCTTGTGTGTAGTTTCCGATGTAGTGAGGTTTGGAGTATAAAGGACCAGCTCTTTGTTAGCAGTCCTGTTACTCAAGTGTTTGAGATTCGCCTGTGAAGCTTGTAGCCTGGGCAGTGACTTGCCTGTGTGGCTTATAGCTTAGGCAACTAGTTGTTGTAGCAGTGTGCCAGTGAGACTGTGGTTTAGGCACTTTAGTAGTTGGGCTGACTAATGATATTATATTAGTCCTGTAGTCCCACTTTCCTTCCGAGGACTTTATGTTTAATATCATGATTATGTTTAATTGTTATTTATTGTTATGATATGAGCATGAAATGGTTTGGCTATCGGTGTTGCCAGTGAGACCCATTGGGGTTGAGGTGTCTGTGGTTACGGTGTTGTTTTGAGTAGCCCCTACTGAGCCAGTGACTTGTTGAGGCTCACTCCCCTACAGTTCTTTTCAGGGCTTGCCGTGTGTTTGGCTTGCAGCGGTGTTGTGACAGACTTGTACCACCAGCAGTAGTGTAGTAGTTAGCGTTGTGTGAGCTTGTGCTCCCTCGGGGTATGCCCCAGGTAGTTGTACTTTACTTTTTTTATTGGACATGTATTAATGTAATGGGACAGTTGTACAAATTTGTGAACAGATATGAGCACATGTACTTTCTTATGTCTTATATTATTGTGGTTTGTCTTTTATACTCTTACTGGACTCGTGTGTGAGATATCCCTTGCGGACTTCGGTCCGTTCACGGGAGGCGGATCTGGATATGGAGCCTTATTGGGCATAAGTACCCCGGTCCGTTACAGAAGACATGTGTGCAAGAGTGCAACAGGTGGTTGTAGCAATTTATTGGAGGTTTGTATCTAGTATTGTAATTGTGAGGTTGTGTTCAATTAGATAGTGAAAATCTCAAGACATTTCATAAGAGTTAAGTGGTTCAACATTGAATCGGGATAAAAATATCTTCTCTTTGTGTGTGATTGCTTGAGCTTCTTTCATTCAAATTGTTTTCATTTTGCTTAGTTTATCTGATTGTGATCTCATTCACCTTTTTTTAGATCTCTATAGTCTGGAAAATCCTTTATAATCCAACAATAATAAATCAAATAGTTCAAATAAATTGACATATATATAAGTGAATGTTGGGGTGCGGCCCCGCCGCACCCTAGCGGGTGCCATCCAATGACACCCTGCATTGCGTGCACCTGTTTTTTTTTTTTTTAGGCAGTTGGTTGGTCTGGAGTTGGTGCATGAGACTTCCGATAAGATTCAGCTTATCAGACAAAGATTGAGTGTAGTGCAGAATAGGCAGAAGAGCTACGCCGACAACAGAAGAAAGGACTTAGAGTTCGAGGTTGGCGAGCATGTATTCCTCAAGGTTTCGCCTACTCGAGGAGTGGTCAGGTTTGGCAGGCATAGCAAGTTGAGCCCGAGATTCATTGGCCCGTTTGAGATTCTCATGTTGATGGGCAGTGTGGCGTATGAGCTAGCTTTACCCTAGCGCTAGCTAGTGTGCACCCAGTCTTCCATGTATCTATGCTCAGGAGATACGTACGAGATCCGTCACTGGTTATTAGTCACGAGCCAGTGGAGATTCAGTCAGACTTGTCTTATGTAGAGCGACTAGTAGCTATCCTAGATCGAAAAGTTCAACACCTCAGGAACAAGGCTATTGCATCTGTGAAGGTGTTGTGGAGAAATTTCTCAGGGGAGGAGGCTATATGAGAGCTTGAGGATGCCATGAAAAAGCAATATCCCCATTTATTTGGTTAGTATTTTTGTTCTAACTTCAAGGATCACGAAGTTTTCTTTTAGGGGGAGAGGGTGTAAGGCCCTCAATTTCTGTGCATATAATATCTGTTTATTTATGTGCATATTATGTATGTTTGATGTTTATGTGTTCTGCCGAAATCCCTACTTAACGTCAACATCCCTTGACGTTAAGAGCATGTTGACGGATACTTTTGTGTCGTCGAATGTGTGGCCAGAGGATCTAGACGTCAACAACGATGGACGCCTATTTTTTGTTAGCGGCCGCAATGTGGTCGTTTACTTCTCCAGCTGCGTTTGGGATTTCAGATCTGAAACCGTCCCGTTTTCTCCAGAGTTGGATTTGGAAATGTATCCCCAACGGTCAGGACTTCTAATACCTAGGGTTACCCCGACTCTATGTCTATTTAACCTAAACATCTCGGTTAGGAGAGACCCTTTGGTTCAGAAAGAGGTGTTGGCCCTTTTGGTACGGCAGCAAGCTAACCTAGAGGGGGGGGTGAATAGGTTTTTCTGAAATCTGAAATAGAAACTTAAACACAGAAAATTAACGCTTGAAACTTTGGTTAGTTTAGTGTGATAAAGAGTAGCAGTGCGGAAGCAAATAAACAATCACACAAATGACACAAGGAATTTATCTTGGTTCGGCCCTTCCCACATGGAAGTCCTACGTCCAGTCCCCAAGCAACCTCTTGAGATTTTACTAACCAAGGGTACAGTCCCCCTCAAGGACAATACAACACCCAACACCCCAGCTGGTTTTCTTCTCTTTCCCGGGCAATAAGGCAGCCCACTTCTCTTACAGGTAAAGAAGCCAACCTCCTGGTACAAACCCCAATGCGGTTCTGCTAGACACAAACCCCTAGCTAGGTTCTACACTGTATACAGTCCTACAGCTGGACAATGATCTTTCTTAGAAAAGAAAGAACAGACCGAGAGCTATTACAAGATGAACACAAAGAACTAGCTCACAGTCAAGGACTCTCCCCCAAATTTACAATGAGCGTAGAGAGAGAATGAAGAGAGAAAAGAAAGCTTGGAGGCTTGAATGCTTGAGATGCTTTTGCTTGCTTCTTCTTGGCTCTGGCTCTTTCTCTATTTCTTTGAGTGTATGTGGAATTTGAAGTTCCTCACTAGATGTACACTCCTTCAAGGATATTCAGGAAAGATTTCTTTGTTCTTCAACCTTGCTTCATCTTTTATATGCGAGGCTTTGAATAGATCCGTTGAAGAGATCCGTTGGAGCTCTTCTAGTCGTTGCTGATCTTTCTATTCTTTTTCTTCTTCATATTGACAGTCATTTGGTGATCTTCGAGGTCTGCAAGCATAGAAGAAAGTGTTTATCTAAAAGAGTATTTCTGTTAAAAAGCTTACATACCTCTATGCTTCCTGTTTTCTTCCAGAAGTAGTAAGAGATCACATTTTTGTCTGACAGGAGAGAAGAGATTTAGAGAGAGAAGAAATCTTCTGTCAGAGACATTTGACTTTTCATTAGGCGCCAAACATATTTGAAACATCTAAATATAAAGGAAATCAATGTTTACATGAAGTCGATGTTTGGACAAAATCGATGTTTAAGTGAAAGCAAATCGTTATGAATCTTGTCAAATCGTTATGGCGACCAAATCATTATTTGACTTATGAAATCGATGTGAGAACCAAATCGTTGTGAGAGCAAATCGTTGTTCTCACTTATGAAATCGTTATGAGAACCAAATCGATATGAGAGCAAATCGTTGTTCTCACTTATGAAATCGTTATACGGTCAAATTGATGTTTCACTTAAAGAGTCGTTACACAATCAAATCGTTGTTAGTGAAATCGATGTGGCATTTTGAATAGAAATCGATGTATATGGATGAACATCGAATTAGCATTTTAGTGCATCATAAAATAATCATAAATATTGATGAAACAATCTAATCATAAATTTTGTTAGCACCAAAATATGAAGGTAATAAAGAGTGGTTCAACAAGAGGTTTTCTAGGTTTGGGGGTGAGAAAAAGGGAGACTTTGAGAGGCTTGATCCGGCGATTGGGAGGCTTCACCGGCGATCTTCTACGACTGGAAGACTCTTCTGGAGGTGAAGGAGCTCCCCAAACTCCGGAAGATCGTTTGCTCGAGCGTGGAGATCGGATTAGGGCGAAAGGCTTCACCTCTTTGGCTTGGCCGAGGAGGGCTTCATCGCCAAAAATTAGATCTTCTGAGGTTTCTCGAAAGGCAAGTAACTTAGGGGTTTCATCCCTAGACTTATCACCTAGAGTTTAGGTATTTTTCTGGATTTTTAGATCGTGTCCTAGACCCCCAAATTCTGTGTTTTATGCGTTTGGTCTGCACTGTCTGCAGACAGGAGGTTGACGGCAACCTTGTTACCGACAAGTTCATGAGTTAACGACAATCGATTGTGCCGTTAACCCACCCTGACGGTAAGACCCTTGCCGCCAAGTTCATCTGATTCTTACAGAAATATGTGTTTAATCTCTGTGTTGTGATTTTTAGGATTTTTGGATGTTTACACATGCTATAAAAATTTGTGAATACTCAGGTATGATATTAGGTTAGAACCATAAATTCCTGTAATTTTTTGAGAATAATTGTGGATTATGGAATTTCTGTTATGGAAAAATATGCATGTCATGATAGAGTTAAATTCGGAATAAATAGATTTGATGCATGATATTGTTATAGAAAATTTTCATGAACTTAGGGCTACTGTTTACATGTTTTGAAAGTGTGAGATCTAACTGTTTACTATTTATCATGTTTAAAGTGAAATATCTTGCTAAATTGCATGAGATCTGTGTTAAATGTTAAAAATAGTTATATTGTTATGAAAATTCTGAAAAATTAGCTATATGATATGTTCCATGCGTAGAGGCCATGGTTAAAATTTGGGATTGTTCTGATATCTGTAAGTACTATTTGTAATTATCAGGGTATTAAAGAGTATATTAAGCATGATTATTAGGAAACGGTATTTTTCAGTGATTAGTATCATGTTTAGGTACTGTTATGCATGATTTGATACTGTTAGACAATCATGATAGGTTCTGTAAATTGAAGTATATGTAACGCCCCGACGCGAAATATCAGAGTGATAATACAGTTAGTTAAATAGTATAGAGCGATAATAGACATCAAACCATTTCACAATTTGGAATAATGCCAAATAAAATCCAACTTCATTAATAATTCATCAAAACAACTATTACATCACTAATTCAGAGCCATAACTAGGGCCCAGAGTACTTTATTCAATCCAAACTATTACAACTTTACTAACTAATGACTAACTAACTACTGAAAGCAAATGGTTGTCATAAAACGGGATCACTCCTGGTCCTGCTCATTCCCTTTCTCGTTTGTGTGGTAGTCCCCATCAGACTCACCTGAAACACATGAAACAAATAGCGCAGGATGAACGATAACGCTCAGTAGGACTTAATATCTCATATAAACAGACATGTTTTAAGTGATTAATGTCTTATCAAGAAGGATAACTAACAAGAATGATCAAGTATAGTCGCGAGAGTAATGTCACAAGATAACAATGCTTTCACATGAAAATAGCTCAACAAGCATGATAAGGGATTGGCCATATAACGAGATAACATGTATGATTGCACAAAAGTGCACTAGTCACGATAGCATGTATTGGTCGATATTCTTTCAACCACGAGTTCAAGTAAATGATTGATTGATTGTCATAAATTAAATCTTGCTAGTCATGCGTTGGATGCATGCCGAACACCCTGATCATTAAACCCCCGCGAGTTATAGTCTTTCGGGCGCACCTCCCAGGACCAGATCGGGCCCTTTATAATGTTGCCTGTCATTGATCATGTTTTTTATCTTAGACAATCACAGGATGGCTAAGTAGAGTACTAAGAATAGATGAGAGTAAGTGATGAATAGATGAGAGTCTAGAGAGAACGTGAATAGATGAGAGTGTAGATATAGTAGATGAGAATAGGGACATATGCGTAAAACAACGATAAACAATCGATAATAACAGTTGCACAACACACGGTCACGTGTCGGTGGTCTGGTAGAAGTCACAACCACCCACTAGTCGAGTTAAGAACACAGGCCAGAGGTCCGACGTGATTTCAAGGTAAGAGAGAACAAACTAAAGCTGTTGGATCATGCTGATCCCTAGGGGTATAATAGGTATTGATGGTACAACCCGCTCATCGGCAATAGACGTCCGCCAAAGTCAAAAAGACTTCCGGAGGCCTTGACAAAGAGTTCCTGGTCCTGTTAGGAGTATTCCCAACGGAGAGGTCATCCAAGCCAAGAAAGAAGTGTGTAAAGAACCAAGTTGTTCGTCATACCTCGAGTGCTCGAAGGCAGAGGGACACGATAGCAGTATACAAAATGTGCGAATAAAATGAAGACAAGTTCCTTAAAATAATAGGGAGATTAAATGAATAATTGCACTTAATTACCAGAATATTATTGAGTAAATTTGGTAAGGTTTCGTGGCAAACATTTATGTATAGTGTGTGCATGTGTAAGGTAATCATGATAGCAAGATGTAGTTGTGCACATAGCTTTTATTTAATGAAAATCATGTGAATATTGCCCAATATTATTTAACATGTCGTTACTGTTCATAACAATACAATTTAAGAGTTAAATAGTAATTAATTTGCATGATTAACATAGATTGCATGAAGAATTAGGGTTCTATCTAACACAGTGAAAACGCGACGGGGGTCCTTGTCGCGATTCAAATTGCAGCGGGATGGTCGGTCAAATTGTGTGTTTTTTTGCCAAATTAATTAGAAATTATTATCAAATATTTAATTAATTTATTTTAATAAAATTATAATTTATTATAATAAATATTATTTTTGTTATAATATATGTTAAGTCCTATTATTGTAAAGACTTCTTCTATTACAGTTAGAGATTATATTAATTTATTTGTTAAAAAATATTTTAACAACAACACACATTTTAATACACTAATTAAAATACACCACAACTCTCATTTATGAGTTGTTTTCACTTTCTCTTGACAGTTATGTGTCATATTTTGCTGATAATGTCACTTTAAAGTGTTACCAAATCTTGTTTTCTTTTTTTTTCCTTTTTTTGGGACAGTACCCTTGTGTGTTATTGTGTCTTATAAAGTTTTTTTTTCCTTTTGGTAGGTAATAATGTTTATTATCTAGAGTTCGAACTTTATGTGCACTAGATTTCTATGCTAAACTGCATTGTTGTGTAATAAAAAAATACGGTCATGGTTTTAATTGGTCATTGGTCTTGCATTGTTGTGTGTGTTTATACATATAGTACTACTATATAGTGTATATTTATAGATATGGGTGATTAGTCTTACATAATACACATAGGATCTTGATGGTGCGCGCTCTCTTTATATAGATCCATTGAAAATATACGAGTGCACTAGCTTACTGCATCGAAATATTATGGTCAGATAAAGATGTGGGATTTTTAAGAGCGTAAAACTAAATAAAATGTTGATATTTTAAAAACTATATATCCGCCTTGCACGATCCGATGGAAAATGGTCACACAAACATGGGGAAAGCGGCTCTCTCTCTCTTCTTTCTTTCAACCAGCAATCTTTGAATTGAAATCCAAAAATTACTCGTAGAGTTTGCTACAGGCGAATAAAAGTGTGACAGTCGACTCTATTTATTGTTCTCTTATATATATAAATACATATAATTATGTTAAAACATATTGTAGAGGCTATTTCTAGCCTCCTAGGCCCATGGGTCCATCAAGACCCAGCAAGGCAAAGCGGCAATGGCCCTCGCGCCACGTGTCCTCGGCTTCAGCCAACCGGCTGCCGAACACACTTCAGCTACCAAACCCCCAAGGGTCCCAGCGGCAGTTTCCGAACACCGCGCAAGGCTGCTCGAACAGGATGTATCCTTACCGAGCAGATCAGGTGGCTCCTGCTCAAGCCCGCAATCGCCAAAGCATCCGAGCACCGAGCACCGTGCAGTCTCCGCACCCGGCGACCACCAGGTCTCCAAGGGAGATCTCCGGATACCCCCCAGCCTGTTCGGTCTAACTCACCGAGCAGACCCTGTTCGAAGCACGATGCGGCCTCGTCTGCACAAGCTATGCCTCCGGGAACCAGGCACCGAATAGCCGGTCCAGCTGCCGAGTAGGCTGTCGGTCCAATACCTCCCGACCAGGGAGAGAAGAGAAGCTCCTCACGGCCTAGCAGCGGTTACTACGGCAGCACCGCACGAGCCCCACGTTCAAGAGAGCAATAATTGCAGAGCCCCTCAACGGGCGCCTCAACGCATAACTCCCCGCCAAGGGCGCCAACCAGCGCGTCCTTTCCGGCGTCATGAAGGGACGTTCCATCCCCCTCTCTCAAGACCCTCGCCTATAAACAGGCTCAGGTAACCTCCATGCAAAGGTACGTGGTCTCGGACGCTCACACTCGTCCTTGCGCCACTCACACGCGAGAACCCCCTTTCCTTCAAGCCTCTCAAGTCTCATACTGATTTAGGCATCGGAGGGTTGCCCCCGGTTCTTCAACCGGGCCCCCCTGATCCCGTTCTGGTCTTGCAGGCTTCCATCCGCACCGGCGTTCGTCTTCCCCATCTTCTTCAGTGGAGGCTCGTTTGGCTCCGGCCCAAACAGGAAGATCCCACCACAGTTTGGCACCGTCTGTGGGAAAGACAGCAGCCATGGCTCGCGGACGTTCCCCTCACCAGAACTACAGCAGTAGGGCGACAAGGTCTCGACAGCCGCACGCAGACTCACCCGTCAGAGTCCCCCCTGTTGACGCCGTCGTCGCCCCCACTGGTGCACCTGGCAACAATCCTACTGCTGCAGTACCTGCGACCGCCCTGGAGATAGCAGAGCTCCGGCGGCAGATGCAACATCTGACAGGAATCTGTCAGGGCCTCCAGGCCCAGTTGGCCAGACAGCCGGCCCTGACGGTTCCCCCGCCACCAGAGCAACTAGCAGAGTCGTCTCACCGACGGTCTCGTGTCCCTCCAGCGCCGCAGAAGCAGCATGCAAAATCGCCCCCGTTCACACGCCGAACACCAGTACGACAGGCCAACTCACCCCGCCTTGTCGCGGCGGTTCAGGCCCCCGCGCGTTCCGACGCCGATTCCAACACCCACGCATTCAGGCGTGAGGGCTCAACTCCTGCCGACCAGGAATTGGTCAGACGCCTCCGCCGCGTCGCTGACCTTGAGCGCCGCATGGACACGATGATCCAGAAGGCAGAAGGCAAACTATTGGGGGACGACGACCTGGACTTCCGCTCCCCGTTCACCGCGGAGATCCTGGAAGCCTGGGTCTCCCCAAAACTGCCTCTACCTTCCATCGCGCCCTACGACGGCACCACTGACCCAGCGGACCACGTCCATGGGTTCGAGTCGCACATGGTGTTCCACGGAGCATCAGACAACCGGCCCTGACGGTTTCCTGACCACGCTGAAGGAGGCTGCGCGAGCATGGTTCAAAGCTCTCCTCGCAGGCTCCATCTCTTCCTTCCACCAGTTGAAGAAGTCCTTCTCGGACAACTTCCTGGTCGGAAGGTCTCAACCACGCACTGCGGCATCACTTCTGTCTATTCGGCAGAAGAAAGACGAAGCGCTTTGAGACTACGTCCAGCAGTTCCGGACAGAAGCACTTCGCATCCGAGCCTCAACATCTCTTTGGCCACCAGTGCCCTCATCCGAGGCACTCACGACGGCTTCCTTCACAGAACGCTCGGGGTCCAGCAATCGCTTACCCTCGCCGAGCTCTCTCCACTGCCCAACGCCACACTGCGTGTGAGGAGAATCTAGCTGCCGGCCGAGCCAACCAGGCGAACTCGCCTCGAAACGGGATGGACCTTATAAGGTCATTTGAGTTCTCGGAAGAGGTTTCTACCAGCTGCCTACCTTCGGCGGCAAAACCATATCGAGAACCTGACATGTAAAAGGCTTATTATTTACAAAAGCTCTCTACTTAGCGTCCTATTTCTCTCTTCGCTGTTCTATCGATTTATGTAAAGGACGAACGGTACAACCCCTGGTCACAAGCTCTTCAGCTCAGAAGACCAGTGCGCTACCCGTCCTATAACAGAGGTGTTCGGTTCAACCCCAGATTGACGAGCTCTTCAGCTCGACCTGCGCGGAACCCACGAGCCTCTAGACACCGACGAATTCCGATTCGGACAGAACACAACTAGAAAAGAGGGAGAAAAAGGACAACACTAGTTAAAGAAGTCGGGCGAATGGTACAACCTCTGGTCACGAGCTCTTCAGCTCAGAAGACTAGCGCGCTACCCGTCCTATGACAGAGGTGTTTGGTTCAACCCGGGTTGACGAGCTCTTCAGCTCGACCTGCGCGGAACCCACGAGCCTCTAGACACCAGCAGAACCCACCTTGCCTGCCGCCAGCTCGGCAGCCACGCTCTCCAAAGCGGCCTCTAGGTCTCCTACCTCGCTTACAGGCGCTCCCCAGGGGACGTCGCCTCATCACGATCGGACGGTTCCTCCGCCGTAGACACGAAGTCCCTCATCCGACGGCTCGGACAGACATTCCCCCTCTCAAGTGCTCACGATCACGTCCGAGCAGACTTGAGAGGGGCGGGGGCAAGTGTAGAGGCTATTTCTAGCCTCCTAGGGCCATGGGCCCATCAAGACCCAGCAAGACAAAGCGGCAATGGCCCTCGCGCCACGTGTCCTCGGCTTCAGCCAACCGGCTGCCGAACACACTTCAGCTACCAAACCCCCAAGGGTCCCAGCGGCAGTTTCCGAACACCGCGCAAGGCTGCTCGAACAGGATGTATCCTTACCGAGCAGATCAGGTGGCTCCTGCTCAAGCCCGCAATCGCCAAAGCATCCGAGCACCGAGCACCGTGCAGTCTCCGCACCCGGCGACCACCAGGTCTCCAAGGGAGATCTCCGGATACCCCCCAGCCTGTTCGGTCTAACTCACCGAGCAGACCCTGTTCGAAGCACGATGCGGCCTCATCTGCACAAGCTATGCCTCCGGGAACCATGCACCGAATAGCCGGTCCAGCTGCCGAGTAGGCTGTCGGTCCAATACCTTCCGACCAGGGAGAGCAGAGAAGCTCCTCACGGCCTAGCAGCGGTTACTACGGCAGCACCGCACGAGCCCCACGTTCAAGAGAGCAATAATTGCAGAGCCCCTCAACGGGCGCCTCAACGCATAACTCCCCGCCAAGGGCGCCAACCAGCGCGTCCTTTCCGGCGTCATGAAGGGACGTTCCATCCCCCTCTCTCAAGACCCTCGCCTATAAACAGGCTCAGGTAACCTCCATGCAAAGGTACGTGGTCTCGGACGCTCACACTCGTCCTTGCGCCACTCACACGCGAAAACCCCCTTTCCTTCAAGCCTCTCAAGTCTCATACTGATTTAGGCATCGGAGGGTTGCCCCCGGTTCTTCAACCGGGCCCCCCTAATCCCGTTCTGGTCTTGCAGGCTTCCATCCGCACCGGCGTTCGTCTTCCCCATCTTCTTCAGTGGAGGCTCGTTTGGCTCCGGCCCAAACAGGAAGATCCCACCACAGTTTGGCACCGTCTGTGGGAAAGACAGCAGCCATGGCTCGCGGACGTTCCCCTCACCAGAACTACAGCAGTAGGGCGACAAGGTCTCGACAGCCGCACGCAGACTCACCCGTCAGAGTCCCCCCTGTTGACGCCGTCGTCGCCCCCACTGGTGCACCTGGCAACAATCCTACTGCTGCAGTACCTGCGACCGCCCTGGAGATAGCAGAGCTCCGGCGGCAGATGCAACATCTGACAGGAATCTGTCAGGGCCTCCAGGCCCAGTTGGCCAGACAGCCGGCCGTGACGGTTCCCCCGCCACCAGAGCAACTAGCAGAGTCGTCTCACCGACGGTCTCGTGTCCCTCCAGCGCCGCAGAAGCAGCATGCAAAATCGCCCCCGTTCGCACGCCGAACACCAGTACGACAGGCCAACTCACCCCGCCTTGTCGCGGCGGTTCAGGCCCCCGCGCGTTCCGACGCCGATTCCAACACCCACGCGTTCAGGCGCGAGGGCTCAACTCCTGCCGACCAGGAATTGGTCAGACGCCTCCGCCGCGTCGCTGACCTTGAGCGCCGCATGGACACGATGATCCAGAAGGCAGAAGGCAAACTATTGGGGGACGACGACCTGGACTTCCGCTCCCCGTTCACCGCGGAGATCCTGGAAGCCTGGGTCTCCCCAAAACTGCCTCTACCTTCCATCGCGCCCTACGACGGCACCACTGACCCAGCGGACCACGTCCATGGGTTCGAGTCGCACATGGTGTTCCACGGAGCATCAGACAAACGGCCCTGACGGTTTCCTGACCACGCTGAAGGAGGCTGCGCGAGCATGGTTCAAAGCTCTCCTCGCAGGCTCCATCTCTTCCTTCCACCAGTTGAAGAAGTCCTTCTCGGACAACTTCCTGGTCGGAAGGTCTCAACCACGCACTGCGGCATCACTTCTGTCTATTCGGCAGAAGAAAGACGAAGCGCTTTGAGACTACGTCCAGCAGTTCCGGACAGAAGCACTTCGCATCCTGAGCCTCAACGTCTCTTTGGCCACCAGTGCCCTCATCCGAGGCACTCACGACGGCTTCCTTCACAGAACGCTCGGGGTCCAGCAATCGCTTACCCTCGCCGAGCTCCTCTCCACTGCCCAACGCCACACTGCGTGTGAGGAGAATCTAGCTGCCGGCCGAGCCAACCAGGCGAACTCGCCTCGAAACGGGATGGACCTTATAAGGTCATTTGAGTTCTCGGAAGAGGTTTCTACCAGCTGCCTACCTTCGGCGGCAAAACCATATCGAGAACCTGACATGTAAAAGGCTTATTATTTACAAAAGCCTCTCTACTTAGCGTCCTATTTCTCTCTTCGCTGTTCTATCGATTTATGTAAAGGACGAACGGTACAACCCCTGGTCACAAGCTCTTCAGCTCAGAAGACCAGTGCGCTACCCGTCCTATGACAGAGGTGTTCGGTTCAACCCCAGATTGACGAGCTCTTCAGCTCGACCTGCGCGGAACCCACGAGCCTCTAGACACCGACGAATTCCGATTCGGACAGAACACAACTAGAAAAGAGGGAGAAAAAGGACAACGCTAGTTAAAGAAGTCGGGCGAATGGTACAACCTCTGGTCACGAGCTCTTCAGCTCAGAAGACTAGCGCGCTACCCGTCCTATGACAGAGGTGTTTGGTTCAACCCGGGTTGACGAGCTCTTCAGCTCGACCTGCGCGGAACCCACGAGCCTCTAGACACCAGCAGAACCCACCTTGCCTGCCGCCAGCTCGGCAGCCACGCTCTCCAAAGCGGCCTCTAGGTCTCCTACCTCGCTTACAGGCGCTCCCCAGGGGACGTCGCCTCATCACGATCGGACGGTTCCTCCGCCGTAGACACGAAGTCCCTCATCCGACGGCTCGGACAGACATTCCCCCTCTCAAGTGCTCACGATCACGTCCGAGCAGACTTGAGAGGGGCGGGGGCAAGTGTAGAGGCTATTTCTAGCCTCCTAGGGCCATGGGCCCATCAAGACCCAGCAAGACAAAGCGGCAATGGCCCTCGCGCCACGTGTCCTCGGCTTCAGCCAACCGGCTGCCGAACACACTTCAGCTACCAAACCCCCAAGGGTCCCAGCGGCAGTTTCCGAACACCGCGCAAGGCTGCTCGAACAGGATGTATCCTTACCGAGCAGATCAGGTGGCTCCTACTCAAGCCCGCAATCGCCAAAGCACCCGAGCACCAGGCACCGCGCAGTCTCTGCACCCGGCGACCTCCAGGTCTCCAAGGGTGATCTCCGGATACCCCCCAGCTTGTTCGGTCTAACTCACCGAGCAGACCCTGCTCGAAGCACGATGCGGCCTCGTCTGCACAAGCTATGCCTCCGGGCACCAGGCACCGAATAGCCGGTCCAGCTGCCGAGCAGGCTGTCGGTCCAGTACCTCCCGACCAGGGAGAGCAGAGAAGCTCCTCACCGCCTAGCAGCGGTTACTACGGCAGCACCGCACGAGCCCCACGTTCAAGAGAGCAATAACTGCAGAGCCCCTCAACGGGCGCCTCAACGCATAACTCCCCGCCAAGGGCGCCAACCGGCGCGTCCTTTCCGGCGTCATGAAGGGACGTTCCATCCCCCTCTCTCAAGACCCTCGCCTATAAACAGGCTCAGGTAACCTCCATGCAGAGGTACGTGTTCTCGGACGCTCACACTTGTCCTCGCGCCACTCACACGCGAGAACCCCCTTTCTTTCAAGCCTCTCAAGTCTCATACTGATTTAGGCATCGGAGGGTTCCCCCCGGTTCTTCAACCGGCCCCCCCTGATCCCGTTCTGGTCTTGCAGGCTTCCGTCTGCACCGGCGTTCGTCTTCCCCATCTTCTTCAGTGGAGGTTCGTTTGGCTCCGGCCCAAACAGGAAAATCCCACCACACATATATATCTATCTAGGTGGAAAATAGTTTAATAATATCATTTAGTAGCACACTTCTTAACATACCAATCAAAATGCATCACAACTTCTTTGTGTTTTTAATTTTCTCCTCACAATTATTATTGATGTGACATATTTTTAATAATAATGTCATTTCAATGTGTTCCTAAATGATGTTATAAAACCGTTTCCCCTGTATAGACATGTTAATTTGGTATTGTCATCTTAATTGATAATACAGATTATGGGGCATGTCGCATGTTAGGGCTGCAAACAGAACTCGATATATCGATATTCTGACCCGATTCTGATAAAAATTATCAGTTTTGGAATTAAAAATTGATACCGATAGTTTATCGGAATCATTATCGGATATTCCGATAAATTATCAGAATCGAAATCAAAATTAAAAAAATAGTCGGAATCAGAATCGGTATCGATTATCCGATAAATTAACCATAAACTCAAAAGGTAAAACCATGGTAAACACTTTAGCTTATCGGAATTTCGGTTTCGGAATGTTATCGAAATCGAAACGGAATCAGAATTAAATATTCTGATTTTATCGGAATCGGAACTATATTTTGATTATCGAAATCGGAATCGAAATCTATATTTTCCGTTCTGAACTCGACCCAGTTGCAACCCTACCGCATGTACCTCTGAAATTTTATGAGATAATATTTCGAGCAGAAATTAGATCCTCTCAATCCCCTGCACAAGGCGACTAAGTACAAGGGGGGATGATGCATTTTTACACTTTCATCCCACCCTATGTAATATTTTTTTATATTTTACACAAAGATAAAAGTGCAAAAATACATCATCCCCCTTGTACTGACCCAATCCTAAGAGGATCCGGTTTCCTTCGAGCAAATGACAATTTCCCAACAAAACGTAAGTCACAGAGCAGACGCGTTAAGTCACACACAAGTCTTTCTTCCCATATATCCACCCCTTACAGATTAAGTAATATAAAGCATACTTCGTTCTGGATGTGTTCTGTAACTTCTTTGATGTGTTCTGTAACTTCTTTGGAACATGTTTGGAAGCCCCGGCCCATAGAGGGAATAATCATATCACACCATTTCTTTTTGCAAGGTGGAAGAGGGAATCTATCATTCTTTAGCATTCGCAGTTGAAGGTAAATTAAGGTCGAGAAATGCTATGCTTTCGGTTAGCGAGGAGCATAATTGACGTTAAAGAGCATAGTTGATGTGAAAGAATATCATTTTTTTAAAACATGTGAAGAGAGAGAAACATTTAATGAAAATAGAGAGGATATTTAATATAAGAGAGGAAATTTTATGCGCATAAAATAGTGTATACAAATAATTATGTAACGCACACAAATAATAGAATAAGACACACAAATAACACAATAATGCACATAAATAATGTGTCATTTGTGTATTATCACACTTTGTGTATATTATTATGTCATTTATGTGTCTTATTTTATTATTTATGTGCGTTACATGATAATTTATGTACAATATTTTGTGCGCATAATTTTTTTACTACATTAAATATTTTCTCTCTTCATTAAATATATCGATTAAAAAAAAGAACGTGAGATTCTTTCACCTCAACTATGTTCCCTAATTGAGAACATAGTATTTTTTTAATTAAAGTCAATCTAATAAAGTGGTTGTTCAACCTCCCAACTCCAATAGGTTGGAAGACCCAATTAAAGTGGTTGTTCAACCTCCCAACTCTACAATTCTGATTGCTTTCATGAGAATACGAAGTGGGCACCTTCTAACACAGTTTACCGTACTAACTGCGTAATTTAATCAATTAATGCGCGTCATAGGATCTGAACTCTGGAGATAGTTTTTTTTTTTTTTTTTTTGCCCTGCGTATTATAATCTCGCATTAATTCAAACGAACTTATATGCATATTTAACATTCTAAGATTACATCATCTCGTTCTGTGACTTGCTGTCTCTCACATCCATTTGGAGGGTAGACTGCTCAAAGAAAAGGAAAAATATATTAAGAATTATACATCTTAAAATAAATTAATGAGCCAACTACTTTCAACTTTAGTGTATATTAAGTTAACATACTCAATAGACTTAATTGCACGGCTCCAAGCGTCCACCCTGGAGTTAGGCCTCCAAATTCGCTTCATTCATGAACCCTTTGTTACTTGGACACCGCAACTGAGATTACATTACAATTTGCCAATGGCAATAGACCAAATGAGTGGGCCCCACTTTAAAGCGAAACCTCACCAGCACCGCTGAAGCCTGAAGTTAGCGAAAGCGTCTCCTCTCAAGTTAACGAGACATTCCTCATCTTTTCTTCAGCCTGAAGGTTTCAAGGGAGGCCACGTGGACCTACGTTTTAAAGAAAAACCATTTTTTTAAAGATCAAATAATCAAACTATACAAATTAAAAACTAACCAATTAAGTAAACTAAAAACAATATATATATATAACACCAAATAATAAGAAAACTGGCGTATTCCACCGCACGCGGAGCAGATGCTACAGCTTAAAAACCTAATTTATTCAGAAGAGAAATATTCTACTCGCGATTAATCAGGAATATAATTGACGTGAAAGAACTAGCACTCACTCTTTTTTTAATATTTTTAATCTGTGTATTTAATGAAAGAGAGAAGATGTTTAATATAAGAGAGAGATTTTATGTGTACAAAATAGTACACATAAATAATCATTTAATACATATAAATAATAAAATAAGATACATAAATAACACAACAATACATATAATGATGTCATTTATGAAGACAAATGACGTTATTTGTGTGTATTGTCATGTATATTATTGTGTCATTTATATATTTTATTTTATTATTTATATATGTTATATAACTATTTATATCTCTCTCCTATATTAAGTATCTTCACTCTCCTCATTAAATACCTCTCTCCCTTCATATATTTAAAAAATAAAATTCCACCAAAGCTATATTCTAGTGCTCCTCTATTCGGAAGTATTCGAAAAAGTTATAGATTCGAAATTTTTTTAATCAAGTGAGATAAAGGCAATATGAATACACGGAGAGTAAGAACTGTCAAATCTTGATAAATGACAAATTTCTCGTTACAACAAAAAAAAAATTCGGAAACGCGGCGAACCCCGCACATCCCTCGCTAGTCGGCTTCTTTATGTTTTCGGCGGAGGTCAGACTACGGTCAACCCACGCTCCGGGTTACTTCGGCGCGGACACCCCGCAGCTTTCCAGCGGTACGTACGTTGTTGGGATCATCATGCATCCAGGTTCCTTCGGGTTTCCTCTTCGATCGCCGCGTTCGCCTCCTTTGTTCCCCCCTTCACGGAAACCACCGGCCGGCACCGGCAGGGGTCGCACGTTGCAACGTCTGTAACCTTGTTTATATAGTTGAGACGCTGTGTTCTCTTCCTCCACAGAAGCAGAACGTGACCGCCAACACCTTTTGCGACACTGCGAGTGCCACATCCAGATTTCATCTCGTTCGACGACGGAGAGAGGGGACAATTAATGGCCGTCGACTTGGCCTCCGCTTTCCTTCTCGGCTGCGGCACCCCCCGCCGCCCGCTCACCAAGGCCCTCAGGCGATGGCGTGCCGCTTTCGCCGCTGTCTTCTCCTGCAAGGCCCTGGCCGGGCGGTGGGGGCTCGCCGAGGCCCTCCGCCGCGGGCCGTGCCACGTCGCTGTTGACGTCGGGACTGCTGCCTCTGCTGCGCTCTTCCCCGCGCCCACCACCGCCCGCTCGGTCGGCAAGTCCGCCCGGCGGTGGCTCACCGCCTTTGCCGTCATCCGCTCCTGCAGGTACTGGGCAAACCTCAACAATGCCATCATCTCGTCCTAGCATATTCGCCGCGAATCAACTAATACTATATGGTATTCCGGTTCGGCATAGTTAAAAAGTTTAAATTTTGGTGGACGGCTAAACCAGTACTAGATGAAAGATATATTGGTTTCTTTAGTTAGGTTTTGAAAAGTTTCTATCCATGCTCGTGCTGTTTTTTTAGTTTGTAAATGGACTATTTAGACTGCTACTCCATTAACATGTGCTTAAGAATTAGTAAGATGTGTCCTTTAAACTTTGTTTATACATACATAGCTCATAGCTGGTTTCTGATCTTTCTCACACCTGCAGAGCATTCCTCAATGTAGCCCGGAACCGAGCGACCGATATCCTCCACCGCAGGCGGTCCTACGTCACTCTTGACATCCACGCCTGCGACGACCAAGGCGCTGCCACCATTGCTGTTCCCTGTGCCGCCACCGGTGCTCTCGAAGCCAAACTCTCGCTCGCCAAACAGGGACGTCTCGTGGAGGTCGTCAAGGGGAAGAGCGTCGATGGCCTCCGCCAGCTTGGGGGCGTCGAGGAGATCGCAGCGTCCTTGGTCTCCAGCATGGAGACCGGCATTGACGGAGAAAGTGATAGTCTACTTCTCCGGCAAAAGTTGTTCGGATCGAACACCTACAAGAAGCCTCCCACGAGAGGCTTCGTGTCCTTCGTCTGGGAAGCCTTCAAGGACCCCATGCTCGTCATCCTGCTGGTCTGCGCCGCCCTCTCGCTTGGCTTCGGCATCAAGGAGCACGGCATCAAAGAAGGATGGTACGACGGCGTCAGCATCCTCGTTGCTGTCTTCCTCGTCGTCTCTGTTTCCGCCGTCAGTAACTTCCGGCAGGCGAGGCGCTTCACCAAGCTCTCCAATGAGTGCGGCAACATCCGCGTCCGCGTCCGTCAGAGACGGGCGGCGACAGGAGGTCTCCATCTTCGACGTCGTGGTGGGCGACGTCGTGTGCCTCCAGATCGGCGACCAAGTCCCGGCCGATGGCCTGTTCATGGACGGTCACTCCCTCCAGGTTGATGAGTCCAGTATGACTGGAGAGAGCGACCACGTTGCGGTGGATGCACGGAGGAACCCATTCATCACCTCCGGAACCAAGATCGCCGATGGCTACGCCCGCATGCTGGTCACTTCCGTGGGCATGGACACCACGTGGGGGGAGATGATGAGCTCCATCAGCCACGACACCAACGAGCCGACCCCGTTGCAAGAGCGGCTCCAGAAGCTCACCTCCAGCATCGGGAAGATCGGGACGGCGGTGGCGGTCCTCGTGCTCGTGGTGCTCCTGGTTCGCCACTTCACCGGGAGCACCAAGGACGAGAACGGCAACCCCAAATTCGACAAGAACAAGGTATCGTTCGACAGCGTGCTCAACGCTCTCGTAAGCATCGTATCGGATGCCGTGACCATCGTTGTGGTCGCCATTCCGGAGGGGCTCCCGTTGGCGGTGACCCTCACTCTTGCTTACTCCATGAAGAGGATGATGGCCGACAAAGCCATGGTCAGGAAGCTTCCAGCCTGTGAAACCATGGGGTCCGTCACCACCATCTGCACGGACAAGACAGGTACGCTTACATTAAACCAGATGCAGGTCACCAAGTTTTGGATTGGTGAGGAGGAGGTCAGAAACAAAAGTAACACCATCAACAATGGCCTTGTCGAGCTTCTCCACCAAGGAGTTGGCCTCAACACCACAGCCAGTGTCTACAAGAGCAGCTCGTCGTCAGAGCCCGAGTTCTCGGGCAGCCCTACCGAGAAGGCCATCCTCTCTTGGGCTGTGAAAGAGCTTGGCATGGATGCGGAAGCACAGAAGAGGCATTGGGAAATACTCCATGTGGAAGCCTTCAACTCCGACAAGAAACGCAGCGGCGTCATGACCAGGAGCAAGGAGGACAAACACATGATCAACGTTCACTGGAAAGGAGCAGCTGAGATGATACTGGGCATGTGCTCGCATTACTGCAACACCGATGGTATCCCAAAGGAACTAGATGCAGAAAAAAGAACGAGGGCTGAGCAAATCATTGAAGGTATGGCAGCTAGCAGCCTCAGATGCATTGCTTTTGCTTATAAACAGTTGGGTATTGAGAACTATTCCAGCAATGACGACGGCCAAGATGATGTCCATAAACTTGAAGACGAGAAGCTTACCTTATTGGGGCTGGTGGGTTTGAAGGATCCTTGCCGACCAGGTGCAAGAAAGGCGGTGGAAGCCTGCAGGGATGCCGGTGTGGCTGTAAAAATGATCACGGGGGACAACATCTTCACAGCAAAATCTATAGCTTTTGAATGTGGGATATTGAGGGCTGATGATGACGACATTGATGCAGCAGTTGTAGAAGGGAAGACGTTCCGGAATTACTCGGAGGAGAGGAGGATGGAGGTGGTGGACAGGATCCGTGTCATGGCGAGGTCTTCCCCCTTTGATAAGCTGCTGATGGTCCAGTGCCTGAAAAGGAAAAACCATGTTGTTGCAGTCACAGGGGATGGAACCAACGATGCTCCTGCTCTGAAAGAAGCTGATGTGGGGCTCTCGATGGGCATCCAGGGCACGGAGGTCGCGAAGGAGAGCTCCGACATTGTCATCTTGGACGACAATTTTGCCTCTGTTTCCACAGTGCTGTTGTGGGGAAGATGCGTCTACAACAACATCCAGAAATTTATCCAGTTTCAGCTGACGGTGAACGTTGCCGCCCTGGTGATAAACTTCGTCGCCGCAGTTTCCTCCGGTAAGGTCCCCTTAACCACCGTTCAGCTGCTGTGGGTGAATCTAATCATGGATACGCTGGGGGCATTGGCCTTGGCCACTGAGAAGCCCACCAAGGATCTTGCAAAGAAGCCACCGGTGGGTCGGACGGCGCCTCTTATAACCAATGTCATGTGGAGAAACCTTCTGGCTCAAGCACTCTTCCAAGTAGCGGTCCTCTTGGTGCTTCAGTTCAGGGGCGAATCCATATTCGGTGTGAACGAGAAGGTCAAGAACACATTGATCTTCAACACATTCGTGCTCTGCCAGATTTTCAACGAATTCAATGCGAGGAGGCTGGAGAAGAAGAATGTGTTTGAGGGCATCCACAAGAACAGACTGTTCTTGGGGATAATTGCAGCGACACTAATCTTACAGGTGCTGATGGTGGAGTTCATGAAAAGATTTGCAGACACAGAGAGGTTAGATTGGGGGCAATGGGGATTCTGCCTTGGCATTGCGTTTCTCTCATGGCCAATTGGCTGGGCTATCAAGTGGTTACCAGTTGGCGATAAGCCTATTTCCAAGTTGTTCAAGTTCTAGGAGGATGCAGAGTACATAGGGGTAGCTAGATAGTCTGTGCATGTATTCATTTATTAATTTAAAATTCTTTTGATTTTGATGTTATTAATCTGAATAAGGTGATCAGTTGTACACTTCTTGTAAATTAAGTTGCGTATATATATAGCTTTTCAATTGCAATTGCAATTGCAATTGCTATATTACCGTGCAGTAGTCTAAGGAATTTTCCCATAAATTTTAATGTATCGGAGAGCATATATATATATATATATATATATATATATTTGTAGTTCTTGGAAGGTTGGGTTCATTTTTTACTGCAAACAACTATCAACTCATTTATGCCTTCGGGATTCTTAATTTTACCTTTCCTTCCCTTGAATTTGTCATAAAGTCAGTGCTAATTCCAACTCGATCTTGAAGACCAGTAACATTGTCAAGTTTTCATCTTCTAGTTCAACGCCATACATCACATGGCCAACAGGTTTTTTTGACTTGTCAAATTCTCCCAATTTTCCATAGAAAAACAAAACTTTCAGAGGGACGAGTCTGGATCTCTTCAGTACAGTGGTGAAGGAAACTCTATCGACGTGAGAAGGTGTTTTGCAAAAAAAATTCTTTTTCTCAAAAGTTTTTCATATTTTGATTTGAATTTTTTCGCAAAAGATAGTGGGTCTTGCAAAAGCTCCTCTCTATTGATGGAATTCTCTCTAACAATGTACTAAGGAGAACCAAACTCTAAAAAGGTGTGTATCTAAATTTAACATTAATCTAGACCACGTCCATAAGCTCTCTCCAATACCACAGAATGCTAGGAGTTCTATAACCAATTTGAAAACACCCACCAACCAAAAAGAAAAGAAAAGGCACAATTGAATTAATTAAGGAATAAGAAAACGTTTGCAAGATGCTAGAGCAATTTAAGGAACAAAGAAGTGAAAGATGCCCCAGGTTCATACTGCCACTGATGTGTCTACCAATTCTTCTCACTACAATGGATGATGGCTGCTCCCCGAAACGCCGATTTCCATCACAGAAACTTATCACCAACAGAAGAAACAGCCGCTTTTTCCCGGAGAGTAAGTAAAAAAGGTCAGAGTCTGACCAGCGTCCTCAGCACAACCAACAATCACAAGTACTCTTGCAGATGTGATTAATTAATTAATATACACCGTAAGCACAACTAGCAATCACAATTCTAATAGATGTGACCAACTTAAACATATGTAATAGATATGGCTAATTTAATACACATCAAAATTTGCACTAAATATTTCTCGTGACAATGGACACGTTAAATCACCTGGTCCACATGTTGGAGACATAGTTCGTCTTTGCTCAAATGACTCCTCTGAGCAAATATTCGCAGATTTTCTGACACAGACCATGCCAAGTCACCTGGTCCATATGTTGAGAACATAGTGATGACAAAGCAGAGTCCACAACGGATCAACCTCCAGATAAACTCTCTTAACTCTTCATCCTAGTCTTTTAGCTGTATATGTTGTGACTATATATGAGCCGTATATGGAGGGAACTGTTCTCATGTAAAATCCAGAACACCGTATAACTCTTCAGAGGGAGGAGGACGTCTTGGTTCTCTCTCCCATCCTCTCAATTGTTCCCGCTGCTACATAGTTCATCTTTGATCAAATTACTCCTCTGATCAAATATTCACAGATACTCCATGCAAAGAGACCTCATTTTAGTTGCCACCTGACATCTATTAACACTCTAGAAATTTAGAACTCTTCCTCGGTGTGAATTTAAAATTTTAATATATTTTAAGCATTTATTAAATTACTTACAGATTTAAATAAAAAATAAAATATTAAATATTAAACATTTTAAGTAAATTTTATCAAACGCGTCCATAAACAGAAACAGAAAATAGACATTGTATTCAGACAAGTTTCAATCAAACAAGGAACAGTACTAGAAGTGGCGAGCTGCCATATATCATCACTCATCAGGAGACCAACAGCTCACAGCAGACCAACTTGACTTGACTAGAACTAAGTAAGAGAAAACAACATAACAAAGTACTGAAAAGGACATGGAGGAGGGCCAAACAGACGACGGTAGGAAGGCCTCAACACCCACCGCGAAGGCGGAGGACCAGGTGGAGGGTGGACTCCTTCTGGATGTTGTAGTCGGCAAGGGTGTGGCCGTCCTCCAGCTGCTTCCCGGCAAAGATCAGCCTATGTTGGTACGGGGGGATCCCCTCCTTGTCCTGGATCTTCGCCTTGACGTTATTGATAGGGGTGTAAACGAGTCGAATCGAGCCGAATAGTAAGCTGCTCAAATTCTGTTCGTTAATTTTTAATTGAGTTCGAGTCGAACTCAAGTAATTATATCGAGTATTGAAAATGTCTGTTCAAACTCGACTCGTTAAATACTCTCGAGTTTGAGCCCTTAACGAATATCTTAACGAACTTAACTGGATTTGCGAGTTCGTATATGTAAGTAAGTCCAATCCAATCTACAAGTAAAAAACTGATCGTTCATACGACCTAAATTTATCTTATTTCAAACTCATATATCAATAGTTTTGATAAGTTACTTAATTTAACTATTTTAATATAATGTTTGAAATATATTCATAATTTGTCACAAGTAATATGAGATTAATAGATAGACACCGCAAGAGAGAGGGTTGGTGCACGACAAGGTAGGGGCGGTGCTGCAACTCCCCTTCGCACACCGTCTAGAGCCCCTTTTCTGCACTGTCGATGACAGTAATGTGGCAGCCGAAAGCACCGTCTGCCACTAACGGATGGTCCACACTGGTCGCCGAAGATGCCAGTGGCTGACAACGCGTCCCTCAGCCCCACCGGGGGCCTCACCTACTACGTAGGTCGGTCTCGAGAGAAAGAAGATACTTGATATGCTGGGGGACCTTGCAACACTAAATTTTGTGTTCATGCCCTTATTTACATGATTTGTGTATATATATACCCTCATTTGCATAATTTGTGTATATATACTGTGGATTTAATCTATGACATTTAAGCCCTCATAATATTTTATATTGTAATAATAACTGTAAAAAAATATTATCAATATATACTTATTATATTTTTAAAAAAATATTTAAACGAAGTGTTAACGAATACTTAGACAAGTTCTTAACGAGTATTTAATCGAACTCTTAATAAGCTCTTAAACGAGCTGTTCACGAGTATAATCGAGCCGAGCTCACATGTGTTCAGACTCGGCTCGTTTATGAATCGAACTTTTTTTTTGTTCAAGCTCAGCTCGTTAATTACATAAACGAGCCGGACCGAGCTTTTATCGAGTCGAGCTTCGAATTACTCGTCGAACGTATCAGCTCGTTTACACCCCTAGTTATCGACGGTGTCCGAAGACTCCACCTCCAGGGTGATGGTCTTCCCCGTCAGGGTCTTCATGACGAACATCTACATCCCTCCCCTCAGGCGGAGGACAAGGTGGTGGGTGGACTCCTTCTGGATGTTGTAGTCTGCCAGGGTGCAGCCATCCTCCAGCTGCTTCCCGGCGAAGATGAGCCTCTGCTGGTCCCCGGGGGATGCCCTCCTTGTCCTGGATCTTAGCTTTAAACATTGCGATGGTGTCGGAAGATCTTCGTGAATATGGTTTTATTAATATTTAAATATCATTTAGCTATAGTTGAGTACTATCTTTTAGTATTCAAATTAATATCTGTCAAGCTATATATATAGTTGAACTTTACTATTTTATCTGAGATTATTTTTCTACTATGCTATCAATGTGGCTTGTTTCTGTGTCTATTATCTTTTCTAGAATATTGCACGCTATCCAAATAATTTATTATACGATTCAAACTTTGATTAGTTCAAAGAAGTCTACTGAAAATGTCAGAGAATGTACTCAGTACTTAGTTTCCATTTGAGTGTTAATTGTGCTTCAGCGTTCACTATTTGATATCTTGGTAAAAGTGCAATGCTAATAAGATAAATCTAAAAGGCACCTAGATTAATCAAACAAGATTTTTATTATTTGAATCAAGGATCTGTTACATCTAACAGTCTAGCAAAAGATCTCAATCTCTGGTCGGTGTTTTGGACTTATATGTTGATGGGTGTTAAGGATGTTGTTATATGAGTTTGACCGTGCAAAGATCAAATGTAAAAAGGTGTTTTACTATATTTGTGAAAGACCTACAATAGACATCTAATGGATATTTGTATTAGTCCAATAGGAAGATCATTTGAAGATCTTCAGTCTAACCAAGTGCCAATGCAATGCCATATTTAAAGGAGAAATATTTGTTGCACATTATTTAGAGGTGATGTGCGCACACACCATCATATAATTGAGTGTTTAATTATATTGATGTGATGAGTATTCAATAACAAGAGAGTGTATGTATATATCCTTTCATAAAGATGTGCACAAGTATTTAAAAAGACATACTTTTTCTCCAATAATAAAAGTCAGATAGAGGATAGTGATACAGAGAGAAGAAAAAGGATGTGCGACTCAAAGTTTAGAAGTAGAAGTCTACTCTAGCCACACCCTCAATGAGTAGAAGTTTCTAATCTCCGGTGAGCTCCATCTCAAAAGTTTTATTGAAAGAGAGAAACCTTTGAAAGGAAAAGGAAGTTTGACTACTCTAATCATTCTTCATCGATGTTGAGCATTGAAGGAAACCACGAGCTCTCCATGTTTCATCTCTCTATGCATGTAGTTGTTGATTGTTGTGTGCTTTGTTTTTGTGTCATATTTTTCTTTTCCGAAGACACTTTTGTCGACACTTTGTAACCTTTTAAGGTTGTGCTCTCAAAGGGAAGTGTTGGCTGACTTTGCCATGTGTCTCTTTGGATAGGAAAAAATCTACTGATCAGGTGTTGTGACTAGCTAGGGTTTGTATCAAGTGAGTTGTTTTTGCCTTGAGTTGAAAGTGAAGACATGTGTGCAGGAGTGCAACAGGTGGTTGTAGCGATTTATTGGAGGTTTGTATCTAGTATTGTAATTGTGAAATTGTGTTCAATTAGATAGTGAAAATCTCAAGACATTTTATAAGAGTTAAGTGGTTCAACACTGAATCAGGATAAAAATATCTTCTCTTTGTGTGTGATTGCTTGAGCTTCTTTCATTCAAATTGTTTTCATTTTGCTTAGTTTATTTGATTGTGATCTCATTCACCTTCTTTTAGATCTCTCTAGTCTGAAAAACCCTTTATAATCCAACAATAATAAATCAAATAGTTCAAATAAATTGACATATATATAGGTGAATGTTGGGGTGCGGCCCCGCCGCACCCCAGCGGATGCCATCCAATGGCACCTTGCATTGCGTGCACCTGTTTTTTTTTTTTTTTGCATCATTGAATGGAACCTTATATTGGCAATTAGATTCACCAAAAAACTCCATTTTATGGTGAACTCTCATACTCTGGTTAGGGGTTTCTGAGTACAAATCCATATGGTATTCCCTCACAAGATTCATACTGAGAATGAATGATCTCGTGTTGATTATACAATTGCCTTCACAAAATTTCTATTGGGTCCAAATAACTAACTATACAAAACCTAAGATTTGGGGCTTATAAGTTAGTAATCAATACCTAATAGTCCTCAAACAAGATATCTTTGGTGACTCAGGTCAAGAATCCAACTGTACTTCTGCTACTGAAGAATATCCTGATTGATAGCAAGTATGATCACCATTCATGGGTTCTAGGTTGGGTCAATTCAACAAACTCATTCATGGAATGAGCATCTACATATGTACATTCGTGTCACCACTCTGATGACTAATGAGATCAATCATCATCATCATCCTATAAGTAGGCATTAAATGCACTAATATATCTGGATCTTCGATGTCCCACTTTGAAGATCTCACGACTAGGAATATTTAGAACATGTGTGTCTGGATGACTGATCTCATCATCATAATCTCATTACGATTCAGTCATCCTTATATGTGTTCAAAGACTTCACCAAATCACGCGATAAATGCACATAAAACAATAAGATGTAATGAAGAAATGTCATTATTATTATTTATAAGAATAACATAATACAAAAAATGATGCCATCAAATCTTAAATGATTGGCTTGCAGAGCAAACATCTTTTCACCTAGGCCACAATAACGTCTCCCTCTCCAGGACGCAGTGTTCCCCACTCCCGTCGCCTAGCCTGTCCCTACCATACCAAGGCATGGCCCACAATGCAATTGCAGGCCAATGATCTCTCTCCTATCTAGCATCCATTTCTCTTTTCTTTTTAGAGAAGTCAATGACGTCATGACAATTTGGCCTACGTGGCAAGAATGGCACACGCCTCCTTGCCAACCCACCTTGACGGCCACTCTCATGCGACCCATGTTCAACCATCCATCCATGGCATGTCTTCACAGACAAGATGGACCAATGCGCCGAGAGGACTCACGACACGCACTTAAAAGGCACTTGCCAGCTACAATAGGAAGGGGACCAACTCTCGACACCCAAGAGAAATAAAACTCTCGACACCCAAGAGAAATAAGTAGGCTAGCCTGCACTCGATCTCAGTCTCTCTTCTCCACCTTCAGCTCTCCTACATTTTGGCCAATCCCCTAATTTAAAAACGGAGGGTTCTCCTCCAGGAGACCTCCTGACTTTCCACTTTCTTATAGATGCAAGTCGACATTTTCTCATTTAAAAAAAAAAGAGATCATGAAAATTGGACAGTGGAAGCTCAACGGCCAATTTCTGACGTCTACAAGCATTATTCTCTTCGATATTGAATCAGAAAATGGTATTTGTCTGATGACAAACAAGCCCAGTTCAATGCCAAATACCCATAACTTGTTCCATGCTGATGAGGGGTTACATCTCTAGTGTAATTGCTTTACTCAATAAAGCTATCAAAGTAAAACAGGCTATCCAATCTGATAATATTCAGTTTATTATCTTCACCTTAATGCAACTTATTAAAGTTCAATTCAGTAACATTAAATTAAACCTAGTACATAATAATTATGCATAATCTCTCTAGTATAAGCAATCAACTACTACATTCAGTTGTGAAAATGTAAAGGCTCCAATCCTTTGTCCTGTTTACTAACCAGTACTAGTTTTAAGTAAAGACAATTTAAACGATGAAGGAATCGACCAATCATCCAAGTAATCATTAAGCGAGTTAACAAAGCCAACAAAAGAAAAGATAAACTTAAAAACCTATCATCCTCCGTCCCTCCTCATTCCTACTGAATCAAAGCACCAACCCAAATGAAGAAATAGAAAGAAAAAGTTATTTTTCTCTCTCTTCACTGAGAGAGACTACAAGCATGGAAATCTAACAATATGTTTCTAAAGAGCACAGACCCCCTCCATTTCATTTGTCAGACAAAGAGATAAGAACAGGAGCTGATCAGCCATAGACGAGGCGAAATATGTCATTCTGCACGAAGAAGCTACCCTGCGGGGTTGGCATCAGCTGAAACATCTGCAACCAGAAAACATAAACCAGGTGATTCTCATTAAAGAGAAAGGCCATGAAATGTTTTTATTAAATACTAACCATCGTGTGGGTTAAACCCTTAACAATATCCATAGAAATATATCTTGAAAATTCTTACAAATCTGCTGTAATTAGAAGTTCTAAACTTAACAATATCCGTAGAAATATATCTTAAAAATTCTTACAAATCTGCTGTAATTAGAAGTAGTTAAAATTCTGATCTCCAAATATATGACGGAGTGTCCAATCAACTGAGTCATTTCTTCTTATGTACAAAGGTCATAAAATGTGATTCTCTGATCCCACCAAAACATTGTTTTACAGTGCTTTTCTTTTCTTCTTATGTTTATGCTAGTATAACTTACTTGATTTCTTCAAAACCCTCAATTTTTATGCAGTACCTAATTTCAGTTTTCAGTGTAAAGTATAACAACAATTAAACCTCTAAGAACTATGAGCATTTACATGCTAGAATAAGCTATATGTAAATATCATATTTAGAGGAATTATATATATATATATGAAAAAAAAACTCATGTTTTTACTATCTCATTAGTAGCTCCGATTTCAGCCATCTGAGGTAAAACCCAAAGAATTGGAGATCAGTTAGCCTTAAAATATTCATGTTCGTTTCTCCTAAGTGTGAGCATCAAATTTAAATTTTATACTTTGATTTTCAAATCAAGTAACGACAAAAAAATGCAAGAAATGAGGTGGCAGGAAGTATTTGTGCCATAACATTTCTCCAACCTTTAAGATGAAGTATTACTTGTAATTATAGAATCTAAGGAATTCACCATAACTGGGTAGATCATAAATTTTAAGAATTCAAAACCATGCAGCAAATTAGGAGTTGGAGATGTCAAGAAACCCACACCTGACTGAACCTGAGCTGGTGCTCCTCGCCGGGCAGCTGGAGGCAGCCGCTGACGAACACCAGGATCCCCCCAGGAGAGGCCGGCGACGGCTGGCAGTCAACCGTCGACACGTGGTGGCGGCACCGGTCGAAGGGCAGCGCCGCCAGCCGCCGGGCGATCTCCTCGGCGCCCCTCGCCTTCTGGCCCTCGAATGACAGCATGGAGGTGTGGTGGTAGAGAGCGGCCAGCGCCGGGCGGCTGTTGTCGAACAGGTTGTAGTAGTGGTCGACGAAGGCCCTGGCCACCGCCTCCGCCTGCTGCTCCACCGACGTCGCCGCGTCGACGCTGTTTTCCGCCGACCCCTCCATGCCGGCCCTCCCCTAATTAACAGGCGGCGGCCGGGCCGGTACTCCCTCTACAACACGGCAGGAGAAGAAGAAGAGCGTGCGCCGTGGCGGAGGAATGATGCTGCTATCTGTTTGGGAAGGGCAGAGATCGGGGTCTGCTATTATAGAGAGAGCAGAGCAGAGGGCAAGCCAAGGCCATGGCGTTGTGGCTTCCACCCATTGTTAAAAAGGAAGGCCATCTCGCTTGAAAAGGTGTAAAGTAGAGCAGATAAAGAGAGGATGTCTGCGTGGAGGAGATACCGCGTCCACGGTGGGTGCGGGGAGGGAGGAAAGGGAGCGGCTTCTGCCGCGGCGGGTCTACGCAAGGAATCACAGTCTCAAAAAGGCCTCAGAGAGAAGGGGCGGCGGAAGGTGACGGAGGAAATCTACCACCGAGCGCCCACCGGCCGGCAAAAAAGAGATTCCCACACGTCGACGGATGTCGAGGGAGGGAGGAAGGAGGCGAAAAAGGAGAAATATTAGAGCTGTTTGAATTATTCATATTTTTTTTCTAGAGAAAAGTTTAAGGTTTTTTATTTAAATAATTATATTTATTATTTAATTATTTAAATAATCATATTTTAAAATTAATTCCTAAAATAATCACCAAGTTGTCATGTTGGCAATTTGGTGACCGGAAGACCGGAGACCAGCACAGAATCGGTGTTGGCAATACCGACTTCAGAGTCGACATTGACATTGCCGACTCTGAAGTCGCCATTGCCAAAGCAGACTTTGAAGTCGGCAAAGTCGGCAATGACAATGCCGACTCCTGTATGTTTAAAAAAAAAAAAAAACCCCATGGACGTTGTACGGCCATGTACACGTCCGTCAAAAGATGCACCCAGCGTTGGGCGCTTCGGCGGTGCAGACGTTGGCGAGGGGCTCCTCCATACCCGTGGGCACAAAGTTCTTTCTCTGCCCATGGACGGGAGTCCGGGTTTCGCACACAGTGGTGAAAGGGGCGCAGAGCTACCGGGAGAGGCACTGGCCGGCGCCCCATTGCTCCAGGCGCTCCAGCTGCTGGTGGCTGGAGTCGTGCCTGTGCCACCACAGTTTAGCTGGCCTAACTTACTCTGAAGTCGATATTGCCAACGCCGATTCTGTGCTGGTCTCCGGTCTTTCGGTCACCAAGTTGCCAACGTGGCAACTTGGTGACTATTTTGGGAATTAATTTTAAAATGTGATTATTTAAATATTAAATAATAAAATATGATTATTTAAATAAAACCTAAAAGTTTATTACAATTACATATTATATTTTAAATGTAATATGATTATATAATAATTCATGTGACACCCCTCATATGAAGAGTGATAAAGTGACAATCTAATTGTTGGATGCCACATAAATTTATTGTCTAGTCATATTACACTTAAATATAATATAAAAATACAATAAGTCTTTCTCTTTTTTCTATGGACGGTGAGTTGGCTAAGAGAGAGAAATATTTGAGTTTTTCCAAATATTAATTTCTTGTCGATGGTCGGTTACTCGGTGACAGAGAAATATTTCAATTTTATTCTTAATTTTACATAATTGGATTCTTAATTTTACATTGTTCCCAAAATTCTTGTTTTATTTAAAAATCTTATTTCAAAATATATTTTTACAACATAAATATTGTCGCAATGAATGGGCGATGAAGAGGTACACAAAACCTTATTAAAAGACATGAAAAATGTCTATAATATCCTTGTAATGTATATTTTGTCTCTCTCTCTCTCTCTTTAATATAAAACGCCGATAAGACTATCCCCCCCTCTCGACCATGCTTCCATCCCTAACTCTATTCTGACACGTCCATATTTGATATTAAGATAGATTAGGGATAAAGTGATGATATCTTTAAAATTTTAAAGATATTTTATAAATTTTAAAATTATTTTTACTCTATTCTCGATTTATTTTGATACCAAACATGTTTAAAAATATAGGGCATTGATGCAAGAGAGAGATCAGGAGAGAAATAGAATGAGAGTGGTCTATTAACTTTTTAATTAACGATAAAACTACCAAAGGGAATTTATTCGCGTAACAAAATTTTATAGTGACAGTTAATTAGAAGTTCTTGTCAAACATGAGAACTTATTTTCTAATCTCTGAAAAAAAATAGTACGAGACTATCCTTATTTTGAAAAGACTTATTTTGTAATCCTTTTTTCTTAACAGAATATTTAATAATATTTTTAAAACATCTTTTACCCTCTTCTCTCTTAGTCACTTTTTAAAATCTTCTTTTGCCTTTATCTTTTATGAGATGCCTTTTCTTTTTTTCTTCTTTAAAGGGAACTAAGCTCCCTTTTGAAGTAACATAATATATATTTTAAAGTGAATGTATATATGATTTAAAATAATTGTATATATAATTTAAATAATAGCATTACATCATTTAAAGTAATTTTTGTTTCTTTGAAATAATATATGTTTTGAAACAAAATTCAAATAACTTTTATAAAGTAAAAATTTAGATGTCTTAAAGTAACTATTACTTTACTGAGCATTACTATAAAGTCAATTAATATTAACCTTAAATCATTAATTTATTTTAACATTACTTTAAAATGAATTATTAATTACTTTAACAAAGGCTCTGATGATGATGATTTACTTTAACATTAATTAACATTTAATCCCACAGTCGGTAGCCACCACCACCCGTCGTCGTCGACTAACTGTTCACTATCATCGGCCACTAGCCTCCCGATGTTGCTACCGATTGCTCACTGTCGTCAGTTTACTGCTTGCCGCCATCAATTGTTGTCGATCGTCAGTTGTTTCTAACCAACAGCCGACCATCGACTGCCGATCACCGTCAGTCGCCATCCACCACCCGCCACCACTAGTTGGCAACTAATCGTCAATCATCGTTGATTGTCGAACATTTACTTTAACATTAAATAGACATTTACTTTAATTCGTAGAATAATCATTTTATATCCTTCAAATTTTACTTAACTTATTGAAAAATTAATTAACATTAAGTATCTCTTCTTTAACATTAAATAAATAGTGAACTTAAACTTTTAAATCAATAGAATATTTAATTTAATTTAATAAAATAATCATTTATATCATTAGATCATTTACTTTAACTCACTAGAACATTAACTTTAATATTAAACATCTCTTCTTTAACATTAAGTGAATAGTTGACGTGAATTTTAAGTTAATGAAATATTTATTTTAACTTAGTAGAATAATCAATTTATATCATTTGATCATTTAATTTAATTCATTAGAATATTTACTTGAACGCTTAAGTGTCTCTTCTTTAACATTAAGTGAATAGTGAATTTGAATTTTTAAGTTAATAAAATATTTATTTTAACTTAGTAGAATAGTCATTTTATATACTTTGATCATTTACTTTAAATTCTCGCCGACCAGTCGGCCATCGCCGTTGACCGCTACCGTCATTGGCTAGAAGTCGATCGTTGATCGTCGCCGCTAGCAATTGTTGTCGACCGTCCACTCGTTATCGCCACCGCCAACTTAGAATAAATGTTAATTGATTTTAAAATAAATATTTAAATGCCATAAATTCTTCTGTATTTTAAGACATATAAATATTTATTTTAAAATAAATAAATGTGTACTTTAATATATATTTTTAATACTATATATATATATATTCAAACGTCCAAATATTTGTTATACTTTAAATTATATATTATTTTACTTTAAATTATATATTAATTTGTACCATATCAACTGTGCAAGACGTCACGGCACAGGATGCCTAAACCGTACCGTGAAGTAGAATCCAAGTTCCGACAGGGTTCCAGAATTTTTTGGATATTGAGATTAAACAACAAATGTCAGGGCGCACCGACCAAGTCACGTCATCTAGGGGGGAGCGTCAGGTAGGTCAGATGGGCAAGATTGTCACTACAATGTTTAGATTTATTTGTGCTTCCTAGCTTTTTAAAAAATATATTTATGGTAATATTCAAACATCAATATTTTTTATCTTTTTTGTAGATAAATATAGAGATAAAGACTTAAACTTAAGGCATAAAACGTATATTAGAGGGTCTTAACTTTCTTAAACATCATCACTATTTTTTATCACGTTTAGAAAAGTTAAAAAGTAAGGATCATATAGTTTTTTATGAATCTAAAATTCTGAGAATGACAAGAGAGTAATATGATATAATTTTTATTTTTTTAGTTATTTAATAACGATCCGACTGGAGGGTATTAACTCAAGATGAAAACATGATTAGATTTCAGAAAATGGTATTTTTGAAGTACCATCTAACGATATAACAACTCACTACACCACCAAACGGCAATAGAAACTCGTCCATATTTCTTTCTAAAATCACCTTAATCTTTGATCGAACCATATCAAGCTGAATTATGCCACCCGTATGATGTGAGCCTGAAACAACAAAGTCGCCGTCAAATTTATATTCTTTTCATATTCTTTGGACAATCAAAATTTCAAGAATTTTTAAACTTCCAGTGCTTGTGTTCTTTCTCGATTAATTTATAGTGTCAATAAGTTGAGATTTTAGTTCTGAACTCGAGAAATTGATGATATGACCATACTGAATGGTACATATGGAAAGAGACCGTATTCGTATTCACAATTAACATAGATATAAATATTGCAACTATGTTTTGACACATGAGATTTTGCCACTATTCTCTTACCATTAAATTTAAATCAGATAATCAAAGCAAAAGTGACAAAAGGCAATAATAGAATATGGCGCCATGACATCGCTCCAAACAACAGGTAGGTTCAAAACTTAATCAAGAATCTGACAATTCTGAGTCATTTGCATCCCAAGTCCCTGTAAGCCATCAGAAACTTGTTTAGAAGGTTCCTCAATTTCTATCTTCCAAATGAAATACCTCTGCATTGTGGAAGTACTTTCCAATTAGGTAAATGAAGTAATTCCAACAACCTTGGAACGTAATTCACAACAACAGTCTAAAATTCTTCTCTCTTCACTGGCCAGGCAGCACACTGACAGTACTTCTTGAATTATACAGTATGTTGACAACTTATTGAAGAAAATACATGTTCGACGTACACACCAATCATTCGGGAAAGGTATTCCTTTTCCCGTAGGCCTTAACTTCTGAACTATACATGAATAGTCTATATTCTTTGAGAAATGCTTTGCGTCAGGGGGAATTATCCGACCGCAAGTACCAGCACACACATCCACTTGTGTGTGCAGACGGGCGGCAGGATACTTCCCCAGCTGGCCGCAAAACATTTCTTATATCGTTTTGGGAAAATTAGTAGAGCTATCAATTAATGTAAGATAATGCAATCGTTGTAAACATAATAACTTTTAATAGACATACTTGTACATGCTTTAAAAGATTTAGCCGAAGTAACTGGAGCTAAGCATAATTGCAACAAAACCTAAGAGTCATTGGTTGCTACCTGGAGCCTCCGTCATGAGAAAAAACACACTGCACAAGTCGCAAAATGGTCTGAAATCCAAGTCTTGTTCATAAACATGTAAAAGAGATCATTAAACTCCAAACTGCAGAGTTAGCTTGCTAAAGAAATTAACTCATCCATTTCCCACCAATTTGGAATACTCTATGCCATGTTCTGACTGAAATACAAAACTTATGACCCAGAAATAGAGAAGGATCGTCGTTTCAGCAGCATGATCTGCACAATACACAAGGAATATTGAATCTTAGCCACATCATCCCTATCCTCAATTCTCATAAATGATAGAAAGAAACAAAATGTAATAGAAGTAAACATCAGAATATCCGACAAAATAAGAAGGCATCAGAATGCAGTAGTCAGCATGAACACTTCGCTGCCACAAGTATAGGCAAAATGTCATCCAGACCATTCAATTACAGTGGGACTGGTGTTTTATTACGAGTAGAAATCAATTGATAATAAGTCACTGCTGCCTGTTAGCGTCAAAAATTATAGCTTCACTTGGCAGAAGATGGTCATAGTTTTTGCACCAATTAGACCTAGTATAAGATGTTTAATGAGTCTCAATTCTTTTCATGCCTCTGGCACCATATCATTAAACTTGTTGGCATAGTTATTTAAGTTCGTTCCCCCTTTCCTGACAGCGCTCATAGGTGGTCCCCTTACCTATCTTCCTCATCCAACACCTTGGGTTAGTGCCGTGCATAGAGGGCAAGCAAAAAGACAAGGCAACTTCTTCCCTAGTCGACAAGAATAAGGAGAAAGAAACCACATTTCCAGAATCCAGTCAAAGAAATGAAATTCTCCAGTGGTCACCACACTAGGGAAAACATAGGCAAAACCTTCATGATGACGCCATGAAAATGGAGCTCAGTTATGCAAGAGGAAGAATTGGAAACACGTTACTGCTGACAGACCCGGGGCAAGGAAAGTCCATGGGGTTTTGGGCCTTATCCTCCAAGTCATGCAGGCCCCTGATGTCATGTCAAAGGGTGGATTGGATCAAATAACCTGACATCTGTGCAAGGGTTGTCACAGGGTAGATTGGAACAAGTAACCTCCTACATGTGCAACGGTTGTCACAGGGTGGATTGGAACAAGTAACCTAAATTGGAAAAGTAACCTCCTATATTTGCAAGGGTGGATTGGAACAAGTAACCTCCTATATGTGCGAGGGTTGTCACAGGGTGGACTGGAACAAGTAACCTCCTATATGTGCAAAGGATGTCACAGGGTAGATTTGTACAAGCAACGTACAGCATCTTCTGCTCTGTCAACCTTTCAACAGTTACATCACCATCCAGTACCGTGCATTCCTCCCTTACGAAGTGGAAAGCGCAACCACAATCAGACATGTCAGCTACAAGTTCATAACTTCCAGAGATAATAATTTTCTGCCTTCAATGAGATTAACCAGGGATGAGAACTGATAAAAAAATATAAGGAAGTGCTTCCAAATAAACCAGAATTTTTCATCAAAATCATAGTTATCAAGGTTCCCACTTAGGTGCTGCTCAGGCAGCCTCAAACACCGTATGTGCCAGGAGCATCTCCCATGAGCTTACTAGGCAGGCACCTAGACACCTTGCGCCTGCCTGAGCCCAGCCAAGTTACCCAGACCCTCCTCCCCAATGTCCATAAACCTTCGACCCTCCCACACCCCTCTCCAACCCTCAGGAGAAGCCCTAGCCTGACTGTAAGCATCACTGCCATGTCCACCATTGCCACCACCATTGTCTCTGAAGCAGCTGCTATCCAGCTTGCTGTCAACTAATATCATTGTGTGCTTGCCATTGTCACCATCATCCGATGTCATCATCCTCCCTGGTGCACTCTCTCTCGATCTACTAGCATGATTCTAGCCAGCCTGCAGCTTTCTCGTTTATCTCCCTCTTCATCCCTCTTTCCCCATCCCCTCCCCCCCCAAATCTCTCAAACTTGTGGCCTAAGTGAACAATGCTTAGGGGCTCAGGAAGTCAAGGTTTTTTTTTTTTTTTGGGGATACGCTAGATCAGTTGGCCTAATCTTTTGAACTATACAAACATGTCTTAGATTCGAGACACAATACGAACGTCTAAATCTTAACTATTTATAATTTCTGATAAAATCTCTTTATAAACTTGACAGACATGGATATTGAACTCCTCCCACTTGATATGCAAGGGAGCACCTAACCAACCGGGCTACACCCGGTATACTTGGAGAGCCAAAGTTGTTCTGGCCAACCGTATTGCTTTGACAACTATGAACAAAATAACAAAAAACCTACCAGGACTTCAAACTTTGAATCAGGTATCACAAGAACATATTAGAAGCCATCGATCCAGACGTGCACTCTGGCAGTGCAAGCATGCACCATTTTTACAGGGTCAGCACATGAACCTCAGGGACAAGTAGCACAAAACCAAGTGCCAGACCTGTGCACGAGCAATTGAATAATCATTATCCAGACATGTGCAAACTGGCAGTGCAAGCATGGACTGTGTTCCACATGATGTCTGGTGCTCAGGCAATCGCTCAACCCTCCTCTGATGGGGATCGAAGATCTGCGAAAACGAAGCGACTGTCCCTTGCTTATTTTATTTGGCCTAATAGAGATCTGATTGATGTAGTTTTATGTATTTGAGTAGTCTTAGAATAAGATAAGCAAGGGACAGTCGGCTTCGTTTTCGCAGATCTTCGATCCCCATCAACCTCTGCTTGACCAATTTTCAGGGTACGGATTGTTCAAGGGAAAAACAGATCTTCTTCAGGCCCCCCCGCCAAGGTGCCAACATCTCCAATTTAATCCAGAGCCAATTATCAGCTGTCCTGTGCAGGTTTCATGAACATACATGATTATACCAATTAATCAACCAGAGCTCTCAAGCTGATCCAAGCCAGGGACAATGAACTTGTAAGATCGGCCCCTCTCTTTTCATACCTCAGCAAAAGCCAAGTTTTCCCTCGTTTAAAGAAACCTGGTGGTGACTGATTCTAGTATACAAAGCTGACTTATGCAGGTCTCCTCTTAATTACTGAAACATGTCTTAGTTAGCTTTTTGCCAGTATACCACTGTTATAAATAACATATTTGTCACTGTAAGAAATGCATTCTTTCATCCACATAGACAATGATTACAAAAGGCATCCTTTCATCCATTTCAATAGCTACCCCATTTACTAGTCAACCTAAGAACAAAGATCATTAAGGTTACAATAGTTAAATGAACAGGGAGATGGATTGGTTCCTTTAACTAAGACCATTATCATCTTACTACAAGAAATCACCTACCACTTGGGACATCATGGCAAATGGTGTCAATCATGTTTCCAGATTGATGCATATTTTTGGGAAAGCTTTTGACATCTCATTGTCACTCCTGACCAGACTACTCATTTGATAAACCAGAATATCTAACCTGATTCCAAGTGATGAAGAAAGGTCATACTGCGTTTCTTCCTTGCAACTAGTTATACTTTTTTAGGAACAAAGTCAACATCTAGCAACTTCTGGCTGCTTCTGCAACCAACCCTAGCACCTGGGACCCTCTATGGATAAAATCGCGATATCCAGCAAATATACAATGAAGTGTCAATGGACTTTCCTCACATCACTACCTAGAGAACTAGAAATGAGTACAAAAGATTTCCACGAGCCCTTACCTCAATGAATGGCAGAGAACCCAGCGTCAGGTTCCCTCATTTCAACTCCAACCGGAGGGCCAGTAGGCGTGCACGCCGTACCCTGTCTTCCAGTTGTCGAGGTATACCACCTTCTTACCGCCCAGAACGAGATAACCAAGGCTACCAGAACAACCGCACGCTGCACTGTCGTATTCTTCACCCAGACAAGCCCATGCGTCACCAGTGCCAACATCAGCCCTACAACCGTGTAGAGGAACCCGATCGCAAAACCTTCCGCCCCGAGCTGCATCCCGACCCTGGTAGAAGAACACCAACTTCCTCGGGTCTTCCATATCGGACAGAAACATCGGCGTATTTCGGATGATGTTGTGCATCGATCCGCTAACACTGAAGAAGTACACGAACACCGCCATCGCTACCCAGAACTTGGGATCGTGCAGCAGCGTGTCCCCTCGCAATACCCGCCGGATCAGAAATGGCGCCGCGATCAGCGCCGCCACCGCCAGCAAGGCCATCTGACGCCCGGAGACGAGCGGCGGGCGGTCGATGTGTCCCACGGGGAACCCCGTCTTGGCCTCCACGAACTCCGCCATCGACTCGGCGAGTCGGGAGAAGTCGGACTGGTGCATCGGCTCCGAGTCCCTGAGATTCGCCACGGCGGGGCCGACATGGCGGACATGGGGAAGAGACGAGACGCCGAAGAGTTGGAATGAGCGCTGCGACTCGCCGAACTCGATGTCGCAGAAGAAGACGCGGGAAAGGGTGGCCGGATCGGAGCGATGCCGGGAGGCGAAGGCGGCGGAGACGAGGGCGAACTCGGAGCGAAGCTGGGGGAGGTGGAGGTCGGGGCGGTTGCGGAGCTGGGTGGCGTCGAAGAAGACGACGAGGGAGTAAGGGTGAGGGGAGGGGGCGGAGGTGAGGAAGCGGGAGACGGCGTCGTCGTCGAGGTGGATGACCCCAGACGGGGAGCGGGAGCGGAGGGCCTGGAGTTCCGCCACCAGGTCGGTGGCGTGGTCGGCGCCGGCGGCAGGGGCGAGGAGGATGGAGAAGGAAGCGAGGGAGAGGAGGGGAAGGAGGAGGGATCGAAGGGTCATGGATGCCATTGGGAGGAGCGAGCGAGATCCCTCTCGCGCGCGCCCGCAGGTTTGGGTTCTGTTCGTGGGGACGGGGTTTAGAGGACAAGGCCAGATGGTGGGTCAGTCTACTGCCAAAGCCGAGTCGTATTGGATTGACTCTGACTCCGACTCAGAGAACTCGTCTCGGTGCGCAGGGATGGTGAGATTGGTTGGTCTCCGCAATCTCTACGGAGAAAAGTTTACTTCATATCTTATTGTAATAATGTCAATCTAAATATATTTTAAGAAATTATTAGTCTAGCTCCTGTAATTCATGTCATGTCATTTTTATTTAAAATTTTTATTTTAACTCCGTTTTTTATTTTAGCACTTATATTTTTATTTTAACGTCCAAAATTTTATCTTTTGATATAATAAACAGAATTTGAGTCATTAGATGTCAAAATAAAATTTTAGATATCAAAATAAAAAAAAATTCTAAAAGTTTAAAAATGATACAATAAAGCACAGCAAATTGCGCAAGGTGAATCAATAAAATGTTTAAAATATATTTAAAATTGACATTACTATGTTGAATTCAATACAATTAACGTTTCTCTTCTGTGTGATAGGAATCGCCTTATATGTTCAGGAAAAAAATAGGAGAAAAGAATCGCTTTTAAGGTCATTGTCATGTTATTCCGGTTTCAAAAAAAAAGAAATGTGATAAGCGAATTTATTCGTTCTAACTTTATCTGTCATAATATTAAGGTATAAATGTTTATAAAAAGTGTTGCTGTTGAAGCAACGGGGTCGGCCTTAGCCAGTGATCTCAAAGGGGAGGGAGGCTGGCCGAGCTTGCTGCGCCGACTCGAGTTTGTACCTGCAAGACCACCGAGTCGCCTCGGTGGGTAGACATTCCGATGCTCAGTTAGCAGGTGAATGGTATGAGGGAGTCGCACTGGGGATTTATGTTACCTACCTCTTACGGAGGGGGTTCTTCCCTTTATATAGGGTTCAGCGAGGTAATCCAGATCGCCCACAATCGGGCACGCTCCAGCCATTGAGCGCCCACGATCCTCGCGAGCCTAACAGTGGCTCCGAGAATCTCGGCCTCTACCAGCGCATCCCGCACGATACTGAAACCCTTGTTCTTCGCATGGCACTTTCCCTCGATGGCGGTTTCCGTCTTTCGGGCGTACCTGCCTCGCGATCCGCAAGACTTGCCGAATTTGGACTTTCATTACTGGACACTCGGGACGATTGCCGACTTACTCGTCTTGGCGAGTCCCGGGACAACGGTGCCGAAGAGGGACTCAGGAAAACTCGTCCGCTACGGCTCGACACTTGTCATAATTCGATGATGGTGTTCCCCGAATTGAACCATCAAGCAGTCAGCTTTTGGCTTCGGGCTGGCTGAGTGAGGTCTGGCCGGTGCCTCGGGCTTGGAACTGAATTCAGGGGCTTGCCCCTATCATGGCCCCCTAGCTTCCACTCGGTGCGCTCCGAGTGAACCGAGTGGGAGGTACTGGACCAAGGCCCTTGCTAGGCCAAATAAATTTGGGTACCAAGTCGAGCGATGCTTGGAGATGAACAGGCGTCGTAACCACTGACGGAAGGGGCGCGACCTTCAATGCTTCTGACAGTCGCTGAGGCGGCGCGTCACTTCAACTCCCGCCGTCCATGACACCAGGCGAAGCAACAGGAGTTAATGATGGCGCCTCGACTGCCGCCCAGCGCTATTCGGATGACGATCCGCGTCGGAGGTGAGGCGGCGAAGCAGGTGGAAGCACGTGGTGCGTTTTCGATGCTCCGTTCTCTCGATGTCCCTCGGCCGTTGGATCAGGGCGACCATGTGGACCTATAAATAGCGCCTGGAGTTCGACCTGGGGAAACTTTCGCGTGCGAGCCTCAGCCCTACAGCTTTCGTTATTCCGAGGTGCAGGGGAGGGTTAAAGTACTCGGGCCAAGTCCTCCACGCTCGTCTTCTCTCCGGTCTTCTTCTTCGCAGAGGTAAGCCATGGGCTCACCCTCTGCAACTCCTTCCTCCTCTGCTACTGAGTCCGCGGGGTACTCTCCTTCTGAGGGTACCTCTCGTCGTTCCTTTCCTCCTTCGGCCCCTGCTCCTGCGAGGTCCGTCGATCCCTCCGAATCTAACGATCGGAGGAGTTCACTCCTTCGGTAAGTCATGGAGACTACGTGACGTGAGTCTCTACAGCCCCCCCCGCTGGGGTCGTCGGGCGGCCGATTCCGTAGCAGATGCGGTTACGGAAATCGATCACCGACGCTCGAGTGGATACTCGGGCACCCTGGACTTCGTTTTCCCGAAAATTTCGCCGTTTATCCGAGTAATGCGTTCCGTGCCATTACTCAATGGAAATGAGATTTTGCTTGTACTCGGAAGCCATCCGTGCTGGCTTCCGATTTCCACTTCATTCCTTCATAGTCAACCTGCTTTGGTGTATAGGGATTGCCCCTTCGCAACTGACTCCCAACTCTTGGAGGTCGGTTGTCGGTTTTTTTGGCTGCTTGTGCCTTGACGAAAGTCGAGCCGAGCGTTCGCCTCTTCTTCTACTGCTTCTCCCTCAAGGCCTTGGAGGACTGGCTGTTCTTCTCGGCCCGCTCGGGTCAGCAATTCCTCAGCCAGTTCCCCTCCTCCATCCATAGGTGGAAGAGGTCGTTTTGTTTTATCCACAGCTAGAGGGATGGAACTTCCCGACCGCCTGGGCTGCCGTTAATCCCAGTGACGCGTCTTTCTGATCCCCGAGCGACACGAGCGAGGCCGAATTATCAGATTTCGAGTCCCTGCGAAGGGTGAAGTTGCCCGACCTGATAAGTCCCTCGGCCGAGCTGTTCGCCCTGCTCCGAGAGGGTGACCCAGGTCTGGAGCCATTTCATGTTCTCGTATTTGATCATTCTTTACCCGCTTCGTAAAGACTGACTCATGGTTTCTTCCTATGTAGAGATGGCCGAGCCGAGTGCTGCGCAGGAACTGGGGACCGCGGCATCGGCGACCAGGAAACCGAGGACTACTCGGCACTCGCCGCTCAGCGATTCGACGCCGGGGGCGGCCGGCGCAGGAAGAAGATAGCCTGGGAGAAGAGCCGGTGGAGGAGGCCGACGTCCAGATCGTGGAACCTCCCCCCTCTGTCGCCGCTGCCGTGCCAGCACTCGTGGCGGCGCCGACCTCCGTGGCAACTTCGGAAAGGCCGACCAAGAGGGCTCGGCTGGCCGAGTCAACCTTGGCTGAAGGCGGGCCCTCGAGCCTCGCTCGCGTCTCCACAGCAGCCGAGCCGTCCCTTCGGGAGTGGGGTCGTCGCTCGGTCCTGGCCAGCATTGCCTCTCTGGATCTCGGCGATGAACACCTCCGACCTTATCGACGACGTCTCCGAGGGTTGCAGCTCAGCCTGAGCTCCTTCGCGAGTATCGTCCACCAAGCGGACCATACTCTGGAAGCGACCGAGGGTCAACTGCGGGCGGCCGAGGAGAAGCTGGCCACCGTGAAGGCCAAGAACGCCAAGCTGGAGGCTTCGATTGCTGTCGAGCTCGCCCGCTCCGACCAGGCCAACGAGCGGGCTGCCCAACGGACTCGCGGAATCGACAAGCTGAAGACCACGCTGAAGGAGGAGCGGGTGGCGCTGAAGGCCGAGACGGACGCTCGGGTGGCCGAGGAGAAAGCCCACGAGCAGACGAAGGAAAAGTTTTCCGAGCTCATTGTCGAGGAGCGCCGATGGGCCGTGGCGGACTACAAGAAGTCCGACGTCCATATCGATCAGATAACCGGCCTTTTCAAGGACAGTTACAAGCACTGGCTGAAGGCGCTGGCGAGGCCTATCCCGAGCTCGACCTAGCTCCTGTGAGCGCTCTGGCTGACTCTGACGAGGAAGACGAGGTGGCGGAGGTCAGGTCTGCCGCGGGGGTCGAAGCTCCCACCCCTAACCCGAGGTTCCCTCGGCCACGGCCCCCTCCGATGCATAGTTGGAGGGTCTTTTGTTGTGCCTGCCGCTATCTTTCGGCGTTTGTTGTTTTTTGTACAATGACCTATTGAAGCCGACTTATTTTGATCCTACTTTGTTTGATTGTTTTTATTTGTTGAATGTGGTTACCTTCCTACCTCGGATCACCCGAGTGCCGAGGAAAGTTGCGCCGAAATGACTTCGCTCCTTGTAGAGTGCCGGTGAGACCTCGTTAATTCGACGAGTGCCGAGGTGACTTCGTTAGTTCGTTTAGAACGCTGAAGCGACCTCGATAATTTGTAGAGTGCCGAAGTGACCTCGTTAATTCGTAGGGTGCCGAAGTGACCTCGTTAATTCGTAGAGTACCGAAGCGACCTCGTTAATTCGTAGTAGAGTGCCGAAGCGACCTCGTTATTCGTAGTGTGCCGAAGCACCTCGTAATTCGTAGAAGTGCCGAAGCGACCTCGTTAATTCGTAGAGTGCCGAAGCGACCTCGTTATTCGTAGAGTGCTGAAGCGACCTCGTTAATTCGTAGTGTGCCGAAGCAACCTCGTTAATCGTAGAGTGCCGAAGCGACCTCGTTAATTCGTAGAGTGCCGAAGCGACCTCGTTATTCGTAGAGTGCCGAAGCGACCTCGTTAATTAGTAGAGTGCCGAAGCGATCTCGTTAATTCATAGGGTGCCGAAGCGACCTCAGCTTGTGTTACAATTCAGGAGTAATAATGCCGGAGGTGTTCGGCGTTCCATGTCCTTGGACAGTTGAGCCATCTAATCCTTCGAGCCGATAGCCCCCTGCCCGAGGTCTTCAATTACCCGATACGGGCCTTCCCAAGTAGCCGACGGTTTTCCTACCTCCGATTTAGGGTCCGAGACGGCGAGCTTCCAGAGGACGAGGCTCCCTACGTCGAAGCGCCGCGGCCTGACCCCTGCGTTGAACTTCCCCTCATCCGGCGCTGGTAAACTTCGATCTTGATGCCGCCTTGTCGCGTCGCTCCTCGACAAGGTCCAGCTCGGCACGTAGTGACCAGTTGTTCACTTCCTAGTCGAAGCCCCGAACTCTTTCTGAAGGCACCAGCAGCTCGACTGGCATGACCGCCTCTACGCTGAAGGCGAGGGCGAACGAGGACTCCTGAGTGGCCTCTCGAGGTGTCGCTCGATAGGCCCACAACACGTGGGGCAGCTCCTCCACCCATCGACCTTTGTGTTCGGTGAGCCGTCTCTTAGTCCTTCGATCAATGTCCATTGGTGACCTCGGCCTGACCGTTAGACTGGGGATGAGCGACCGAAGTGAATCGGTGATTGATGCCGAGCTCCGTGCAGTGGCGGCGAAACCGAGCATTGTCGAACTGTTTGCCGTTGTCCGTGACGATCGCCCGGGGCAGTCCAAACCTACAGACAATATTCTTCCATGTGAACCCCCACGCGTTGGCGTCGGTTATCTTCGCCAGCGGCTCGGCCTCGACCCATTTGGTAAAGTAATCGACGCCTACGGTGAGGAACTTCCTTTGCCCCGACGCCGGTGGAAATGGACCGAGGATGTCCATTCCCCACTGGGCGAAGGGCCAAGGGGCCTTGAGTGGAGTAAGGTTCCAGGGAGGCTTCCGGTCCACCTTACTAAAGAGCTGGCACTGTTGACACCTTCGAACATAATCCTCGGCGTCGGCGAGCATGGTTGGCCACCAATAGCCTTACCAAATTATTCGTCTGACTAGCGACCGAGGAACTATGTGGCTCCCACACAAGCCTTCGTGCACCTCGGCGACGATGTCTCCTGCTTGCCCTTGGCTCACGCAGCGCAGGTGGGGGAAGCTGAACCCTTTTCTGTAAAGGTCGTCGCCGACCAAAAAGAATCTAGGGGCTCGTCTCTTTACCTTCAGCGCCTCTTCCTTGTCCGTTGGGAGTTGACCGTCCCTGATATATTGGACGAGAGGGGTCATCTAGGTGGGCTCGGTCTCGATGCACATGACTTCCTCAGTCCTAGTGGAGGGTTCGCTGAGCTCTTCGACGAGGACTATTGACGATATCCGAGGCGGCGGTGTATTTGGACAACGCGTCCGCTTGGGAGTTATCGGCTCGGGGAATCTTCAGTAGCTCGGCTGCCTCAAACTCGTCCATGAGTGCTTGGACCTTGGCCACGTAGGAGGCGAGCTTCTCCTCTCTGGCCTCGAACTCCCCCGAGACCTGGCTAACCACGAGCTGCGAGTCGCTGTGGATTCGAACCTTTGCCGCCCCGAGGGTCTTTGCCATCTTCAGCCCTGAGATAACGGCTTCGTACTCGGCCACATTGTTAGAAGCTGAGAAGCCAAACCAAACTGCATACCTCAGAGGGAGACCCTCGGGCGAGTTCAGGACGACACCGGCCCCGCTTCCTTGAGATCCGGAGGCCCCGTCCACGTATATCAGCCACTGCCCCATCGCTTCCACTGGCTCGGGTGGTCTCGCAGTTCCTTCGGAAATGAAATCGGCCAGGGCCTGAGCTTTGATGGCGACCCGGGGCCTGAAGGACACATCGAACTCCCCGAGTTCCACGGCCCACTTGGCCATCCTCCCCGAGGCTCCGGGTCGGCTGAAAACTTGCTTGATGGGGATGTCAGTGAGGACCACGATCTTGTGTGCTTGGAAGTATGGTCGGAGTCGCCGATCCGCCATCACCAGGGCGTATCCTGCCTTCTCGATGTCGGAATAACGTTGCTCGGCCCCTCGCAGAGCCTTGCTCGTGTAGTAGACTGGAGGTGCCTTCGGTCGTCTTCCCTCACGAGCACCGAGCTGATTGAATGGTCTGTGATGAGATGTAGAGGAACAATTCTTCTCCTGCAAGAGGCTTACTCAAGGGGGGACATTAGCTAGGTGGGCCTTGAGCTTGTCAAAGGCTTGTTGGCATTCGTGGTTCCACTCGAACCGACCCTTCTTCAATACATCGAAGAATGGGCAGCACTTCTCGGCGGACTTGGACATGAACCTGCTCATGGTGGTTATTCGGCCGTTAAGCCTTTGTACCTCTTTTACGGTCCTCGGGGCCATCATGTTGAGGATGGTCTACACCTTGTCGAGGTTGACGTCGATACCTCGGCTCGAGATGAGGTAGCCTAGGAACTTTCCAGCGTGGACGCCGAAGACGCATTTCTCGGGGTTGAGCTTCATCTCGTACTTCCGAGGATGTCGAATGCCTCGGCCAGGTCCCGAACTTGGTCCTCGGCCTTTCGACTCTTCACGAGCATGTCGTCAATGTAGATCTCCATGGTCTTCCCGATTTGTTGCTCGAACATCATGTTGATGAGCCTTTGATATGTAGCGCCTGCATTCTTCAATCCGAAAGGCATTCTTGTGAAACAATACAGACCTTTTTCGGTGGTGAAGGAAGTCTTCTCCTCGTCCTCCGGAGCCATCCTGATCTGGTGGTACCCCGAGTAGGCGTCGAGGAAACTGAGGAGCTCGTGCCCCGCCGTCGAGTCGACAAGCTGATCTATGCGAGGAAGAGGGTAGCTGTCCTTCGGGAAGGCCTTGTTGAGATCGGTGAAGTCCACGCACATACGCCACTTTCCGTTGGTCTTTTGACGAGGACCACGTCGCCGCCCCACTCGGGGTAGAACGCGTCCCGAACTGTGCCTGCTCGGAGGTACTTCGCCAGGTTCTCGCCGACGACCTCCTGACGATCTGCTGAGAGGGGACGCTTCTTCTGGCGCACAGGCCTAGCTCTGGGGTCCACATTCAGATGATGTTGGATTACGCCAGGGTCGATCCCAGGGAGGTCGCTCTCTGCCCACGCAAAGACGTCGCCACTTTCCCCGAGATGACGAACTAGCTCCGCCTCCAACTCTTGGAGTTCGGCGCCGATCACCAGGGATCTCCCCTCGGCGATTTCAATGTGCTTCGTTTGCTCGGCGGGCTCATGCTTCTCATCATCACTGTCATACACAGGCTTACTCAGAAATAGCAGGTTCCTTTGCTTTAATGGAGTTTACATAGCACCTGCGAGCTTCTGTTTGGTCTCCTGAGACCTCCCCTACTCCACGCGGTGTTGGGAACTTAAGCTTTTGGTGGTAGGTGGATGGAACCCCTCCCAGTTTCCCCAAGAGTCCCCGGCCAAAGATGGCATTGTAGGCCGACTTCACTTTGACGACAAGGAAGTCGACCTCAACGGTTACAGAGCACGGGCTAGCCCCGAGTGTGACTTTCAGCTTGATCGAGCCCTCGGCGTTGACCGGGGATCCGTTGAACCCGAAAAGTGGGGTCGTCACTGGCTTCAGCTCAGCGCTCAGATTGGTCATCTTCACGAAACAGTCGTAGAAGAGGACGTCTGGGGCCGCTCCGCCATCCACGAGGATTCGGTGGACGTTGTATCCGTCGATGTCAGCGCGGATGACGAGCGTGTCATCGTGAGGGAAGCTGAGGCCGAGGACATCGTCCTCGGAGAATGTGATCACCGCACCCGAATTTGGGCCCAAGCTCCCTGTAGCCGATCCGACGGCCAAGGCGTACGCTTTCCGCTTCCTTCCACTGTCGCCCCCTCTGGCTGCACCTCCAGCAAGGACGAGGACCACCCTTTCTCCCCCCGGGACCGCGCTCTCTTTCGGGCATTGGCTCCTTACGGCGTCCGTCCACGAGGTCCCTGCCGATAATGCCGCGACGTAGCATCTCGGCAATCTCCAGCTTCAGACTGCGACACTGGTCAGTTGTGTGGTTGTAGCCCTTGTGGTAGTCGCAGTAAAGGTCGGCGCCGTGCCCCGGAGGCGGTTTGCCCAACGGCTCGGGCCGTCGGAACTCAGGCAGCTTCTTGATCACGGGCAGTATTTCGGACGGGAGTCGCCCGAAGTGCGGCAGGTCGCGCGATCGGCGATACTCGTCCGACCGGCGGTAGTCGTCTGACCGGCGGCTCGAGTCCAGTCTCCGATCGCCGCGGGCCGAGCTGTCTTCTTTCTTCGCCCTCTTGCTCTCTGGTGCTTTGCTTGTTCCCCCGACCTCAGCAGGACGACTTAACTTGCCCGCCGCGTCGTGGGTGGATTCCAATCTCACGTACTTCTACATACGAGAGAGAAGGTCGGAGAGACTCACAGACGGCTTTTTGGCGATGGACGCCATGAAGGGCGCGTTGGCGCACACTCGAGTGAGGATGTTGACCACCGTCCGCAAGTCGAGGTCGATGACCTTCATTACTTCAAGCTGGAACCTCTTGGCGTAGTCTCGGAAGAGCTCCCCGCCCTTCTGCGTTACAAGCCACAGGTCGTCCGTGCAGAGCAAGTGTTGAACCGTGCTGTAAAAGTGGTCCAGGAATCGTTGTGCGAACTTGGGGAAAGAGGTTATGGATTTTGGCGGGAGACCTTGAACCACTGCAGAGCGGCGTCGTCCAAGGTTGACATGAACGCTCGGCACCGCAACGCATCTGTGAGGCTGACCATCTCGGTTTGTCCTGAAAATTGTCAAGATGATGAATAGGATTAGTGGTTCCATTGTATCGCCGGAACTTGGGGAGTTGCAACTTTGCGGGGACTGGCGCCGAGGTGATCTCTTCGGAGAAGGGCGACGTGGTTAACAGAGTCGCCACGGAGGGCGCCCGAGTCCCCGTTGTAAAGCCTCGATCTTCCGGTTCATCTCCTGGAGGTCGCTCTTCCACCGAGGCTCCAGTGGTGGGGCGTCGAGGGGAACTGGGGCCGACTCGGCAGTGTAGTGATCCGCATCCGTCGCCCGAGGGGCCCCGTGCTCCATTGCTGAGGCCGCAGCTCCTTGCGCCGTCACCGGAGGTGGCGGAGGCAGTTGAGCCGACGGGACAGGCGCGTCCCTTCCCCCCGGCCATCCGCCAGGCTCGTCGAAACCGCCGGAGGTGCCGGCCGGAGGTGCCGGCCGGCCGATGGGGCCGCAGTCACCACAACCATCCGACGCGGGGATCACCGGTCGGCCGGCCGCCTCCGCCTGGGCCGCCATCAGCTGTTGCTTCTGTTCGATGCGCGCCAGGACCTCGTGAAGCCCAGCCACGAGGTTCTCGACGCGGTCGAGACGGGAGGAGGTGTTCGAGCCTTGCGCTCCGGTGTCGGATCCTCCTCCGACGATTCCCTCTTCGATAACGGTGAGTGGTACCTCATCGTCGGACGCGCGAGCCACTGCCTTGCCCTTGGGAGCCATTAGAGCTTGCACATTCCCACAGACGGTGCCAAAAATGTTGCTGTTGAAACAACGGGGTCGGCCTTAGCCGAGTGAATCCCAAAGGGGAGGGAGGCTGGCCGAGCTTGTTGCGCCGACGCCGAGTTTGTACTGCAAGACCACCGAGTCGCCTCGGTGGGTAGACACTCCGACACTCAAGTTAGCGGGAATGGTATGAGGGAGTCGCACTGGGGATTTATGTTACCTACCTCTTTATGGAGGGGTTCTTCCCTTTATATAGGGTTCAGGCAAGTAATCCAGATCGCCCACGATCGAGGCACGTTCCAGCCATTGAGCGCCCACGATCCTCGCGAGCCTAGCAGTGGCTCCGAGAATCTCGGCCTCTACCACCAGCGCGTCCCGCACGATCCTGAAACCCTTGGGTCTTCGCATGGCACTTTCCCTCGATGGCGGTTTTCGTCTTTCGGGCGTACCTGCCTTGCGATCCGCAAGACTTGCCGAATTTGGACTTTCCTTACCGGACACTCGGGGACGATCGCCGACTTACTCGTCTTGGCGAGTCCCGGGACAACGGTGCCGAAGAGGGACTAAGGAAGCCTCGTCCGCTACGGCTCGGCACTTGTCGTAATTCGAGTGATGGTTCTCCGAATTGAACCAGTCAAGCAATCAGCTTTTGGGCTTCGGGCTGGCCGAGTGAGGTCTGGCCGGCGCCTCGGGCTTGGAACTGAATTCAGGGGCTTGCCCCGTATCAAAAAGAATTGGGGACTCGAATGCTACTGTCTCCAAAATCATGTGGGATTCGTCTTGTGAAGATTGCATTTTTAATTTAATTCATAAGCTGTCATAAACTATGTGGAGCTATTTGGAGCCCGATATTTTCATGTATATATGCTTAAATAATTATTCGAATAAGGATGAAGCTGTCATCGATGGCATAAAAAGTTTCTCAAGAAAATCTGCTTGAGCATTTTCATAATTGTATGTTTCTCAATAAAATAATGGATAGATATCTTGACAAAAACCGCCTCCTCTTGTCAAATAGTAGATTTAGACAGCGTTTGGGTGATCCAAAATTTAACCAAAAGTATTTTTTTTTTTTGTAAATTTCAGACACAAAATCCCAAGTTTAGAGTTATTTGGTAACATAAGTTGAAACTTTTGCTTTTTACATATTTAAAATCTACCCAAAAATACTTTTTGTTAACTTTTCAAGCACGGAATCAACACATTTATTTCTCACTCCCTCCTCTCTCTTCAAATCATTTTTTTGCAAATCCAAAAGTTGTTATGTACATTTGCCAACAATAGTGAGAGGAAAGTGATTTTGAATCATTGGAATCTACAAAAAAATTTTCACCCATATGACAATTTTAAAAATTAAAAAATGTGTTGGATATTTGGTAAGATGAGTGAGAAAAAATAATATCTAATTATTAGAATTTACAATCATTTTTTATCATACACTTCCAAACACTACCTAGAATGTTCACAATTCGCTCGATAACTTTAATGAAACATTTTGTTACATCATTTAGTAACATATTAAAATAATAATATTATTAAAAATATGTCATATCAATAATTGTCAGAAAAAAGTCAAAAATATTTTTTAATGAAGAGATTGTGGTATATTTTAATTGGTGTGTTAAGAGATATGTTACCTAACGACGTCACTAAACTATTTTCCTAACTTTAATTTGAGATGGTGTTTGCCAGCGGAGAGGGATTCCATCGCGAAGCTGCTCATATGCCAGTTGTTGCAATCCAACCACGAAACAAACAAGTCGAGACCCACCCGAGCAAGTTGGTGCAAACTCCGGCCAGTTGGGGTGAGTACAGTTTGATGTTTGATGTTTGATTTGATTAAATATTTTTTTCTCAAATTAAATTAAAAATTCAACTCAAAACAAACTAAAATCAAATAAATTTTAAAATCAAACCAAATCGAACTAAATTTATCAATTCAATTTGATTTCCAAATTGAACCGGCCACCCGTAGAGTGAACCAACACATAAAAATTAATGGTCTTCCAGACTCCAATCAGCATTAAAATTTTTTTTTTCAATTATAATGCACGTTTAAAAAGCATCCCACAGTCCACAGATGATCATCTTATTCGTGTTTATCGCGTGAAAACTTCTTTGCGAATCCTGCAGACAGTCATCAATATATTCTCTTCTCAACATTGAAGACAAGGCAAGTGTGGTTTTGGTCCAGATTCTCCCATCCGCCATGTAATTCACACGGTTCATGAGCCACAACGAATGAAGAAAAAGAAACACCACATTAAAGAGGCCATCCGTATGCACCAACATGGAGCACAAGATTTGCCAATCAAGATTCATAAAAGTAGCTTTATTCGCAATCGTAAAGTGTTCAACATAGGCCATAACTCACTAGTACATGCATAGAATCCTCGACACCAAACAGCTTGAACACATACACAGATATGCCAAGCTGGTCAAGATACAAGCCCGAGATAAATAGCACAAGACCACACACAATAGCATCCACTCGCTGTCTTGCAGCTTATTTGTTGGAAATCCACAGCACAATCAGCAATACGCTACCTCCTTAAAAACCATGGATTTTGATATTCTCCTTCTTCACAATGCCAGCCTGAAAACACAAAATAATAATAACAAAAAAAAAATCTGGGTCTCAGAAACTTCTCCTCAAGAAAAATATATAGCTTTCTTTACAGGCAAAATCCAAGCAGCAATCTTCCAACTAGAGCTGGGTGCTAACTCAGCTAGACGTTTGAAAAGGAGTAATTTTGCGGCGGTACCTGAACAAGGAAGGTGGAAACATTCTTCCTCTGATCGCCTTGCAGCTGAATCACCTACACAGAACAGATTTCTTTGAGGAGGAGACCCAATAAACAAGGGTGAAAGAAACAAAACACAGAACTGGCTGAAAAGCACAACAACGAACAAGGTCCCAGGAGAAGCTCCACACCTGGCCCAGGTCAGGGTCCTGGACAACGGTACCATTGCAGCAAAACTCCTTCTTGAGGTCCTTCAAGATCTTTGTATAGCTGTACCCTTTCTTCAGCCCTTGGACTGTGGTCAAGCACTTTCTACCATTCCGCTGCTGTACGCGGATATGAACATACTCTTTTGTGCCGGCAGCAGAGTCCAAAGCATCCGCATCAGCAAACGGGTCTGCTCCAAACAACCACTCAGCATTAACAACAGAAGAGTGTAACAAGAAAACACAGAAAAGCAAGCATGGATTGTCAAAAGACGTACCGAAGGCAGGGATCTGAACGTCGAGAGCAGACATGAACACCTGGCTGAGACGAATATAAGAAACGGAACCGGGAAAAGGAATTAACTCTGCCTTCAATCGACTGCCCTTGCTGCTGAAATCAATGGATTCAAACTCGTTAGATGCTCAACAAGAAGGCAGATTAACAAAGATAGCTGAATAACCCCCGAGATCCTCCCACCTTCTTACACTAAACCAAAATCAAAGTATAAAATGAATATATACTCTGGAGGAAAAAAATTTTACAGCTCCCCTACTGGCTAGATGAACTATATTTACATTATAAAAGCTTACGTCCCGGGTTTTTAAAACAAGAGCAGTATAAAAAACTTTCGTCAAACAGAGGCCCGAGAAAGCAGAACAAGGCATGACATAAGCATGAGTAAGTGGACGAATTCAAAACCACTATCGGAGAAACCCATCAAATCCTATTTGTTCAAACCATCAATCTTATCGATTTTCATATACAAGTATGCAACAACGACAAGAACTCCAAGAGAGAGAGAGACACGGCCCGACGAATTTTAGAGGCCACCAGCTTGGGGCAAAACCCAGTTTTAGGCGAAAATCCATTCTGTGACCAACTTGAGGGAAACAAACAACATAAGGGAACAAAAAAACTCCAGCAGGAAACCAGAAGAACCGACAAGAAACCGCCTTACATAGTTACATGGGTGGAAGACCGGAGGGAGAACCATCCCATGTACCACATAGTGATCACAGATTCGAAACAACAGCAGAGGAGAATCCCCCGAAAGAAAGAAGCAAGAACAAGAACCAAGCATCTGTCTAACACAAAGCAACTAAGCAAGAGCACCTCCCGCAGAATCGAAGCCCTCCCCTCTCTTCCGGATTTAACACCCTCGTCCTGGGAAGGTCCCTCGTTCCAGGACCGAACAGAACAAGATAAATACTACTCCGACATGGATCCGCAGCCCAGACAAAGAGTGAGAGAGAGAGAGAGAGGGAGAGAGGAACGCACCTGAAACAGAGGCGGAACGCAGGGGCGGACAAGAAAACTCACCAACCGAGAAGAGAATAGAACGCGGTTTAATTGTGAAAGACCGCCTGCTATTTATAGCATATCGGGAAAGAAGACGTGGGGGGAGTCTTCTGGAGCCACAAGCTTCCTGGCGGTTGGTACTCGGAATGTACTCAAACCGTCGGATTTCGATCGGACAGTAGGACATTCTCAATCATTCACACCGTAGGATCCAAAAAGGCTACACCTCGCGTGGAACCGACGCCGGACACGGAGGGTATTATATGGACCGGCCGGTCAAGTAACCCAAGGAGCTGGACCGACCAAGAACACAAGGATTACCGGTTATTATCTATATACCCCTAAAAATTTATAAATTATCAATATAACCCTATTCTTATGGCATCTATCCATACGTCACTAATAAAAGTCTAAACAACTCGCAACTTTATCCCTACCGCCAACGTGCGGTCACTATTCCTAATTGGAGTGTTAATATGAAGTTAGAATAGATTAATTAAGGTTGTCAATGAATCAGATTCGATCCGAGTTTATATGCATTCAGTTCAGATTCGAGTCATCAATATATAAGTTCAAGTTCGGTCTAAGTCTGAGTAATATCAGGTTAGGTTGGGTCGAGTCTAATATTTTTAAAAAATTATAAAACTTGACTAAAGTTCAATCCGATTTGAATATTTAAATATTTTTATAAAATTATAAAACTCGATTTAACTGAGTGTGGGTCTCCCAGGCCTTAGGTTTGAGAATAGCGAAGCCGGAACTTCACCGCCATCAAGATGGAAAATTTGCATTTCCCATCGGTGACACCCAACATCGCCGGTCGGTGGAGCTTGAGTGCTGAAAAGAATAAGTTAATTCAAGATTTTATGGGGTTTAAACTTTAAATATACTTTTTATGATTTTTTTAGTTAGAAGACCTTTCTAATTTTCTTCTGTGAGATCTGAAAAAGTAGATGAAATGGGCCAAAGGGCGGTTTGATGTTTATAATAATAATAATAACGATAAATATCACGTTAGGGCTTGCTGATTTTTAAATTAGTGAAAATAAGATTTCAAAAATAAATCAACCGAGTTTAGAATTCAGTAATTTATAAAAATCTAATTATAAATAATATCATAAAATAATTTATGATAATCCGAATACAATCATTACGCTCTGAACAACCTCTAAAGTAATTGCAATTGATTTGAAGTAACTTCAATATTCAAACTCTCTCAACAATCTCAATAGCTCATCTTCTCTACTCCTATTTTAGAAAGATATAATTTGAAATTTCTTTATTGAAAACTAACAAATCAAAACTCTTTATAACAATTGAAAACTATGACACGAACCGGGGACATCTAGGTGATAAACAAGTACGTGCGTCTTTTCTCTCTTTCGTATTTTCCACTAGCTCTCGGATCAAAATATCTAAAAGATTCTAGTAATATTCTCTCCCTTAAAAAAACCAAATCCATTCTATTATTGGTCATCGATTATTGACCACAAATCGCGAATATTTCAGAAAGTTCAGCCAACTCTGTCAGACGAAAAAGAAAAAAAAAAATTCCTTTTTAACATGACACGGTCGTCTTGTTCCAATTACACGGACCGGTTCAACGAATTTTTTTGAAGAACATAATTTTCCTCGTAATTCTCATGTTTGGTTACTTGAAATCAAGATAAATTAAAAATAGAAGGGAGAATTATCAATTAATTTTTATTTTTTAGAGATTTATTTTTAAGTCTCTAATTCTTTTAGATAATTATGTAGTTATATATTTTTCTCCATTATAGATATGTAAGTTAGATATTCAAAAATAAGTCTCTAAAAAATAAAATTAATTAATAATTCTTTTAAAATAAAATAAAAATATTTTTAAAATTTAAAATTTTTTAATTTATTCAATCTATCCTAATTCTAAACGGCGCATAAATATTTTAAGTGTAAGTCTTGTTGCAAACCGCCGCAACAAACTCAGCTCCCCATTGGGGGAGAGCTGAGGTGGGGCCAAACCCACCAGGGGTGTGATTTGCACCCAGGTGGATGCAAACTCCCAAGTGTTTTAAATGTCATGGTCCCCACCGAAGCGCACGGGAGACGAAACATACAAAATGGTTCCTTTGAGCCCACGGCATCGCCCGTCCTTCCGAACGGCGTTAGGAGACGTCACACCCCGAGTTCCTTATCCAGAGCGGAATCTATGCCGTAGCGGACGGGGTTAGGGAAACAGCTCGAAATGCCACGTGTCGATATGTCACTGGACCCCTCTCGGCCGCTGGGCGTCACAATAGTCGGCAAAGTCTATTATAAACTGCGGCACCCTTGTGCCCTTTTCCTCATTCGCAGTTCATCCGGTTTCCCAAGGAGCCTCTTTCTCCTTCGCTGTCTATTCGCGTTCGCGTTGTTCTTCTCATCCCCCGTCCAAGGTATCTTCTTCTTCCTCGTTTCAGATCTTGTCTACGTATGGTTCCTTTGTGGTTTTGTTCTGTGCAATATTTTGGGATGCTTCTGTTATAATTAGATCCGTTTCCCCCATGGTTTCCATGATCGTTTCGTCTTTTCGAACGGTAGGCCGTCCTTGTATGTAGGATGTTTCGATCGGTTTGTTCGTCGTCGATTTGTTCGTCATCTAGTTTTGATTGCAGATGATTTCTTGGTGGAGGGTATTTTATTTTTGTTTTCTGTTTTTGATCTATCACGTGAGTAGGTTTGGGATATTTTTTTGTTTTCTGTTCTTAATCTATCACGGGATTACGGGAGTAGGCTGGGGATAATTTTTTCCTTTCCGTTCTTAATCTATCACGGGAGTGCGGGAGTAGGCTCGGGATAATTTTTTCCTTTCTGTTCTTAATCTATCACGAGAGTGCGTTCGGTTTCTTTCTTCCTTCAACTTTTGGCAAAAGACGTTTTAGTGCGCAGTTTGATCTCATCTTTTGTGTGTTTCGCGGGCTTTTCCAGTTCTTAGGCAGAACGATTTGTTGTCTCATCAAGCACGTCGGCATATACGTAGGATCCTTTATTCTTTCTACCCTTGTTGATATCTGAATCTTCTGTATGCGTTTTGCAGATGCAGATCTTCGTCAAGACCCTCACCGGCAAGACGATCACGTTGGAGGTGGAGTCATCGGACACCATCGACAACGTCAAGGCAAAGATCCAGGACAAGGAGGGCATCCCTCCGGACCAGCAGCGTCTTATCTTTGCCGGCAAGCAACTCGAGGACGGACGCACCCTCGCTGACTACAACATCCAGAAGGAGTCCACCCTCCACCTGGTCCTGCGTCTCCGCGGTGGGATGCAGATCTTTGTGAAGACCCTCACCGGGAAGACGATCACCCTCGAGGTGGAGTCTTCCGACACCATCGACAACGTCAAGGCCAAGATCCAGGACAAGGAAGGCATCCCCCCGGACCAGCAAAGGCTTATCTTCGCCGGCAAGCAGCTCGAGGACGGCCGCACCCTCGCCGATTATAACATTCAGAAGGAATCCACCCTCCACCTGGTCCTCCGTCTGAGGGGAGGCATGCAGATCTTCGTTAAGACCCTCACCGGGAAGACCATCACCCTCGAGGTGGAGTCTTCCGACACCATCGACAACGTGAAGGCTAAAATCCAGGACAAGGAGGGCATCCCCCCGGACCAGCAAAGGCTCATCTTCGCCGGGAAGCAGCTCGAGGACGGCCGTACCCTGGCCGATTACAACATCCAAAAGGAGTCCACCCTCCACCTTGTCCTCCGTCTGCGTGGTGGCATGCAAATCTTCGTCAAGACCCTGACCGGCAAGACCATCACCCTCGAGGTCGAGTCTTCCGACACCATCGACAACGTTAAGGCGAAGATCCAGGACAAGGAAGGGATCCCCCAGACCAGCAAAGGCTCATCTTCGCCGGAAAGCAGCTGGAAGACGGCCGTACCCTGGCTGACTACAACATCCAGAAGGAGTCCACCCTCCACCTGGTCCTCCGCCTGAGGGGTGGGATGCAAATCTTCGTCAAAACCCTGACCGGCAAGACCATCACCCTTGAGGTGGAGTCGTCGGACACTATTGACAATGTCAAGGCGAAGATCCAGGACAAGGAGGGGATTCCCCCGGACCAGCAGAGGCTCATCTTCGCCGGGAAGCAGCTGGACGACGGCCGTACCCTGGCGGACTACAACATCCAGAAGGAATCCACCCTCCACCTGGTGCTCCGTCTCCGTGGTGGATGCTGAAACGTCCCTTCGCTATTTGTCTGTGTTGCAGATCTTCTGGGTTCTCCTTGATGCTGGCCATGTCTTTTTCTATCGTCTTTCTTCGTTGCTTCGTATCTAGGTTTAGATGATATGTCAACTTCTCTGTTTCTTTTTAAATTTCCATGTCTGAACAAAAATATACGTTAGAGTTTCTCTTATTTTTCTGCGTTTTTCCTGCGTGGTGTGTTGGTTTTTACCTTGAGAAGATTCATGTGTGTTCTTTCATCCAATAACACTTGATAGATGCCAGAAACTACACCTGAGGACGTTCCCTCGTTCCTCGGTGACGAACGACTGAAGCTCTCTTTATTATTTATAAAAATATAAAAGATAAATTAATTAGAAAATTTTTATTAGATATTTGATTTATTTTTTAGTTTTTAACATAATTATAATTTATTGCAGTATTGGGAGGGAGAAATCCAATTACAGGTCGTCTCTAGCTATGTGGCACACAATCTTGTGATTGATTGATCACTATATTTAGATTGTCAGGGATGCTCTTTTGTGGAGATGAGTTTTTGTCGATGTAAATATCTTCAAAATATTTAAAGTAATTAACTGGTTAATAAAATATTCATAATTTTTCGAGATAAAACTTGACATATTACATATTGCTCGAGAAAAAAAATTTAGACAGAGACAGAACATAAGTAAGTTAGGTATGACCACATTTGCCCATTGGATCAAATTAAAATGGGGTTCAATGGTATGTCTATATTCTAAACCTGATCAAAAGCATTGCGAGGACGAAGAACTACAATTGTAAAGTGACAAATGGTAAGAACGTTCTAAGAGAATTGCGAATCTTTATATAATTAGAGGGTGACGGAATTTTCTTGCTCAGTATACGTGATCAAAAGTGAATAAATGATAAGATAATCAATTCAATAGAACTAAAAATTTAATTTGATAAAATAATATTATTGGATTCAGCTTCAGCCGGTATAAGACTAAAAGGATTACGTATGTAAATGTTCTTTAAAAAAACTAGAAATGTAGAAATAAATGTGAACATATGTCCAATCAAAATCTGAATCCAATCAAACATCACACAAGCCAATTGAGAACGAATGAAGGGATGAGGAGAAAGGATATACTCGTAGTTCTACAAGTGCCTAATTCATTGAGGAAGAATGTGGTCATAATCTACCACAGCTCAACTTCTCATGATAGTTACATCGAACAGTAAGATTGTCGCCAAGGTATATTAGAGTTTGATTTCTAAGTCCATAGGCCTCCATTGGTTCGGTCTTAAATGAACGTGTAGTTTGCCGAGCGATCTCTTAACAACTTGAGGGGTCAGTCCTCAAAGTCGCCAAGGTCCATATTAGCAAGGGTAAGGCCATATTGACCCTACAACCCCAAAGCATGATGATGGTAGTAAATTATATTCCTACGACTTTAGAATATGGACGATAGTAGTGAGACATTCTTACGACCCTGGAGTATGGTGACGACACAATAAGATACGTTCCTTTGACGTCAAGATATAGTGATGGGAACAAAACACACCATTATAAGTACTCATTGTGAGAAGCAGTGCTAACCTATATATCTATGACCAGCCACCCATATAGGAGCCTCCGTTTGTCCCCAAAAAAAGGGGGGGGGGGATAGCAAATGCCAATGAGAACCCAAACTTGCTTACAAGATGATAGATGGAAACCAAACAAGGAGGCATTTTTATGGTACACTCTCTCGGACACTCTTACATTCTTCTCTCTATTATCTTTGTTCTCTCACCTCTCATTAACTTAAACATTGGTGGATTTTTTTTATTATTTCAAGACAACACTTGAAGCCCTCCTAATTGCAAGTTCCTTTTTGCAGGTCATTCGTAATGTTTCCTATATTTCAAATCTATAAAATGTGTAGATGATCTAACTGACACAAGTACTTTTCTATCTCTACAAGGGAGAAATTCGATAAACGATCAGAATTAGATTACCATGTAGAATCATCCAAAGATTTCGCTTTCTCTTTCTCTTCCTCCTCGACAAAGGATCAAAATTAGATTACCATGTAGAATCATCCAAAGATTTCTCTTTCTCCTCCTCAAAGGACATTAGCTTCCCTCTTAGTTCTCTACTTTTTCTCTTCCTCACTGCTTTATTAGCTTGAGTAGGAGAAGATCTCAAGAGGGGCAAAAGTTCTCTTTCAATCAACTCCTTGGATGGAGAAGATAAGACAATTCGATATTGATTTTGGGAAGAGGGGGGGGGGAGAGGTTGGAGGAAAAAAATGGACGTTAAGAGGTTAGTTTTTTTTATGGCAAAAGAAAAAAATAATTATGTGCTTTTCACATGTTATTGTTGTTGTAAGAGTAATAGAAAACTCACTAGAATTTAATGATTAGGTTTTTTGAATAATTTTTCAAATATCTTATTCCCCATAATATAATGGCAGGATTTTTCTATACTACTTATACACATAAAAGAAATACTTACCGTAAGATTGTTCTTGCAAGTTGTGTTAGATATGCGGGGAACCCACTAGTCCTCTCACTCCCCAGCCCTTTGCCCTTTGTCTCCCTTCAAGTACGTTTGGGAGGTGGGGAGGAGTCCACCCCCCCCCTTCCTTTAGAGAAATCCTCTCTTAGACGGGAAGCATGTTCTCCTCTTTGGGAGGCTCAATCATGTAGGAATTTTTGTTCCCTACTTGGATTTTATTTCCACCATTTGTGGTGGGGTTTCAATCGTTCTAACATAGGTAAAATATTATTCAGCTTCTATATATTTGTTGTTTTGTGTTTATGTCTCCACTCCTCTTTGCAACTTACTCCTCTTGTGGGGTTGGGTGGGGCACCTCCCGGGTTCGATCCTGACCGTGTGGGGTTTATGTATGCAAGGCATTGGTCTTCTGACATTGCATTGAAGAACTAAAAAAAAAAATTTCTCCTCGTGTGTTGGTTGCTAGCAATCTTTTCTCCTCTCCACCTTTCGTTGTTGATGCTTGTACCCCTCAGATTTTCCCCTTCTTCTTTCTTACCATTATGTTGGAAGTTTTCTCTGAGATCCAAGATTAT